>VXBO01009212.1:130529-183323 GCA_013400135.1 Rhinoptilus africanus
TTCCCCCCTTAATCTATAAAAACCTGGAATATCCAGTTGGGATATTCTTATCCCCTGACTACCGTGCAACCTGATGGGCATAAGCCCATCTCACTCCCCAGCTTGCTGGTCCTGTCCCACCATCCCTCCTTCCATCACACGCTGGTCACCTAGGCGTGAAGGTCCTCCTGACCGCCACCTCTGTCCCATCTTACTGACCCTTGTGTAGTCTGGGAGCGCTTGGGGGCAGACACACATTGATCCCTCTGCTCCTAGCACATCCAGTGTGCGAATAAACCCAAGTGTGTTCAGACCTGCCTGTTTTCCCAACTCCCACCCTTGCATTTCCAAGAGTAATCTCGCCCTCCCCTAATTTGCAGCAGGATGGGAGCTGGGGGAAGGTGGCAGGGAGCTAGTTAAGCCATCTGCTGCTTCCCCTCCACCTCCGGCTGGTACCAAGCCCCCCGCTGATATCAACGATTCAATGAAGCCTTACTCTCAGTAGAATTGCCGGCCTCCGGTTCAATCACCCACCAGCTTTCCAGACAGCAGCGCTGCAAAGGGCAGCGGTGAAATCGATGGATGCCTGAGCACCTGTGCCTTCGGACTGCGTTTCCTTGAACCACAGAGAAGAGGAGCCGGGAAGCAGGGGGGGAAGGTGGGGAGACAGGAGGGGACGCAGGGTGCCGGAGGGCGGTGCTGGGGGTAGATGTGGTTCCTGCTGCTGGCCCCGTTGATCCTGGTAGCCGGCAAAACCCTGATGGGGAGCTGAGCTGTTGGAAATGACCCCAGATGCACGGGCACAGACCCAGAGAGCAGCTCCCTTGGGTGACTCCTGCGGACCTGTCTCCCATAGACACCATCCCATCACACAGAGGGGAGAAGCAGGGAGCAGAGGGAGTCTGGGAGGACTACGGACTACTAGCGTCCATGAAGTTGTCCTGCTGGTGGCCCAGGTCTCCTGTCCTCCAGCCGTGGGTTTTGGGCTAGGACCTCTTTTGTGGCAACCTGGACTTGTGCAGATGTTGCTCGTGCATACTGCTCCTCTCTTGCAGCCCCAGAGTGGTGACGTGTCCCCCCGGGACTCCCACATGCCCCTTGCTAGTGGCTGAGCCCTCCAGGGGAGCAATGCATCCCAGCCTGTAGCTTTTGCTGGGAGATGACTCCAGCCCCTCATCCCACCGCATCGCACTGGGCAGCTCAAGAGCTTGAGCCTGTTTGCAGGCTGGACCCTCTTACCAGACCGACTTCATAATTTTTGCGGAAATAAGTATTATTCCAGATAAGCGAGACAATGTTAAAATGCAATTAAAAGCCTCAGGTTGTTCCTGAGTAGAAAAAGTGATTTAGAATTATCCAAACATGTTTTTGAGATTTGCTAAATTAAAACCCAGACCCCTCCTCTCCACTTCTCGGTTCGCAACATTTAAACCAGGGCTGATATTTTAAAGGAGTATTTAAAAGAAAAAATTAAAAATGCTGCTTTGTAAAGGATGTTAAGTGTTTTTCAGGTTTCTCTTTGCGTTGCAACTTGCCATCATACTCCGTGACCAGAAATATTGCCTGCAGAGGCTGCTCTGGCCCCTCACATCCCACCTCCCACAGAGGAGCGTGTGACAACAGTGGAGAAGGTTGTGAAAATCCAGAGAAATTCCCTCTCCCACGTTTTAGGCTGAGAGCAGGATTGTTTCCAGGTCTTGTCTTTTCCGCTGAGCTTTTAAATCACAGCGAAAAACTGCCAGCAGCGTTCAGTAAGGGAAGAGAGGAGGAAAGGGAAACCCAGCAGCAGAAACTGGGTAGCGCAGGGAGATGCGTTTTTCCGAGGATGGCCACCAAGGATCCACCATCTACCCTGGCTAGTTCTGCCTGAAAACACTTTTAAAGCAAGTCTGCTCTCCATTAGGACAGTGGGG
Organism: Rhinoptilus africanus; assembly: GCA_013400135.1. NCBI lineage: Eukaryota > Metazoa > Chordata > Aves > Charadriiformes > Glareolidae > Rhinoptilus > Rhinoptilus africanus. The sequence goes on from VXBO01009212.1 coordinate 132,422, forward strand.
AAAGCCTTGTTCATGCCAAAATAATGTGTCCTGGCAAGGTCTGAAGGAGATACACTTAGCTTTAGGCCGAAAAGCAGCACTGGAGGGTTCGACTTCCCTGGTATATCCTGGGAGCCGGCATCACGGGGAGCTGAGCGGCTGCGCAGGCTCCGCTAGTTTCTCATGTTCTCTACTTGTTTTTTGTGATCTCTTAGCACACTGTTAGCAAGCCACGCTGCCCCATTTCTAAAAAAAGACCCCAAACCCCTGCAAATCCTCAACACCACCCCTAAAGAAATCCAGGCTGGCAAGGACTAGCAGGTTTCCCTCCAGGTGAGGATGGGCAACATTTCCCAGGCTTTCCAATTTCCCCCTTTAAAATACACAGCCTGTTTATTCATTCGTAGCTGCCACAGTTTCATCTCTTCCCCATTCATGCCTGGAGCATCGTTTCTCTTCTTCTGCATCCCGCTGGACGCCGTACCTGGCTGTTGCTGTGTGGTGATGCCCTTGTCTGGTTGTACAGCTACAGCTACAGCTACAGCCCATTGTTTGCTTGTCTCTGTTCAATCTCCTCCCGGAGGCTCCGGAGGATTCTATTTGCACTGCACAGGCTCAGACCCTGGGCTTTAGGGATAAGCCAGATTTTCTTCCGATTAAAGACTTCTGAAAGATTAAAGATACACAGCCAGGGCCCAAGTTAAAGCCGCAAAACAAAGATTGTTCTGCAACTTTTCAGTGTGCAATTTGATTATTATTTTTTTTTTTTTCAGTCTGTTCTCCCACAGTTTTAAAACAGGTAAATTGGAAAAGACAATCATCTACCACAGAGCATCATAGTGCCCCTGCTTGAGAGCAGGGCTGGAAATGGAGAGCCAGAGTGCTGTCAGTCCCTATTCCCAAGGGTTTTCCTCCCACACCAGTGTCCTGGCACAGCCAATCCAGCTCTGGATGTGTCTCACATTCTACGCTAGCCCAGGCTCCAGCTTCGGTCTGGCTTTGTTCTGGCCTGCAACACTTTCTCTTTTCCTCCCATTCCCAGTACTTGTCTCCATCCCACATATACGAACCTCCACATCCTCTTCCTCAGCCTGGGTGACAGCAAAGACCCCTCCATCTCCTAAAAAAGAGATGCCCCTAAGGTCATGGGCAAAACATGCTCTTCTCATGCACCAGAGGTAGTTACGTGGCCAGGCTGGTTGGGCAAACAAGCCAAGAGCAGGGGACAAATCATCCTCCTCTGCCTGCTTTGTGTTACTGCCTGGTCTTGCCTGAGTAACCAGGAGCCATCTGAGCAGCATCAGCCTGTTTCCAGCTGCAAAAGCAGCCCACACAGGCATCCAGCTCTGTCCCAGCAGGTGAACTGGGACCTGCGCGCAAGGAAGGAACCTGTGGGAGCTCCTGGTGGCGTTGTGTGGACATGACCTGTCCTGCCCTGCTGCCACCACGCTCATCAACCGGTCCCGGAGAGCGAGCATGTGCCTCCAGCCCTGAGAAAAATCTACCCGATTTCCTCTGTGTAGAGAGCATCCCCAAAAGGCTTTCGGAGCAAAAAGGGCCAGTTTTGTTCAACTATATATTAGGATACTTTCTTTTCTTCTGAAATGAAGATAGCTCGAAGCGCCCAAGTCAAACAGAGTAGAAATGAAAAGAGTTATGAGTAGAAATAAAAAGGTTTTATGAACCGCTTCTCCACCCATCACGTCCTTGCTGGCTGGTCCTTCCTTCCCAGACCTGGTTCCAGCTGGCAATAACTCAGAGAGCTGCAGCAGCCCTGGGCTGTTTGTCCATCCATCGCCCCCTGCTCTGCAGCCTCTGGGAAGGGGCTGCGGGCTCACAGCTTGGCTTTTCCTCACCTCCTCTTCCTCCTCCTGCACCCAGGAGGCTGGTCCAGGTCCAGGCTGCCTTCTCCCGAGGGAAGGAGCAAGGATGCTATCTCCCTTCAGAGGCATCTGCCCGACTCCGACACTTTTATTAGAGAAACCTGACACACACACAGGCACCGAGAGCGCGTGCAGATCAAACAGATGCTGTCTGTCACAGAGCTTAAAGCCTAATTACAGGAGATTACAGAAACTATTTATAAATATTTATATCCATTTAAATATATTTATAAACGTATCAGGATTGGATAAAAGTGTATATTGTTATTTTAGTTTAAGACATAACCAAGTATCATTTATACAATGCTCATACAGGAATCATATATTTGTATTAAGCTTCTTTTTGACTAACACGAACAGCCGCTGTTAACATTTGAATTGCTGTTAATACAAAGTAGGTTGGCACCGATGAGCTGAGAAGAACGGCTGGGTAGATACCGAGAAGTCTGCAGTCAACAGAGCAAGGATACTATGGAGTAGAAAACTCTTCCCCTTCTTAGGCAGAACTCCTCCTGACTCACCAAGAAGGGTGCTGGAAATATATAGCTCGGTTATGTATCTTCTTTTATTGTTAATCTGCTGATTTATTGCGGCGGCATACCGCCGGCCGTGCCCCGTGATTCACTTGCATCGCGCCTGCGGGCGCCTGGGGCAGCAGCCCGCCCCCCCACGGCCCAGCTCCCCGGCACTGCTCATCTCGCTTGGGTCCTCTACAGGTGCAGCAGCTCTCCGCAAGCCTAGCACCTAAATCACGATTTCACGTCACCCAGAGGTTGTGCAACCTCACAACTCACTGCTTTTGCAGCTCACTTTGGACGCTACGGAGCAACACTCTCCCCCGGGCATCTCCTGATGCATGGAGAGTTTTCACTGCACAGCAGCTTTGTTTCTTCATCCATTGCTTGGGAAAGGCTCCAGCAGAGGCATTTCAAAAGTCACCTGTGATTTCTTCCTTTCTTTTAGCTTGGCTTTCTAAAATAAACAATTTGTGTGCTATTCAATGGTCTGCCAGGCATTTCGAGCTGATGGGACAGCCAAAGCCACAGCTGAGAGGGACGGATGTCCCCAGATTAACACATTCCCAGGAACTATGTGAAAGTCAGAAGATGTGATGGGAGATGAACCCTTCTTTGTCTTCTTGGAAGCACAGCAGGGAAGACTCAAGCCTTACCTGGAGCATTCAGCAGCAGGTCACTAGCGAGGAGGAGGTGGGCTGGTGGGCCACCAACCTGCACGGAGGTCTGGACTGGCCCCACGGTGGCCAGCAGACATCTCTTGGTGGATGGAGGCACACTGGAGGGCACTGGGTAAGGGATGGAGGTGCAGGGGAAGCACTGCCGTGATGGGCAGCGGTGGCAGACAAGATCAACTTGGGAATCACTGGAGCAAAGGCAGATTGGAGCCCAGCAAGATGCTCACCATGCAAGCTGCTTCCATAGCTGGACCCTGGGGTTCCTGCAGCCCATCCCTATCCAGAGGAGGGTTCACGTGGGCTGTGCCAGGCACTGAGCAGAAGAGATGCTGCCTGCCTGTCCCTGCCTGTGGCCTCCATCACCGGCGTGCCGCAAGCCAGCCCATCCCTGCATCCTTCCAGCCCCGCCAGGAGAAGACAAAGCAGGAAACTCACTTCGTGCTCCCGGCGGGGTGGTTTTGAGCAGGACAATCCCTTTGGTCAGGCATCAAATACCAGCATGCGAGCCATCTGCTTCTTTGACTAAAACACCCAGAGAAAAGCTGCTGGATTGGAAAAAGGATATTAATCTGAAAAGCATACAACAAAGCAACTGCAGGGTGTTTCCCCCCCGAGCCAGAGCGAGCGAGGGAAAGCTGATTACCATGACACACAGGAGCCCTGATCTAATATTCCACTTCAAGATTTGCAAATAATGTGCCCATTAACATTCATTAGCTCTTTAAATAATACCTGCCAGACCTTCCAGGCAAGGAGGAAAGGCCCCTGCGCCCAGAAATCAATCACATAACAGCCTCTAATTGTGCATTTTCCACATCTACGCAAAGTTTCAATAAAAACAAGCCAGGACAGAATAGCAAAGCCGAAGCTGTCATTGCCGTGTACAGAGGCGCGCAGAGACACCCTTTCTGCTCCCGGCTGCAGCACGAGGATCTTTGCTAATTAGCGGGCTTCTCTCCGACAGCTCACCCGAGTTCAACGGGCGCTGGGGGAGGCTCTCTGCAGGAATGTGTCAAGCCAGCCTTTCACCACCCAAAATAGCTTCTGTCCTCTAGCTCATCAGGGCAGCCTGCAGAGATAAGTGCCATGGAAAGAAAGAGGCTGGTGTCATGCCCATCATACCCCAGGAGATGAGACTCGCTTGAGCTTTGGGAATCCCACGTGAATATCCAGATATGGAATGGTTTGAGGGGGCCTCCTGCAGCCCCAGATGAAGTAACACCTGAAGAGAGGTGGAAAACTACTGGTTTGATATCAAGGCATGGACACAGAGCTGTGATGCTACCTATAAACCTCATTGATGTCTATTTATCAGCTGGACTTTCTGCCCTCCCACCCTGCCTTCAGAAAGGGCAGATCCTCTGCTGAAGGCAAAAGGGGGATCAGGGCAAGGGACCCCACCACCCTTTTGTCATATTGGTCTTGGATGCCCAAACAAACTATCACCTTCCCAACACCCTTGATAAATCAAGTTTCCTAGCTGTTAACTGCTTCACCGAAAACTGACCCTGCCGGGAGTATCTGCGTTCAGCCTGCCAGGGAGACCTTGTTGTCCTGTCACCGCTGTGAGCACGTCCCAGGCAGGCCAGAGGGATGAGAGTTAGAGGGTCCACCGGCATGAACACAAAGGCCGTGGGCACTGGTACAACCACAGCGCTACTTCTGTTCTTGGGCTGTGCCTGTGCTGGGCAGGGGACTCCCAAACCAAAAGCATCGTAACGTGTCCTTGCAGAGTTATGAGTCAGCAGAACGAAGGACTGAAGATCCCTTGGGGTCATAAGGCAGATCACAGAATCGCTGAGGTTGGAAGGGACCTTTAAGATCATCAAGTCCAACCATTTACCCACCCTGACAAAAACCCCCTCTAAACCATGATCAACCAAGGTTTACTATTGTAAGAAGGCTTTATGTGACTGTTGCCAGGTGTGGAGAAGCGATGCCACTATCATCTTCTCTTCAGTTGATTTATACTGATGGACACAGTTCTTCTTGTCAGCCACCTGCCCAACCACCAGCGTGAGCTGGCTCCCTCTTCTCTACAGCTCCAGCATGGCTCTGAGGCCGTGCTGAGCTCTTTGGACGCACTAAGCCTAACAGAAATTGACCTGCCAAAGAGTGAATAGCTTCTCAGCACGAGAAAAGGTACGGTCTAACCCTTGTGTGCAGCAGTTCTGATCAAAACGCTGAGCAGGGTCAGCGCTGTGGTAGACACGGTGGCTTTCTGGGTTAGTCATCATCATCACCCAACTTCACCACACTGAACCACGCTGCTTGCACTCAGTAAGCAACAGTTAGGCAGTGCAAACCTCAAATTAGCTGTCCATACGAGCACACTCTGGATCTTGTCTGGTGTATTTTGGTGTTTTTTAAAAAAAAGAGTGGTAAGACCAGACAAGTAAGTCCCTTTGCAGAAGGCCACAATCAAACCTATAGGCATCAGAGGGTCCGTAGCACATCTCCACGATGCTTAGAATATAGGTCTATGCTGTCACAGATGTTACAGCCAAAGCAAAAACGCTGTTTGGGAAAGGAACGCTTTCCTTGAGAGAAACTATGCGGCAGGGAGACAACTATTTACAGCTGCATTTAATCAGCCCAAAATGAGTTTGAGTAGGTAATAGACAACCTAATTAGAGTGACTTATCTGGTCCAACTAGGCAGGTCAAGGAAGGGCAGCAAAAGAAGAGTGATAGACACTGCAAAGGATCTGTACCTCTGCAGGGTTAGTGAAAACTGTATTTCCCAAACAAGAATATTCTTGAGCGATGAGAGAACTGAAGGAATTCCTTCAAAGTGTGAAGGTGAAATACAAAGCGAAATGGGGGACAAACACTTTATTGTGCAAATAACAGTGGAACGGAGAAACGTGCAGGAAAAAGATAGTTTTGCATAAGTACTTCTCTCTGTAGATATTGCAAAGAAATGCAAGAGGAAAATGAGTTTATGAGCATACTTAAAGGGCAGTGATCTGATGAAGAAGAGAAATACAGAATTAATGTTCTCTCCTGAATTTCTTCAGAAATTTACCAAGCAAGATTTTGCCAGATTGCTCCATGTTGCTGGAAAAAAGTAAAGAAAAGGGGAATTTCCAGTTGCAGAATGGAACGGTGGATGTTGTTACCATCATGCTGATATGCAAAGCAGATGGTGGCCACCACTGCTCATGTAGAAAAGGCAGCTCATCTTTAGACTAGTCCTTCCCCAAAGTACCCTCAGCTTTTCTCCCACTGAGCCTCTGTCTCCCCCAACTTACTGGGTAACATTTCTCACCTCAGACCTGCTCTACATTATTGCTAAAAGTGCCCACTAATCCTCCCTGCTATCTCCCACTAGCTTCTATCTAATTTATCCTACCAGCTACCACAAACTTATTTAATCTAAAGCTCCTGTAAAAAAAAAGAAAAAAATAAATCTGTTTTATGCTATGTACTCTCCATTCCCTCATCCAAGACCTGTGTGAACATGGATAAAATCACTATTTAATAGTGCTGGTCAAGCCCTGCTGCTCGTTCCGAAACCTTGTTTCCAGCCTGTTTGGATCAGCTATTAAAAGTTTGTATAAAACTTGTGAACGTGTTGCCGTAGTGCGCAAGGGAAGGATTAAAGTGTCTGTTGCACAGGAACAGCCCAAGCGCCGTCTGCATCAGTCTTATTCCTGAGGATTGAGAGCTGCATGTGAGAAAATAGGGAGATAGGGATTCATCCAACAAGATGTTGGGGTTTCCATTAGTGGAGTATCCCGTGCTCTGTTATGCTTGAAGGATGGAGATGGAGCCAAAGGCAGTGGGGACATGACCCAGCTCTTTCTAAAGCAGGGGGCAGAGAGGGGTTGGGTGGGGATCCCTGGGTGCACCCACCTCTTTCAGATGCCAAGGAGACGAGGGCAACACCATCACAAGGTGAGCTGGGACCCAACAGACTCGGTCATCCCGCAGGTGCAGGAGCATGTGGTGGGACCAGGGAGAAGTCAGAGAACAGACAGCGGCTTAAGGCAGCCCTACAGTGACTCTCTAGAGGTGGGAAAAGCTCAGCCTGGATAAGCTTCAGGAAGGTTAAATTTATCCTAGAACAACTTGAGTAGTTTTCAGCTCTTCCCCCCCCCACAGCTTGGTGGAGTTTTTTCATTATTATTCCTTTTGCACTACATTGAGTCACCAGCCTCTAATTATTGCCTGCAGTTATAAACACAGAATTCTCCCTGGAAGAAGTCCATTATTTTTTACCTAAAATTGAGGGCAGTTAGCAGATGCTCAGGTAGTGCGAACGCTTGCAATATGTTACTAAAACAAGCTCTCACCCCTCTGCTTTGAAATAGCTGCTAATGCTGCTTTCTGTAACACTGCTTCTTGAGAGTTTTTGTGATCCCAAGCAGATAGCAACCCTTAGTCTGAAGAACATCAGACTATGTAATTTAATGGGCCTTTCTAGCGCTAAAACCGGGGAGTCAACGAGAATTTCTGTGCAGCGTGTAGCCATAGCTAAACTCTCTTTTGCAGCCATTTAAAGCAGGAGTGGAAGAGCAGAGACATAAGGGAGCCCTTTCAGATTTCACAATTATCTCATATCAATTGAGCTTGGTCCCCAAGGAGCATCTACTAACGCTGGAGACTCAAGGCCCAGAGGCAGAAGGACTTCAGACAAAAGCCAGTTCCCAGAGCATTCTTACTACACCTTTAACACCTTGGTACCAATCACATTTAAAAGCTAGAACATGGACCGGATTAAACCACCTGCAACAAATCACCCTGATATAATTTCAGTATTAAAAAGGCTTTGTGTTACAGTTGCCATAAATAAAGAGTTATTTTGAAACCAAAGCCATCATCATGGCCCTACTCCAGTTTAAAGCTTCATTTTTTGACAAAACAGCATTTTGCTAGGAAAAAAATATCTTTTAAAAGCTACCTGGCTCTAATATTTGATAACTCATAACAGTGTAGGAAGATAAAATGTTTATATTAATGTCTCAAATAGATATAACATACTAAATATAAGCAATACAGTGTTAAACTAAACTATAATTAGTTTAATAATATAATATTATTAACATAAGGAACAATATCCAGAGCAGCATGGGATATTCATGAAGCAGTGAGCAGGCTTGTTTGCTGCATTGAGTTTCCCACTAACCAGCACTAACACTGTTGTTACTGAAATGGCCAAATGCAGCCTTTTCCACCGTGATTTTCTCTGCTCAGGGCCCAGGTTTTTCAGCCGGCTTTGCGCTTGGATACCAAAACAATGGGTCTTGTGGGCTCACCGTGGTCCATGAGCTGGTTTTAGCTCATTATGGCTGCAATCTGCATCCATCAGCAGCTATTGCCTAACTTCTTTCAGCTCAGCTCTGCAAACCCTACGTGAGGATGCGGCAAACCTCGGCGGTAATCGCACAACAGCCAACTTTATACATTAATGGAGGCTGGGTTGGGTTTTTTTGGTGCAACTTGCACACTTTAGCAGTGACAAGAAAGCCGGCTGCATTAAGAGAAGGTAAAAAGGTAACACCAGCCACCCTGGGAAGGGGCATTTGCAGCCACCCTGAGCTCCTCCTGGTGATGGCTTGAGATGCCATCGACCCGTTTGACACCTGGACCCATTTTCTGCTCCAGGAGGACCAGTGCCACCAGGCTGAGGAACAGCAGAAGGGGGAGCATAACGCGAGACAGATACCAGCAGGGTTTTGATGACTATTTTATTAATGATGCTTTTCCATATTAATTCAGAGCCTTAGTATTATTGTAACTGGGATAATAACTGTTTGTTATATTTTGATTAGACTGTTAAGACTGTAATTAGAAAAACAATAAATCTGTAGCTCCACAAAAGAGGTGTTTCCATTTTTCCCATAATGACGTCGTGGGTCTAAGAGGCGGGTGAGGGAGGGCGAAGGGCGATGGGGCAGAGGCGGTCCCCGGCTCCCTGCCATCAGCAGCATCCCTGTAAGCAGGGAAAGAATCATCAGGGGACCTTGTTATGCTTTGAAATGGAGATCTCCGGCCAGTTCCGATGTCTGAACATGCCGGGGAAGGATGTTTGAAGGCAGCTCAGGATGGCCTCCCAGTTAGCAGGTCATCGAGCCTGCACCTTCCACAAATCATTATAGGTCGGTGCCTCAATTAACAGACATCCCAGGATAACTTGTAGCTGTACAATTAATCAGAGGTCAGAGATGGTTGGAGCTGTCCTGCCCAAACTGGTAGAACACATCATCTTTTATATTCCCAGAAACACAGAGCAGCCAAAATGCAGAATACAATTTGTTGCCTTCCTGGGAAGCACCACAAGAAGACTTGCCCTAGGTGGCCATCTTCTGATTTTTACCCACCTGATCGCTTTCTGATGATTTGCCAAGAGGAGGCATTGCCCATAAGAGACCAACCACAGCACACGTGCTGTGTTCAAGACTCCTCTCCCTAGACCACAAAGTGTCCCAGAAAAAGCTAGGAGTAGTGGGGGGAGCAGCGAGGGGTAGCAGCCATCGATCTATTTGGTAACGCCGCCAATCACGTCCAAAGTGAGCATCCCATTAACTTTGTTTCTCTGAAATCCTATTTAGGGAACCGGCTCGTAAGATGTGGAGTAGCAACAACGTGACTTTCATATCACTTTGAGAGAAAAAGTACTTGAATGCACTCCTGGTTTATCTTGAGAAACCAGTCATTGCAACTGCAAGCTGGAGCTGGAGAACTCGCTTTCATGCTGGTTCCAATTGATAAGCCCCAAAACCGGGCTTGATAGTTGTGTCTTGTTTACCCAAGTGACAAGACGACTCTCTGTGTCCAAACGCTTCTCTGAAAGCACATACCTCAGCTAAAGCCTTTGCAAGGGACTTCAGTTTTTAAGGCTCTCCTTGATTCACAAGGAGAGGAGCTGCCGCTGTGTGGGGAGAAATACCGATGCGAAGAACAACCTGCGAACATGAAGCCTGGCAGCAATCACATCCTCAGTGTGCCCGGCTTTATCTGTTAATAGTTGTTGCCTGCTCAGCACATGCGGTGTTCTTGTAAAAAACCCCCTGCTGCCTGCCTCGACCCGGCAGTCGTGCCGTGAACAAACTGAACTACCACGATGGGGCCAAGAAGTCCTGGCCCCTGACGGGTTACCCCACAGGGACCCCAAGCCAAGGAGGAAAGCCCTGGAGAGGGGCAACCCTCCAGTCCTGTCTGCCCACCCTGATTTTAGGTACTTTATTAAGCACTGCTTGCAAGCCTGCTGCTTAAGAGCTCATCCAGGGAATAACAGACTGCCTGGAGGAAGAGGATGTGGTTGTTGCCCTCAGACAAGGATGGGACTTGCCTGAAGCCTCGGATGAGTGTCCTGATAAAAGGGTTATTTTAGAAAGTGGGGAGGGAAGAGATGGGGAGATTCTCCAGCTGTGGTTTGAGAGCAGACAAGAGCTGCTGGGTCTCGCATGGAGTGTTATCTTATGCATATTTCACAAGACTTGGGGTCCCACTGGGGAGAAACCATGGCCTTAACAGCACTTTGACAGAAGCTGGCTGCACAGCCCAGAGTCACAGAATGGTTTGGGTGAGAAGGGACCTTAAAGCCCCCCCAGTGCCCCCCCTGCCCTGGGCAGGGACACCTCCCACCAGCCCAGGCTGCTCCAAGCCCCGTCCAACCTGGCCTTGAACCCCTCCAGGGATGGGGCAGCCACAGCTTCTCTGGGCACCCTGGGCCAGGGGCTCACCCCCCTCACAGCAAAGGATTTCTTCCCCAGATCTCATCTCAATCTCCCTTCTTCTCGTTTGAAGTCATTACCCCTCGTCCTATACACCCTTGTGAAAAGTCCCTCGTCGGCTTTCGTGTAGACCCCGAGTCCTGGTCCCCCTTCCAGTGGAAGCCCCATGCAGGTGGGGGCAGGCAGGCACGGATGGCCTCCTGCAGACAGCACTGAGCCCGTACGGCGCTGGTGAGGGCTCTGCACTTTTCCAGAAGTCATCTGCCCCACCAGCAGCTTGCAGATACAGCTTACTCTGTCAGCATAACTGTAGGATGACTTAGATTAACTGATTTAATTCATTATGCTTCATCTTTTTTAACAACTAGAGTTAAAGTTATCATTTTACATGTTGCAAGCATGATCAGGTGGCCTGTGCTTTGTTTGCTGTAACTTCTTGTTTTCTTTGTTAATTTCATCCTGTCTAATAAAGTGCTTTAATTTACTCTAATTTCCATATTGTACTGTAGCTAAAGAGCAGAGATGAAGAGAGCTACAAGAAACTTTGAATAGATAATTGGTTAATTAAAACAACTTAACTGGTATGTGGTTTATAACGTATTGTTCTCACAGAAGCAACAATATGGTGAACTGCTCTGGATAGGTAATTCCAAGTTCCAGCTGCCTTTTATAAGTGTATACTATAAAAGAGCTGGTAATTATAAAATTCAGATAATTAGGCTCCCTTTCTCAAAAAGATTTGAACTGCTTTGTATTAAATCCTTATCCAGTCTTACCCCCCTGTCTGCTAAATACAATTTATAGTTGTCTTGGGAATTTACCCAACTGCGTGCCCACCTACCCTCTGCTATCACCAGGACCTGTATGAAGCATCTTGGGTGGAGAAGACACACTCACAGCTGTCTGACCTTCCTGGAAGGAGTTCGGATGAGGTGGGATACCATGGAGGGAGGGCAAATCACTGCTGAGCCTGCTGCAGGCAGAGGGTGCTGGAGAGGACAGGATGGGAGGTATCGGGGTTGGGCTGGTGGAGCTGGGAACCTGCAACCGAAGCAGTATCAGAGAGTCGGCGGCCTCAGAAGGACAGGGATCGAAAAGCCAGGCCCAGGAAAAAGTGGAAAGGGAAGATCTCCTGGGACAAGAAGTGGCTGCTCAGTTTGCTGCAACCCTGGAATTGAGTCACATGCCTAAACAAAGTCTGGAAGGCAAGGATCTGCCTGCAAAGACATCCTGAGCTTGGGAAGAGCTGTTAATAAGCCTTTTTAATGTTTTCTTCTGTCCGATCAGCTGGCTTTCAATCACTTGCGGTGTATTTTCTGTCTAATGTTTAGGTTGGGTGCTCTTTGGGCTCTAGCAATAAAGTGGAGGTCTGGGCAGATCCACCTCAAAGCTCTGGGCAACTTGGGGTCTGCAGACAGGCATCTTGGGGTGGGCAGAGGGGCTCTAGGTAGCAGTGCTTTGGGGTCACTTTACTAAGGCTCTGTCAGTGGCCTCCCAAAAGATCATCCCTCTCACTTGTTTTCAGTAGGAGAAAACCAGCCCATATAGGAAGGGTATGTTTGAGCTGGAGATTAAGGCACTGAAATTTGGCTTCCTGATGTGTCTACGCGCCCTGTGCATCTGACTCTGGTCATTTTGACAGCAGCTCAGACACCTAGATCTCATGTCCTAAATTTAAATCAAAGCCCACCTGCAATGGAAGAGCGGGTGGGGTGCGCATCTCCATCCGGACAGCAAGACAAGTGCTCTCTGGGGGAAGCAAAATGAGACCAAAAGCTCCACTCCGAATAAATGTAAAAAAAAAAAAAAAAAGAAGAAATAACAGGGAACACTTGTCTGGTTCTCAGTTCCAGGTGATTTAAGTAATTGGAAAATCATAGTTGTGAACCAACTCTTTGCAGAGCATCATAATCAGCCAGAGGACGCAGCAGGGCCTAAGTGCAGCAGAATGGCTCCAAAGACCCCTCGAGCAACGCGCTTTTCTTGGGGGAGATGTGCCATTTTGAGATGGCATCTCCAGGAACAGCAGTTCACTCGGAAATATATAAAGTCTTCAGGACCATAAGGATGCAGTGATTCATGTAATACTTATTAAGAGGCTTTAGCCAGCTTGCTGACAGACACTGTCGCTCCAAGGTCTGGCTGCTGACAGAATACAAACTGTAAATAACGTGCAATTTTTTCCACGGTGCAAAGAAAACTCTGAGCACGTGGAAGATCATCACCTCCAGTCTGGGAGACCTGATTTAGATAAACACTCAGGACTTTGAGAAGGGAGACGACAGCTCACACAGCTAAAGCCACACACGCCACACGAGTGGCACCTACATAAGGGCTGCGTCTTCCCGAGCGATGCATTCGGATCACGCATACTCCCCTCCACGTTATTAAGTTTGACTCAGTGCTTTGAATTCTGCTCTGAGCAATCCATAATCTCCAAGCAAATAATCATAAAGGCCCTGCTGGCCTTAAAACATATGTCTCTGACAATAGCAATAAACCTATTTATTGCTATTGTGACCACTGAAGAAAAGACCATGCAATGTGAGCACCACGTCGCCAGATTTACTCGCAAAGCCAGCCATACCCAGCACTTACTAAATGGATGAGGGAAAGTATTACTCTTAAGATCTACTGATCATGTATGTGGGCATTTAAATATCAGAGACAGTTAGTACTATGAAGATTGGGAGAGGAAAAAAGACATAAAAACGAGATTAAGACAGAAGGATATAAGCTACCACAAAAATAACTCAATAAAGAGGGCACTGGGCTCAAGTCTGTGCATCCACAAGCCTCCCGCCGCTGTAAACCCAGGGATACATTAGGACTGGGTCAGAAAGCCCAAGGAAGGGAAAATGTTTCTTAGGTAGAGACAGGTTTTGCCAAAATGCCACGGATGGTTTATTACGGACCAGGGCACCTACTCCAAAGCTTTAGGACCAGCAAGTGTCTGCTATCTCTGGTGCTCGCTAGAGCAAAGCAACTACTGCCCCAGAGGTTCTGAAGCAATAAATGTATTGAGGGAATAATGATAACTTGTTTGCAGTAGAAAATTGCCTATATTCAGGCAGTGTCATGCTACAACTCTGCAACAATAACAGACAGCCTCAGAAATAGGAAGAGAAACAGATTTGGAGAGATTTTCAGCTTTTAAAGAGAATTAAACAAAATGGAAATCACGAGCAGTACATGCACTAAAACGGAATTGCACAAAAAAAAATATAGAGGAACAACTTGGGCTCCACTGGGGTATCTTTACATATTTAAGAACACAAATGTCTACAGGACCAAACAAGCTTTATGGCCTTAGCTTCTCTCCACTGATACATAAAAATCAAGAGACTTGCAGAAATAGAGTTAATTCACCATTGCATATGCAGAGAGAATAGCTATAATAAAAAAAGAATGTGCTCCTTGGCTACTATTTATTTTTCAAATGTTCCCACTAAAATCCTGGGTACAATAGGAACAGAAGTGCAAGAGGACATTTCAGACTTTTATGGGTAAAAAAAAAAAGTGAATCATAAGAGAGGGAGAGCAGAAGAAATGAAAGAGATGGCATTCCCCTATGTAAAAAAAAAATATATATAATCAAGGCTAGACTAAGAAAGATTTTCTGGTGTTGCAGATTATAACACCAGTTTTAGGAGCTTTCCCCCTTCCCCACAGATTATCTTCGGAGCTTGTAATATGTCTGCAGCTGGAATAGGCTCTCGTGGAGGCTCTCAGAGCAGCGGATGTCAGTGAATATTAGTTGACTGGAAGCACTCAAACCATTTTTCCCCCTCAATCCATTGGCTCTGACTTCATGGGGAAGACAAACACACTGACATACAAAAAAATATTGAATCTTGAATTCAGGGATAGTTCTGACAAACAGAATAAGACACCTGACTGTACTTAAAAATATCTATTTGCTGGCTAGCAAGTAGCCTTTACTGTAAATATATGATTTCATTTGCTCATGTCCTTCCATAAAAAAGTTTGTTCTGCCTAAAATACTTCCTGTGAGTTTACCAAGGGTAATAATATTGATGTGATACGACATGAGTGGGTCTCATACGCTTCAGGCCCTACCTATTGCCACCAACAGCAGAGGGACACAGCTCGGATTTTAAGCAGAAGAGATGGGGAGCCTCTGGCACCAGCAGGAAGGAAGCACAGAAAGGAGGGTACAGCCGCATTTACAACAGCGTGTTTGGGATGTTAAGAGTGACTCTTCGGCATCAAAGCTGTCCTACTTCCAGAGTCTTATCGTATTTGCCAAAGCACGACTCAGGAAAAAGGACTTCAGCACGAATCACATTCCACTGGAAGACTTGGTAATAAATAAATTACATCCGACTTCTAGAAACAATTTCCCATGATCAATAATGAATAAAAAAAAAAAAATCAGGCCTAAAGAAGTGTTGTGACAGTGTGACACATAAGTGAGTGACAGCAAGGATTTTGCTTCAGTCGCAAAATCGGCGCCTGATAAAACACCGCCTTTCCCTAGGACTCAAAGAGTACTGGAAAAATAGAGAGGAAAACTCAACACCTCCAACAAGGACCCTGCAGCACTGCCTGAAGACAGATCGGATTTTGAATAAAAAGGCATCTCCTGGGCTCAGAGTAGCTACACGGCACAGATAAAGCATTGTATTAGCACGTGGGCGCAGGGATGGGTGGCATAAACCGCTGGCACTGAGGACCTGGGCAGCTTCATCTTCGCACAAAGGCTGCCGAGATGAGGGTGATATGCATTTTCATGCAAGGTCATGAACGTGCTCCCTAGTAGTCACATGTGCCTCTGGCAGCAGATGTGGGACTACTGATCACCAGGTGCAGCATTTGGGGGTGAAACCGGAGATGGGGTCTCTGCCGCAGAACAGCAGCAGATCTTCCAGTACCCTGGTCCTTCACCATCCATCTCAACCACCTTCTGATGTGCAACCCGTTCTGCTGTCTGCATTCCGAGGACATGCTGAGGTTTCATTACCAACTGCTAAAAGCATTTTCAGATTGCAGCTTATGCACAGCTAAATTTCAACTCTTCCATCTTTAGAGGTCCCAATACAGCAACCAATAGTTCTTATTCCCTGAAAGAGCTAAGGAGAATAGGTGCAACAGGACACAGCAGTCCAAAAAGCTTCTGTGAAGCACTCACACTGGATTAAAAGCGTGGGGAGGAACTATTCACATCTGAATAGCTTGTCAGTAAACTATTAGGAGGTCCACAAAGGTCCATGTGCCTCTCAGGAGACATTAAGGCAGAGTTGTCCTGCTGGGGCTGAACTGCTGCTTCTCCAGAAAAAGCCCTTTGGTTTCCTGAGGACAATCCTCTGTCTTGCTTAGACATAGCAAACTTCGTTTTGACCAGTAGGAACATGGAACTCAGTTGCTGGATGGCCACATTCATGAGCAGAGACCTTGCTGTCCTCCTTGTCTCCGAGCCCTCTCATGTTGCCAGGGCTCAAGGAACCACAGGATCCATAAAATTATTATGGGCTGTCACTTAACGTAGAGACTGCCATGTCCAACTCTAGACCGGACATCGTCTTCACAGAGAGAAACAAGATCACAGAAGCAAACATATTTTTTGTGACCACAGTTTGCAGTTTCGATGACTCAGCTACAAGCGAGAAGAATAAAGTGCAAATCCATCCAGCCGAGTATTTACTTAAAAGCCTTGTAAGAAGCCATTTCACATAACTGAGAACACTTACGCACCAACTACCTGAGAAAAACAACAAAATTTTTTTAAAAAGCACAAAGGAGAAAAGGAGTATAATTGGGAACTGCCTCAGGAATAGCTGACGTGATGCCAAAACCCCACAGTCCCACAAATTAAAGAGGAGCTGTGCTGCTTTAGCACTGCTTTTCCTGATGACTCCTGCAGCAGAGATGGCTCAGTGTGTGGAGGACCTCGGAGAAGGGCACGTGCCCATCAGACATCACCCCCCGCTTGCACCCACAGGCCAGCGGCAGCTCCTAGCCTTCCTGATAAACCCAGTCCTGATCAAAATCCGAAAAGGAAGCTTCCTGAGTTCACAGCGAGCTTCACTTTCCCACTCACAAGCGGTGAGTCAGGCAGCTTTGCGGAGCAGCACGGTGCTGAAGATCAAGCAGGAAGAGAAAATGGGATGATGAACAGGCAGCAACCAGCTGCTCCTCTCCCAAAACGGAGCAATAAGCTTTTTCAAGTCCCTCTCTCTGGTTTCTTGGTAAAACAAACCACGACACCAGCTGAGTCACCCTGCCTCCCCCTAAGGATACGGTGACTGCAGGTTGGGGCTGTCAGACACCAGCATGGGTCCCACCAGCATGATCTGCCCCAGGCTCCCCTTCAGCGGTCTCTCAGAGCACTTCTGCAGGACAGGCAGCACCCAAACCCACACCACCACCTCATCCCAGACAACTCCGTACATCCGACACCAGCCCTCCTCCTCCTCCAGACAGGAGCTGGGAGAAGCTGCCACTCCGCGATGTGAGGGGTTGGGTGTACAGCTGCTTGGTGTATCTACACAGAGGACACAAGGAGATTTGTTTTGTATGCCATGCTTAGGCTATATATAATCTTCTGGTCTTCTGGATCAGGAAAAATTACTATTTCTGCCTCTTGACGTGTAACTTGGGTTTGTTTGTTTTGCTTTTTTTTTTCCCTTCTGAAGCATCAGCAGCCACGGGTAAAGGTGGATTTGGCATGGGAGGATGCATCTCGCTCCCATGCCCAGGATTAACCTGATCACCAGGTCTGGGATCAAGAAGGAAGTTTTCCTTAAGTCAAGGATCATAGGGATGCCTTTACATTTTTCACCTTCTTCTGTAAGATGGCATTACTCTAACAAAGGCCACGTGGGGATTTTTCTTGGGCAAATACCCTGTTGCTGCAGAAGCCCACGACAGTGGCAGCGGTCACAGTCTCTCCTGCTTTCTGCCTCTGACACATTGCTTTTGTAGTATTTGGTATTTTAGACTTGGAGTTAAGTATATTAAAGTACGTTGGAGGATTATCTGTGGCTTTTGAAGCTCCAGGATGTTCCTCCGAACCCCTGGATTTAATTTCTATTTCCGAGCTGCCTGAGCTCACGGTGGCTCCGTGCAGTCCTCTGTCCTCCTGTTTCACCAGCTATGCCCCACCACACACGACTGGGAGAAGCACCCAAGAAAATTACTCCTGTGGTTATCCTGATTTACAACCCTTTACCAAGGGCACTCAGAAAAGCCTGCTGAGTGGCCATAATATACTATTTTAATAATGTTATATTCCCAATTAATTATTAGCTGTATCTTTTACCAGCTACCCTGCTATTTTATGTAGATTCAGTGTTCAACAAAATAAATTCAGCAATTTTTTTCTGTTCTCAGTTTTGGCTCAGTGTTCCCTTCTCCCCAACCTCTGAAGCTTTCTCAGTATTTCACATTATCACCGTACATATTATTAAGCCACAAGTACCCCAGGAGTTTCTCCAAAACACTTGGAAGCCCCCTTGCACAGCATCTCTAATTTAAATGCATTTGATTCAATAACACAATTTAATAACCACCATAGTTAGAGTTTAGAATGAAAAATATCTCATTAGCTCTGTAAACTCGCAATATGCTGTCCTGTTTTTTGTTGTTGTTTTTTTTTTTAATTACCAAGCAGAAATATTTTTGGAACATATTTGACTTTTCGGTAACACCACTATCAATTTTTATATGCCCACTGAACAGCGGGCTTTATACCAGCATTAGGTACCTTTTAATTCCTAATATCAGATTTCTTTTAGTCCTAACACATTTTTATTGTCTTCTTTTGTTCTTTCCTTCTCTAACCACACACTTTCAAATAATATAATAGCCCAGCTTAAAAGGTAAAGCCCAGATAATTGATGTTATGCTAATTATTGTCTCTTCCCTTCTTTGTATAGGTGCATGCATATATGTGTGCACTAACAGCCACTGCCTGTCACCTACACTTAAAGAAACATCTTTACCTATAACGTGTAATGATTTTATGCGCGTACATATATCATTCATACACATTTACTGTCAAGATGCTGGCAGCCATCCAGCTGCCAACCTTATCAATATAAACAGAGAAACTGGAGAGGGGGCAGCCGGTGATTTCAGTGCAGACATTGGCTCTCAGACCAAGTTATTATTCCTTTTTGACAGGACAGGGGATGGGCTTCTGCGTTACCCAAGCAGGCAAACCAATATGTATTGATTTATTTTGCACGGCAGAATCATGTGTTTTTGGTATCTAATTAAACATGCAAGAAAAAAAAACCTCTGGGAGCAAGCAAGTTCCTCTATGTCTTCCTTCTCCACCAGTTTTTCTCAGGACTAATGTTGTCATGAGAAAGCAACCCATCACCTTCACGCTGTGGTCCACCTCTACCCAGCCCAGAGAATGCCCATTCCTCCCCCAGGAAAAACAAGGGAAACTACTAGTGTCCTCTGAAACAATGTGGAGTCTGGATCCCCACCAGGCTGGTACCCACCTGCCCCCATCATCCTTCTGCTGGTGTCACCCTGAGACACCCCTCCCAACCGTGCCCCCAAGGGGGACCTTCAGCAGAACACACCACAACCAGGAGGTTGCTCTCTGCTGGGGCCAGAAAAACACACATTTGTA
This sequence comes from Rhinoptilus africanus, assembly GCA_013400135.1. Taxonomy (NCBI): domain Eukaryota; kingdom Metazoa; phylum Chordata; class Aves; order Charadriiformes; family Glareolidae; genus Rhinoptilus; species Rhinoptilus africanus. Next base: position 151,765 of record VXBO01009212.1, read on the forward strand.
GACCAAGCAGCTCTTAGGGGCAAGGACAGCTTTTAAAAGCTGCAGATGTGTCACACAGCTGAGGGCACTCAAGGTTTCGGCCTCATCAGCTCCTCCCCAGAATCTGGGCTCTACCAGCAGCCACCTGGTTCAGCCCAGCATCTGCTGCTCCTGGGGTGCAAGAGCATCTTCTGGGGTGGATATGCTGGCTTCTCTACATTCATCCAAGCACACTGAGGCACTGATATAGTAAATGCTGGCTTTATTTGGATGAGCTCCCCCATAATGGTTTCCGTCCTACCCAGCTGCATCACCCTCCCATGCCTGTGTCCTGCGGTGGGGACGGAGGAGCTCAGTGCAAGGAGTTGTGCCGCTGGTGGGAGGGGGGTGGAGGCAGGAGCAGGGATGTTTGTAGGTAGATCAGGCAGTCACCTGGCAGGATGGGTGCCCAGGGGGGCTGTGAGAGCTGTGTTGGTGAGCAGAGAGCTGCTCTCCCCCTCCCCAGTGCCTCCCCCCACCTCTCTCTCTGCACTCCCTTCCCTGCCCTCCGGTTCTACGGCTATAATCAAATCATAACTTTTATTAAATTTGAGATTATTTTTTAATGGAATCAATTTCTTGCGCGGTGCTTTTCCCTCCTGCCCCGCGGCTTAGCCATGCTCTGCACTTGTGTGGTTTTACTCTGGCTTTTATCTCTGCTGCTGCCCTAATGAGGACCGCAGACTGCGTAGGTGAGCAGCCACCACACTGTCCTGCATCATTTGCTGTGGGGACAATGCTCATCCCTTCCACCAGTGTCACCAGTGCAGGCATCCCTGCTGAGGAGCACTGCAGGGGCAGCAGGATTTGTCCCACCTTGCAGCGTTGGATGGCATTAGCACCTCTGGCTTCTAGAAATTTTCCCCTGGAGGGAAGGGAGCCTTTACCTTCCCCCTTGGCTTTGTTGCTGCATTGGAAACCCTAGATCATAAAATCATAGCATGGTTTGGGTTGGAAGGGACCTTAAAGACCATCTCATTCCAACCCCCTGCCCTGGGCAGGCACCCCTCCCACCAGCCCAGGCTGCTCCAAGCCCCGTCCAACCTGGCCTTGAACCCCTCCAGGGATGGGTCAGCCACAGCTTCTCTGGGCACCCTGGGCCAGGGGCTCACCACCCTCAGAGCGACACATTTTTTCCTTATGCCTAATATTCCCCTCTTTTAGTTTGAAGCCATTACCCCTCATCCTACTGCTATCCAGTTGCTCTGAAGCTTCAGGAGGTCAGACAGGTTGAAGGTACCTAAAAGGGGCTCCCGTCCTCTTTGTTTTACCCTTCTGGAAGTCAGAAATTTAACCCGACCCACTCAGGGTGCCTGGCCAGGCTCTGGGAGGATGCCCTTTCTGGGACAGCCCCACAGGCAGGCTCTCTCCATGTTACCAAGCAAACCACGTGGATGCCACCACACAGCACCTCAAGCCCAGCCTCCCCAGCCTTCATGTTTTTTCAGTTTCTTAATAACCGTATTGCCCAAAATGGCTTCAACTTTGCAGTTTTATGTAACTTTCCACTCATCTTCCCCGCCTCCCCTTCTGCTTATTCTTTTCTCTTTCTTCCTACAACACCTACAGACTGTATTATATCCTCTGATGCAAAAGGCCCATTCTGCTTTCACGTGTAACCACATAATGACAACAAGAAAAATAACAGTGACAGTTTTTATTTGGTCCTCCTCCTGCTGATATTCTTGAAAAGGAATTTAAGATCCTAACTTCAGATCTCATATACGAATGTTCTGGGTTTCTCAGATTTCTTGGTTGGAAACTGTGTTTTCTAAATCCTTACCTAGGGAACAGCAGGTCAGGCTGCCTCCTGGTTCTTTCAAGACCTGACTCTAGCCCAGGCATCTATTCTCACAAAAACTTTCTCCCAGTTTGTAATACCAGAGTTTTGAAAAGATGGATTTTGTTCTGGTCTGATGGCATGCGGAGCTTGGGCTCCTGGGCTTTGTGCTGTCTATTATGTCGTTTCATTGAATTTCTTTGGGAATTTAAATTTAATTCCTCCAAAACAAATAAAAACACATTATCCGGAGCAATATTTTTCAGCAGAAGCCAGAGCAGGAGGTACTAGCCCAGCGATGCGCAGAGGCACCCTGAGGCTCTATTGGCCCCAGCATTTCCCAACCTGCCGTCTGCCCAGCCCAGCGCCCAGCCTGCACCCGACAGGTAGCAGTCAAGGTATATCATGGGGTACAGACCGCACTGGTGGTTAATTATTCAAGACAACCACCAAAAAAATTCTCAAACCTGACCTTTTGCTTCCATCAGCCTCTTTGATGTTCATGCCTCACCATGAGCATCCTAAATATTTGTCCTGAACAAAATGCCTTGCCGCTACGGTCACAGCACTGTGTACCTGCTCTCATACAATCACAGAATGGTTCGGGTTGGAAGGGACATTAAACATCACCTGGTTCCAGCTCCCTGCCCTGGGCAGGGACACCTCCCACCAGCCCAGGCTGTTCCAAGCCCCGTCCAACCTGGCCTTGAACCCCTCCAGGGATGGGGCAGCCACAGCTTCTCTGGGCAACCTGTTCCAACCTGTTACTCTCCTCCTGGCGAAGTAAAGCTGAGATCGTCTGTTTGATTTGGTCAGTAAGAAACAATATAAGCTTTTTTCTCCAAGCCTGGCACTCTTTAAGTGTAAGAAAGAGCATAAGAGTCCACCTATTAATTCAGGTTTTGGAGTGTCTGCTCTTGCTCTCTCCCCGAATGAAAGAAAATATCTTCCATGGCTGAGCATCCATGCTGCCAGAAGCAGGTACTCCGTAATTAACACATCTCTATCAGCATTCACAGCTTTTAACTACATCCAAAACTGTATCAAATGCCACTTTTAATTTAGAGTTATAAGGAGATGTTATATTGTTTTCTGCATCCTTCCTAAGATAGAAATCCAGAGCTCTTTCTCCAAACTGGAAAAATATCTCATGCCGTAACAACAAGATGAGAAGTCTGTAGTTATTCAGGTAACTTTCCTCTTTCTCCTTCCTTCAAAGTCTTATTTTATTTTTCAGCCAAGTCCATTCTCTGTGTATCTGTGCCTGTGAACAAAAGGATGTTATTCTTTGAGATTCGTTTGAAATGCTCTTCCATGGTCATTTATGAAAGCGTAAAAATAGATTCAGTCCTGAAGCATGAGACGCGTCACCAAAAGCTATATATATAAGAATAGATATTTGTGTGTGTTTGTGCGCGTGTGTCTGCGTGTGTAGTCTTTTAAGGACTACATTCCCTTTTTTGGCTATGCACATGGGGTTTATTCCTGCAAAGGGCGAAGTTTTTTCCAGTCTCACACAAATCACCAGGACCAAGGGAACAGCAGTTCTGCCATAACTCTGCCTGTAATTAATAAATCATCTAAAGAGCAGAGAGTCCACTTTGTCCACTTTGAGGTCCGACAGGAGACTTCCAAGTATAGCAGTCTTTAAAAAATTTTAAAAAAATGTCTGTTTTGGTGTCTGCTATCAGCTCCTATATTTCTGTTGTTAGAATCTATGAGGAAGATGAAGTTTTTTGTAAATATGAGCCCTCCTGCTGGTTTAGCAGGTAAGACGTGGGAGCTGGGTGCAGTTCCAGTTTCACCGAGCTCAGGGGTGGACATGTCCCCTTTCCCGAGCATGGGGAAGGATGAGTTACGTGGCACCACCTTCTTTTTCCATGCTCTGTTGGAGCACCCAGGCCAGGGAAAGCAGCATTTCAAATACCGATTTTCTGTCTGTTTTTCAAGCCTCAGGTTGCAATAAATAATTAGCTCTCTTTCTGTCGCACTCCTCAATCAAGCAAGTAAATGCCGGCTGCTTCCATCCAGTTTTATTAAGTAAAATTCGATCAGAGGATGATATCCTGCAAACCCAACATTGTTATGTCATGAGGATGGACATCCACCTTGGTGACCTGTGCAACCTTTTCAGCTGCCCTAGTCTTTTCCTGACATCTCATGCCAGCCCCCATGCTTGCCAATATCTGGCTGAAAAATATCTTTCCTGCCCTACACCTAGGCTTGTTCAGAGGTATACATTTAATTACCCAAGGCATTGGAGCTTCTTGTCCCCAGTGTTATCCTCCTGGAGCTGGTGGCTCCTTTTTTCAGCTGTGTTTGTCACCGTCTGCCCCCCGATTTCTCCCGCTTCTCCTGGGACCTGACTGGCACAGCGGTCCCAGCTCCTTCCAGACTGGGATGTGCTTGGGAAGGTGGTGGGCAACCTTCTGCACCCTCGCTGCTGTCCCAAGGCATGCAGTGAACTGATGAGTGTCTCCCCAAGAATCCTCTGGGCTGCTTATTTCCCACCAAACAAAGAATGCAAATGCCGTCCCTTAGACTCTGAGGGAAGCACATTTTTCAGTGGCACTTTCAAGAGGACAGCCTGTCCTTCCTCTAAAGCTATCATAGCGTAACACCCCAATCTGCAGACAAACATTACGCAAATGTCTCTTTTACGGCCATAGTCAGAAATGTGTCTTCTCTTGTGCTTCATTAGGACATTGGCATAAAACATCATTGAAGCCTCTGAGAGTCGCATCTTTCCCATCAGAGAGACAAAATTGCTTCCCAGTTTATGGCTGTTTTCATTTCTGTAGTTTTTTGAAGACTGGTCTTGCTCCTTGCTGCTCAGAAGACCCCACTGGTGTCCCAGATCTCCACATCCAAGGATTTTCCAGGCTGCTGTGTCTCCTTCCGAACAGTCCATGAGCCATCCACACCTCCAGTGAAGCTGCATCTGGAAGAGAAGGAAGGAAAAATAATTTCAAAGACTGAATGGAGTCAACCCCAGGGTGGTCCTGGGTATCACACCAATTTCAAGCCCTTACTTTTATCCCCATGGTGTCCCAGCTCACTTCTCCTTGGCTGGTCTGGGCTCTGCTGACAGCTTCCTCCAGGGGTCAAAGTTGCAGGGAAGAGAATGATGTTCCCAACATCTGTTGGTCTGCTCAGGAGAGACCACAGCCCCTGGTCTATTTCAAACGATAAATGCACGTAGTACACTCCATGTAACAATAAAAATATAAAGTTTTCTTAAAAATGAAACCACCCTGACAAAAGCCCTTGAATTTTGGTCTAATGACCCTTGCATCCTGCTGTGTATTGCTATTTTCCATGGGCACTCACAGGATGTGGAATTTTATGTGTCTTTCCCAGTTGTTCATTGCTTGTGGACATGCTGTTATATGGTGTTCCTGCACATGTCCTGTGGCCACTGACGTTTTCTGTGTGGATTTCCTAGAGCCCTCCTCCAGCCCTGCCTACCATTGAGCTATCCCTCCCAGTCTGCCCAGTCCAGGCCAGCCACAGTTGTACGTGCTGTGTCCCTACGCTGCTCTGCTCTTTATCGTGCTGGTCTCATAGCTCCAGCTCATGCGAGCGCTGCCCTGAACCTTCGTCCAAGTGATTTGCACCCCTGACCCACCACTGAGCAGAAAGGTGAGGACTTTCTGGTGTAGAAGGTCTCACTCAAAAGGAGTATTGCACCTCTCATCCTATTTTACTCTCTTTGTGAGTAATTCCCTCCTCTTCCAGTGCAAGGAAGAGGGACAGCAGCAACAATAAACTAACTTTTCAGTGGTGGGTAAGAAGAACTTGCCAACTCCTCTTCCTGTGCCTGAAAACATCTAAACCTCTCCTTTCTACTCACCGTGTGCACCTTCTCGTATGTTAAGGTAGGGAAGCTGACCCAAACACCTAGGCTGTCCCTAGCAGGGCTATGTCCAGTGGCATCCCTGAGCTGCTCAGACCAAAGGACCATGCTTGGGCAGGAGAGCCTCGCCGTGCGCTCCCAGGATGACAGGAACGGGCATCGCAGAGCAGATCCGACCATGTATTGACTCGCATGTTCCAGGTAATGCTTCTCCATCCCCTGATGTGATGTACCTGTAACACCATTTCCTTGAAAAAGCGGAGGAAATATATAAGTAAATATAGTGCCTATATAGTCATCCATAAATAAATATAGTGCTTACTTGGGAGAAAGCACTGGAGGAATACTAAAAGTGACTTGTTTGGTTTGAAAAAGTACAATGAGTACCTGATTTCATTACTCTACCGGAATATATACTGCTGGAAGGCATTTTGATAATTATTTGTGCCATCTCTTTATTTATTTATTTATTCTAACGTTAAACAAGACTAGGTGTGCTACGTATTTTCTAGATAGATACTCACAACTGGTATTTGTGTGGTAAGCTGCAACGGTTTTCTAATTGTTTGTGAAATGAAAATAGTCAGAAGAACCTGGGTTTTTTTTAATGCTGAAAATGAACATTGGTAATCGCTGTTCTGCTGAGAAGCATCTTAGCACATTCCTGCAAACTCTGCTGAAAACAAACACAGGAAATTTCACCCTCAAAAATATTTTGCAAAAAATAATAAATGAACTTGAACACGCTAAATCAATTTTTTCTTGCATCCTAGGCAGCAAGCGCCTTACTCACATTTCTATTAAGCTCTGGAAAGGCTGTTTTGTGTCAAGAAAGAAAAAGTCAGCCCCTTGGATTTTCCTTAACAGATGCTAGCTTTCTGATGAAAAGCCCAGATAGCAGCAAGCCCTTGATAAACTATTGGTTTCCAAAGGGCTCTTTCTGTAAAAATCTGGTAATTAAAAATTTGGGGAAAAAAAAACCCTGAAACCCTAAAAACAGATGTAGGCCAAAAATTCAGTTGAAAATGGGCGATCTTACCAGCGCATGGGTTTTTAACAGCCAGCTTGCCCTGGGGGCGACCGAGCCATGGCCCTGCAGTGATTTCGCTGTGGACCATGTGAGCCCAGCACATGGGGAACGTTTCCCTATGGCTCTGGCTTGCAAAGCTGTTCCCAACATGAAGTGAAACAGAGGCTGTCGAGTGGCTCTGGAAATTAGCAGTATTGGCTCAGGCTTCCTTGCCCACAGATCCTGGATCAGCAGAGGATATCTGTACAGGGAATTAGGGCTAATACAGCTTCTGAATTAAAGCCGCATGTCGGCAGCAAGATTGTATTTCCCAGGTGTCAAGAGTGAGGGGACAGTGTGGGATGCGGCTGGAACTGCCATGTATGTCTGTGCCTTTTGTTTTTAAAATAGCCATTGTTTTCTTTTATGTTTTGGCTAGTGGAAGCAGGATAGAGCAGGAGGGGACTCATCGGCCAGCAGAGCCAGGCTCTGTGTGCATGAGTGTGCTGGGGAATCACCAAAAACCTTTGATACCGGGGGTCGTCATGGGTAACCCATCTACGGTGGGACACAGCAACCTGCTGGGGTCATAGAATCATAGAATTGCCCAGGTTGGAAGGGTCCTTTCAGATCATCCAGTCCAACCATCAACCTAACTCTGACAAAAACCATCACTAAGCCATATCTCTAAGCATTCTGTCTACCCATCTTTTAAAAACCTCCTCCAGGGATGGTGCCTCAACCACTTTCTTGGGCAGCCTGTTCCAAGTGCAAAGCTCCCAAAGCCCTCAGGAGGCTGCAGATAGGTCCCCCCAGGAGCCATGGGTGCACATCACCACAGCAGCCTGCCTCAGAACATCACTCCGGGAGGGGGTACCCCTCCTGGGGTACCAGCACCCCCAGACTGAGTGCCATCAGCCATCAGTAGGGCCATCGGCTCCTATGTGCTTCCAGGTTGGTGCACCTTGGAGCGGCAAGGTCCACGGCAGCGTGGTGGCAGTGGGTCTGGCTCCTCCAGCCGCGCTGCTGCGGGGCTCGAGGGCACGCTGGTATTGCCTGTCAGGGAGATTGGTGGGATCGGAGCTGCCAAACTTCCCCAGTCATTTACAAAACGCTGCTCGCCCACCCCGGCTCGGCGGTGATGAATGGAGTTATTATATCTGCACAATCTTATCCTGCCCCCCAGCCAAACTGGGTGGTGAATTGAATGTTGCTGGGGAAGGCTAGTGAAGCACACGGCGCAGTGATCGCATTTGTCTTGCAGGGAGAGGAAGAATGGAGGGCTGCAATAAGCAGCATTAAATAGCCAAGCGGGCTGGATTACAGCTCGGCAGCTCCCTGCCCGCTGCGGTCTTCCAGCAGGTTTCTGTTGCCTTCCCGTCCATTCCTTGGGCATCCCAGAGACTGGGAGAGGTCCCTGGGACTCTCCCCCCACCTTCTCTCACACCCCTTGTGCATCTCAGATGGGAAAATCAGCCTGAGTGCTCCCTGTCTGCAGCCGAGTTGCCCTGTCTTGCAGGAAGGACTCTCTCCTGGTTGCGTTGACCAGTGGACACTGTTCACAGGCTCCTCTCTGGCCACCCCACTGCTCTCCTGGTTTGGGACTATTGTCTACACAGGAAAGACAAGGTGTACGGGCACCTGCTGGAAATGACCTTTCCTGCATGCATACTGTAGCACTCGGTCACATGCTGACCAGATGGGGCTAATTAGTGAGTATTAATTAGTTAATACTACTAAAGCACTTGGAACCTATGAATCATCACTTGCTGAACCATTACACCCACTATTCCCTCTGCGACTGTACTCCGGACGGACATTTTTAGGGCAGAGGAGTCACCTCCAGTTAGCACGAGGGTGCAAGACTGGAAAAGGGCTTTCAGAAATTGGTCTGTGCCCCCCAAATATAAGCCCACGAGCTCCTGTGTGCCTCCAGCATTAGTATGGATGCCCTGCACCGTGGTGCACATGGCGGTATGGGTGATGCACAGGTTGGAACTGTGGCTGAGTGTGTTTATGGGCAGAGGAATGTTAATTAGGCGTGATTATTTTGCCAGAGGAGCAATCAGCCAGAGGCACTGACCCTGTTATAGGTGTGCACACTCGTGTGCACCAGTGTGCAATGCTGTGCACGCTGGGGACTGGTCCATGTTGGTGCCAAGACATTAATAAAGTGGGTGGGATTATTTTTGGGGGGAGGATGGGTGCTAGAGGACACACTGTAGAGGAACGTGGACTCTCATGCATGCCCTCTGTGTGCACCCCAGCCTACAGACAATCGAGAGCCGCGGGGTCGGCTCAGGGGTCTGGCTGCTGGCACAGCCTCCTCAATCAGGGCACGCACCCGTGCAGAGAGCAGCGGCAGGGGGCCATCACTCTTTGTGGCTCCCAGGGGCTGCATCTGGGGGGGCTACACCTCCTCCCCCTCCCCGGCATGACTGTGGGAACTGCCGGCCTCCCCATCCATCCATCCGTCCGTCCGTGCGTCTGCGGGGGCGGTGAGCAGCTCGGGTCGCGGGTCGGTGCAATGCTCTGCGGGGCAAAGCTCGGGGCTCCGCCGAATCCCGGTGGAGGGACAGTGTGGGAAGAACTGCTGGGAAAGTCACAGCCACGGCGTCCCCCCACCCCTGGAGCCGGCAGCGGAGCGGCAGCTAAAGCACGAGCCCCCCGGGAATAGTGCAGCGGGGTTTAACTCTCTGCACGCTGCATGATGCTGGGGTTGGCGGTGCAAGGACATGCCTCTGTGCCTGCCCTTTCCCAAACAAGGGACACCGTTGCCACCCCTCCTGCCCAGGGGAGCATCCTTCCAACGATACCGCCGGCATCAGCGTGGTCCACGCATCAAAACCTCTGAGAGACGGGCACGGCAAGTCCCGGGGAGGGGTGGGAGAGGCCCTCGCTATCGCATTGAGGGATCAGAGGCTGGAAAATGAACAAGGCAGTTTCTCATCATGTAAAACCACCACAGGCCCCTGTTCCTCTCCCGGCGGTGCAGAGGCGGCGCAGACTGACAGCCCTGCCAAGGCACTGTCACAGATTTCCTATGCAGCATTAGAGGAGCAGGGAGAGATCGCGGAGAATTTGCATTAGAAATGGTCACGTTGGCATTTGCTTCTTGCTGAACATTTCTTCTCTTCAAAGAACCACACTTTTTCTCAGGAAAAAGGAGAGTAAGGAGCAGACTGTCCCAGGTATCAGGCTGATGCTTTTGTCCCGAGCAATTTTCATCTTAAGAATAAAGGAACTGCATAAAGGAAAATACTGCTGAGCACACTTGGTTTGCAATTTTCCAGCCTTTAAAGGCTGGTCCCATCACTTTCCTCCCAGCGCGGCTTGTTCTCTGGCCCCTGAGGACACTGTTTCCTTGCCAGATACTAATTTTCAAACCTCAGCTCTTTCAGCCTGTTCCAATAAACATCACAAGAATGTTTCTAAATACGGAATGTGCTTTTTTTTTTTTCTTTTTTTTTTTGATCTCCTTAAGCCTTAAGACGGAGGGAAAGATTTTGAGAAAAGTTAAAAAAAGGATTATCGGGCAACGAGGTATCGTTTGTCCAAGCGGTGGGGGTTTGGAGAGGTGATGAAGGGTTAAACTTATTGAGGCTGTGTAGGTGACACTGGCTGAGGTTGTAAAGCCGAGGATGGTCCTCTTGGAAGTGGGGGTGAAATTCGAGGGCTGCCCACTCGTGTGCGGGCTGGGTGGCTCTTTGCAAGCATGGGCGTGTGATGGGGATGCTGGAGCTCGGCTCTGAAAATGAGCACCATGCTCGGGTTGTTTCAGGCTGGTATCAGGAAATCTGAAGTCATGTCTCCTGCTCGCCCTTTCCTTCATTTCAACATCCCTGGTAAAGCACGACTGAGCCAAGGCAGTGGCTTTAAACAGCGGGAGCAGGCGATCCTCTGCGGCTGCAGGAAGGATGCAGGCTGCTTCTGCTAAGATGCCAGGCTTATTAGTGATTATTTTAATTAAGTGGAAGCTTATAAATGGCTCTGTAAACAAAGAATCTGCTGGAAAGCTCGCTGCCTCCCAAGCTGCACCGTGCTGGGCACTTTGGGGTTTGGTGGGGTGACCGTTGGTGGCGTCACCTCCTGCGTCCGTGGTGGTCCAGCTTCATCAGCCGTGCCTCAGTGTCTCGAGGATGGCCCGCCGGCAGAGAGGGGAGCAGTACGGATGCTACGGCAGCTCCGCGGGTGCGAAAACAGCCAAAAAGATCCACTAAACCGTTCAGTGTGTGAACCCAAAAGGAAAACAGAAAGAAAAAAATCTTGAGTAGAAGATGCTGGAAGAGCGTAGCCCATTGTCTTCTCTGCGAGGAGACTGGGACATGCGTCGGTTGCAACATGTAAATGCCCTGATGTCTGCAAGTCAAAGTCAGACAAATGAATTGTACAAGATTGATGCTTTTCTGGGTGACGTGCTTTAGCCAGGTATAAATTACCAGCTTGTTTCCAGGATGCGGAAATTCAGGTTTTGCTATCTGATCTGATGAGATTTCCTGGCTTGAAGTCTGTCCTCTGAATCCCTAGAAATGATGGGAAGGGAGAAGTGCTAATCTACAGATAACACCTGCATGGAGGGTTACGATACCTGCCAAATTTCCTGCAATGCCATGTGTAACACAGCGGATGATTTAATCTGCTTGCATACCTAATGGACGTGCAGGTACCCATAGGGTGTCTTAATAAAATAATGTGAATTTAATGCAAAAAAGAAGAAGAGAGATGTGGACATTTTGATCACTAATACATCTGTCCGTTCCAGCAGATTCCAGTGCCTGGAAAATATTTCTGCTTCTAACTTCCCCGTCACAATATCGAACCTCATTTAACATGGGGTTTTCTTTCTTTTTTTTTTTATTTTTTCCTGGCTATCCTCTATTTGCAATTGTAGTCAGCCAGCGCTCGCCACGCATAGAGACATCCCTTTAACTCCCTTTCCTGGATGTAATTTCTTAGAATTTTTGTGAAATCCATCTGCACGGATCCCAGCGCATACAAATCCAATGACACTATTATAATCAGGCTTAAATGCTGCAGCAGCCCGCTACCATTTAAGCTAATAGCTCCCAGCAGGCAAAGGTTGTTATCCTTTATGGACCAGCCCTCTGGGGAGCCGCATGGAACAGCTTGTAACAACGGGTTATGCATTTAGAAGTTGCCAAACTTTACTTACTGCCTCGCAGGGACCTGGGATTTGGTGATTTTAATTTTTTTTTTTTTTTTTTTCTTCTCCAGTTGCACGCCAAAGGTTTCTGAACCTCGGCGTGCTTGTGTAATATGGACCTTTCACTTAGTAAGTGCTTTCTAAAATTCCCTGCATTATTGGTAGCCACCTGTGTGCGCATCTGGAAGCGTGTGGGGTGAAAAAAAAAAAGAGATTTGATTTTTTTTTATCAGGCAGCAAGCAAAGGAGTGAACCTGAGGGACCTCCAGCCCCACTCCGAGTCTGATAAATCCTGGCAAGTCCTGAGGATAAGCACGTGGACCTCCAGGTGGGGAGCTCTGAGGCAAAAACATTGGGAAATGCCAAAGGTTTGCTAACACGTTTGCAAATGGAGATGCTTTTGTTTAAAAGAGTTGATATTTATTAGACATGCCAGTAGAATAAAAACAAGCACAGATGGAGAATAAATCTTCCTGAACAGCCAGTGCAGTACTCCTTGATCATTCAATAAACATCATATTTTAGCACCTTTAGTCCTTCCCAGGCAGCTCTGTACCTGTTACAAGAGGGGCTCACTGCAGATAAGATTAGTTGCCAGCTCCTGTTCCGCCACTGCCTTTTCCATTTGCTTTTAATTTTTTCAGGCTGCCTTCTCTGACACTGAGACTTTTCCACATCGGTCTCTGCTAAAAGGGCAAGCTTGTAACTAGCGGAGGTACTTTGAATGAAATGAAAATATTTCTGTCATCAGAAGCCTTGTCCATGAATACCTTGGGGACTGTCAGAAGCAGATATTTCAGGTTTCGTTTATTGCATACAAAAGCCGTTTGGTGCAGTGATGGGTGCAGGTTTAAAGCCAACAGATTCAAACGTGGGCGGTGTGTTGGTTGCTCATTTGTGAAGCCCTGAGCACGTCTGGGTGGATCACTCGAACAGCTTGGGTGGAGGTATCTTTCCACACTGCCTCGTACACCGTGGACACCCAGAAGCTGCACTTTGACTGCCTCTGCTTGAAGAAAAGCTCTGGTAGCCGTGGCTGGAGGCCCACAGGCTTTACACACTGCAGAGGATTTGAAATCTGGCTGTGGCTCAGTATAAGATCCCAGCTGCTGAAGCCTACATTTACCCCATCTCTTTCCAGAGCTGGAGGTGAAAAGGAAAGAAAAAGGGATATTTTAACCCAAACCCTTTCTGTCTACAGACTAATGCGGGACAGAGAAGAAGAAATCTAAGCATTTCACCTCTAAAAACAAGTCTTGAAGCCATGAATTTTGCTGGTGTTTGGTTTTACTGACGGGAGCGTACAAGGAGCCATGCAAAGCCACAGAGCTCCTGCAGGAGCCAGGAGAAGCATCAGAAAACCTGTCCCCTTCATTGAACAAACTTGTCCTCTTGCAAACCCCCATCCTGCTCTGCATTTGTGTGGGAAAGCAAGGACTGTCCATGCCAAAAGTGCTCCCGTCACCTCCCTGGATACTCAAAGGGTCCCTTCCTTGAGGACCTCAAGGAGCAGAGGGCTCTGAGTTCAGCTGCTTGCAATGGCTAGAGGACCGCTACAGTGACGAGTGCCTGAGATGGGCCTGTTTGGGTCCATGGGGGTCAAAGGCAGCACCCCTCACAGTCAACTGGCAGCATCCAGCCGTACTCAAGCAGAGATTTGTGTGTTGGAGGAGCTCCAATCTCATGCATTCTTCATGAGCGCCAACACTTAAGTGGCCTCCAGATGCAGCCTTGGTGAGAAGGACTTACACTAACCCTTCGGAGAACAAAGGTGGGTGATAACAGTGACATTTCCGAGTGCTGGAAGCAAATTGCTCGCCCCCACTGCAGCTCTGGGCTGCCTCAGCTGTTCCAGGAGCAGCTGATCTCCGGCGAAGGTGGCTGGTCCACATGAGCTCGTTCCCGTGCTCCCTGGCGAACGGCTGTCACTTAACAAGGGTTAGAGCTCTTGAAGCGATTACATAGAAAAACACGGCCTTAAAAAAAAATAAAAGAACAACATGTGGGTTGCAAATTGATCACCGGCAAGGTGGGGCACATCCCAATCAGGGTGTTTTGCAAAGCTTTAACGTGGCCCCTGGGCGCGTCAAACCACGCCACCGGCTCTGCTCGTAAACATGCGCTGCTTCTGTGAGACACAGCCCGACCCTCTGCTGGGTGCGGGGATGAATGGCATACACTTAACGAACCATTTCTCAAGATCTCGCTTTAGCTTTATTGTTTGGTATGGTCTCTTGTCTTATATGCTGCTCGCTCTACAAATCTTCTTCTGGGGACAGAATTATTCATCTCCTTGGCCTAGATAACATTAATGGGACGCAAACTAATGGACTGATTTTTCACAACACTCTCCGAGATGAATGAGCTTCTTAATCCTCATTTTATCAGTGAAGAGTTGAAGCATAGAGCATTTAAGGTCCGAAGATTCCTCTATATATGGTTGTGCAATCTGAGACTCCGAGGACCTGCTTTAGGTGGTGCTTAGTATTCGATGGACGGATTACTTAGCATCAGATGAGCTAATTCCCCCACTTGCAGTAGCAGCTGCGGGATGTGAGATCTCCAGGAGTGCAGCCGGAGAGTCTCAGAAGAGCCCGCAGATGGTGCCAGTGGCTTCTTTGTGTACTCCGGACATCACTGCCACCTTTCGCACCAACAGCTAGGAAAGAGCACACCTCCGTGATAAGGAGAGGTTGGAAGAGCAGCATATTCCATAATTATTAATTGCAATTGCCACTGGTTGGTTGTTGTGTCCCTCTGCCCCAGGAGCCACGTGTATTGGGCTGCTCCAACCCCAGCAACGGATCTCAGTTGCTCAGTGAAGGAGAACTAGCTGTGGAGCTGTGTTTGTCACAGAAATGGGAAAATGTTCATCATAGGAAGAGGAGAACAGTGCTGGTAGCTTCTTACGCCATGGCATGGATTTTGTCGCACAGCGGTGAGGTGCCTGCTTGGTCCTGAAATGAGGTGGATGTAGATACAGAAATGACACCGTCTTCCTGGGTGGTGTTTAATGGTTGGTGTGCGAAATTCCCACAGGGACCAGGGAGATTTTGGCATGTGATGGGGTGTCCACCTCTCGGAACAGCTGGCTGTCCACTCTGTGCCCTGGCAGAGCTTCTTCCAAAAAAACAGTGGTGATCTACAGGATGCTGGACCTGGACCTGCTGAACCAGGGCATCTGTCCCCCGCAATCAGCTCTGTTTGCTCCTCTGCTTATCTGGAGATCCCTGGGGCAGTGAAAACTCTCCTGGGAGTCCTTTCCCCCTAAAATCCATTTATCAAGGTACTGTTTTTCTCCCAATCTTAGTGCCTTTTCTACATCTGACCCAAAGCATTGGTTGCCTGCACCTTGCCATCTGCTTGTCCCCAAGTTTGGCTCTCTTTGCCCCCAAATTTCTACACTAAGAGCTCTGTCTCCAAAACTCTACTGGCTTTAGTTTTCTAAGGCCAGAGGCTCCTCTTCTACATATGCACACATACTTTCTCTTTTTATCCCACCCAGTTCTGGCTTTCAGTCTCCTAAACCATGAGTGAACTTTCCTTTTGCCATCAGCTGCTTCTCCCAGCTGCTACAGTCACGGGTGAGTAGTGTGGGAGACTCCAGGAGACGAATTAGACCAGGATAAAATGTTCGTCTCCTCATTGTACGTCACAGCTCTCTGAATTAGCCTGGGAGGTAGGGAAGTGTTTTCAAAAGAGCCAACATTTCGGTCCTCCTGCTTCAGCTCTTCTCAAAGCACATGGTTTGCCCTCTCCTCTGCGACCAGCCTATACGCACACGGACCTATTTCCTCATCGGTGCCTTGTCGTATCATGCTCACTTCTGTGCCCACCTAAACTCTGTTTCTTTATTTTCGCCAAATGCCCTTTGTTCTTGGATGCTCTGGGAAGGGAAATAGTGCATAATGCTTATCTATGTAAGCCCATGCTCTGCACTTCATCCTTCTTTCCCTTGTTCCTAATGTTTTCCCTTTTGCGAGTAATCTGCAAGCCGACCTCGTGTCTTCTCTGAAGTGTCTTCCAGGATCCTAGAAGTTTTTTTCCTCCCTCCCTGGGAAATTACAACTAATTCAGTGCCCATCCATGCGTGCAAAAATTTAAATAATAAATCATCTCTCCCTGCCAGCAAACACCCATGCACATAAATGCAAAGCCCCACTTCTTTCTGGCAAAGTGGGTCTGTGTCTCAGTTTGAGGCAGCCTCACTGTTATTTTTGTGAAATTACTGGGAATTGCGGACTGTGGGTGCTTCCCACCTGCCCGCACAACCCCCTCACCCCCCTTGCTTGTTTTGGCTCTTTTCAGAAGGAAACGATTGCTTTAGGATACTCAAAACGATAGGGATGGGGAGAAGGGAAGCACAGAGGAGCCTTTATGGGGTGAGGGCACCGTGAAGGGAAGGCACCGTGAAGAAGTGGGGAGAGAGAACAAAATCTGGGGTGCGGGAAGCTTAATGAGTTGGTGTGTGCCCCACGTGCACAGAGCCAGTGTGCTAAATTCTCTTCTACAGCAACGTAAAAGGTTTTTATCCTTTAACTAACACAGTGGTGAGAGGTTTATTCAAGTAGAAAATTTTTAATTGCATTCTCTTGTAGTCAAATATTAATGGAAGGACCTTGTACAAATAAAAGTGAATAATGCAACAGCTTAGCTGACAACATTGTTTCACATTCATTGCAGATTGTGAACCTTCATTAAAATGGATTATTTTTGCTTTGGAGATTTAACCAGCAACATGACTTTCCCCTCTCACTGGCCCTGTTATGCCTGAGCCCACAGAGAGCTTGGTCCAAGGAGGAGCTTGCAAAATTAATTCCAAAATAAGAGGCTGAAACTTCCAGGACATGAATTCTTCTCATCCCCTCAGCTCGGAGGAGAGCTCAGCACGGAAATCATTAGGCAGTGAGTTTAAGCAACCCCCTACTATAGAGGAGGACTCGGAGGACATGGGCACGGTAAAGCGCTTGGGAAGCGCAGGGAAGAATAGAGGCAGTGACCTGCTGTAAAGAAAGCTGAGCTCATCCCAAAACCGAGGGGACCAGCGAGTGGCCTTCACTTTAGGCCAATGGATCTACCAGTTGGGTGGATCATCTGGGCTACACACAGCACAGAGCTACCAGCAAAATGAACTTTGAAGAGAGTGATGGGCTGGAGCTGGTTTCAAGCCACGCGCCTCCTCCTGGGGAGGGGACGATGAGCACAAGAAGACCAGTGATGGGTCAGTGATGGGTTTGCCTGCCTCAACCACCTCATTTCATCTCAGGATCCTAAAAAGGGTCGCATGGGGACATGCTGAAGCTCCCCGGCAGATGCCCTGACCAAGATGCTGTTGGCTACCCCCTGCCCTACTTGCAGATATTTCAAAGCATCCTTAGGGCAGGATCATCAGCCTTGTGCCGTGTTCCCCACAGGGGAACAGGGTCTTCCCCACCTCCAGCTCTCCAGGCTGCCTTGCTTGTGATTTCCTGAAGCTTCGGTGCCTCCGTGCGAGTAACAGCTGTGCTCCCCATGTAGCCTTGTGTCTCATCCCCAAGCCCGTTTCCATGGATGTCACCGTTAAATGAGCCCAGGCATCTCCAGCAAGGAGACTGAAGCCCATCTGCAGGAGGCAATCCAGGAAATGCAGCAGCTGTTTAAAACCACTTCAATATTTTGATCCAAGTGATGGGAGCAGTCTCACGAGGAGAGCACATGGCAGGAGGAAGAGCGCAGCTCCGATGCCCCAAAGCATCACTTTTCTCCCCAGAAATGCACAGGCCAAGCCACAGGGAGGCAACACAAGCGCTCAGGGCTGGCAGACAATGTCCATGGGGTTAGGATTACAGCGCTTCACTGTCTGCGCTCACAAATGAGCTCAAACCAATTTTCAGAAAAATTTCTCAATCACTATCTGCATGTTGCTTGGATGGAAAGTTAAAGCTGCTTCAGAGCGTTCACTGTGAATCTCTCCAGCTGCACGTTTTCATTCTGCCTAACCCAGGATTAATTGGGTTTGTAGTTGAGGCTGTGGGAAAGCTCTGATGTCCTCCACTACAGTTTTACTCTCAAGTTTCTTTGCAACTCTAATCCCTCGCTTACATTCTGAACAGCAATTCCTTATTATTTTTAGTCCTAAAACATTACAAATATAGAGGAAACCAGACACCTACAGAAGTTGTCCCTGTGCAAAATTATGAATGATTCAAAAATGCGGTTGCAATTTCCAGCCTCTCCTTTTCTAAAAAGCTTTGTAATATTAACGGTATGGGGTTGGTTTGCTCCTGAGTGGTGCAAAACACCTGGGAGAAATTAACTGTTGAAGCCTGAATTTACCCCCAGTGAATCGGAGAGAAAAGCACTTGGATTGGAATTTGATAAGGAAAACTCATCCTATACTCTGCGTCCTGCTTCCGAAGGGTCCTCCTCTCTTCCTGCCTCAGTTTCCCCCCAGCCAATGCTCTGGAGCTTAGGTAGGTAGAAACGTTTGGACTAAAGGAGCCCTGTGTCTTCTGATGCTCAGCCCAGCAGCTTTAAAAGATTGGATCAATTAATTTTGCTGCTGGTGGTTCACAACAGAGGTGTTCAGCTTCCCGTGTGCATTCAAGACAGTGCGAGGACACTCGATGTAGCTGTTGCACCGAGAAGTCTCTGAAGAGCTGTTCGGTGACTGCGGGATTTATATTTGTACAATGGCCTCGCTGTAGAGTTAGACGAGCTACTGACATGGCAGTACTTACAGTCTATAAAACAGCAATTATGCTTGTTATTAGATCATCCCATTTACAGCCTGAATCCTTTGCCTATGGTGCATGCAAAGCAACCCGGTGACTCTCCGAATGCTGGGCTAATCTGTACTAATCCATTATGTAAATCACCAGGACAATAACCAGAGACAAATGTTAAATGCCTGAGAAACACCCGGCCTTCCTTAACGAAATTTGACCCACAAAAATTATGGTTTGGTCTGCAGCTTGCTGGGAGGACCGCGCGCGGGAAGAACATCTGCACTTTACAATTTGTCGATGCAGTTTGAACCCCTGGGGCACCTCCTAATCTCAGTCTTTTTGTAGGGCCGCTGACGCTGAATTAGTCCCAGTACATACAGCAAAGTGCCTGGACTCTTTGAAACAGGACCCCTGTCCCCAAACAAGGTCATTTTGAAGCAGCTGTTTTCGCCCGGGGGCCACACTCTATGCGTTGAGTCCTTCCAAAATGTGGTCTCTGTGACCAAGACCCCAGGGAAATCTCAGGGAGAATAAAACTCGACTAGTACTGTTGTAGGTCACGGGAAAGTGTGTGTATTTTTCTCACGAAAAGCCACTTGTGCCACATCTGTGTAGCAGCACCAAGCGGAGGCAGCGAGGAGAACCCAAAAGGTAAGCAGAGCACACGGGGGATGGGAGCGAGTCACCCGACCGCAGGAGGAGAGGGGCTGGTGGTCCATGCTGGAGGGTCACACCTCACGGAGTCACAGCCTGGCAGGGGCTGGAAGGGCCCTCTGGAGATTCCCCAGTCCCACCCCCGGCCAGAGCAGGGTCACCCAGAGCAGGGGGCACAGGAACGCCTCCAGGCGGGTTTGGGATGTCTCCAGAGACGGAGACTCCCCCACCTCCCTGGGCAGCCTGGGCCAGGGCTCTGCCACCCTCAAGGGAAAGAAGTTCCTTCTCTGTGTCCATCCTGCCCCTGGACATGACACATTCGGCTCATATGCCCCTAAGGGTGCCCAGGTAACTCCAAGGGTATCACTAAAAGCATCTAACCACACTGCTTGGCTACTGCTCCTTGCTGCAACTCTTTATAGGAGTATGGATATTCCTTAAGGATCCCTTATTACAGATTCCTCATTATTCCTCATCCCAGATTTTACAGATGTTGAAGAGATAACTACTGGAGGACCCTCTCTTCTCTGCCGTGGCTACGATCCACAAAGATATGAGGTGTCCTTTGGTTTTTCGACTCCTTCTCCCGTTGCAGCAGGGAGAAGCAAAGCCACAAGGGGATGCCAGATAGATTCTCGTCTCTGCCTGGATTTCTTCTCCTCGGGAGAGAATCTGGGCTGTGGCAATGAATATTTTAAAATCTGGGGCTTAGGAATCTCAATGGCAACATGTTTTAGCAGCACGCTTCAAAGCAAATACAGATATGGCTGTGTGTCTGTGCTCTTAACTGTCTATCGGCATTTCCAAGCTCTGCTCGCAGAGCTGCTAGACTTTGCATGATCTGCAAGATTTAGACGGGCTCTTCCTCCCCCCTCGCCATCTTTTTATTCAAATAAACCTTAGGATAATTACATGCAAAAATC
This sequence comes from Rhinoptilus africanus, assembly GCA_013400135.1. NCBI lineage: Eukaryota > Metazoa > Chordata > Aves > Charadriiformes > Glareolidae > Rhinoptilus > Rhinoptilus africanus. Next base: position 171,876 of record VXBO01009212.1, read on the forward strand.
CTGTGCTCCTGCAATGTTGATATTGCACATTCAGAAAGCATTGCAGAGGGGATGCATGTAGGCAGAGCCATAAGGACGGTGGCAGCTGGCTGCCAGGCTGGCACCTAGCAATCCGCCGCCAGTCACAGTGGAGCTGCAACGGGTCCAGACGCTTCCCACAGTCTCGCACTTCGCTTGAGCACCGAATTTGCCTCCGTGCTTGAGGTACCCGCCTGCGCTTAGCCCCTCCACGCAGCTCAGAGGAGAGACGCCCTCGAGGGGCTCAGCGGGGGCTGTTTTAAGCAAACCCCTTTGACTTTGCCCCGGAGCAGATGAGAAGCGCTCAGGCAGCCAGCGGCAGGGGCAGGGATGATGCTGAGGACTGAGCCGCCTGTACTGTGTGTCACCAGCCCTAAGTCTCTGGGTGGAATGGTGGGCTCTGAGCTCTGCCGCAGGGCTGGCCAGCCCCCCCCTGCTCTCCGGTGGGTGGTCCCCTGACTTTGATGGCTGGCATTACCCAAATGGAATTGTCTAGAGCCTGATAAAAAAGCCCCCTGCACCCGTGATGTTTTCTTGGAGGCAGACAAACAAGAGACCATGCCTCCTGAAGGTGTAGCTGGAGGCCAGGACATCTCCAACAGCTCCAGACCCACTTGTGAGAGCACCTGTAGGTGGCCCTGGACCACTGCTGGCCATCAGGAGAGCCTGGACCCTACCCACTCACAGCGGAGACACCGACATTCAGGTTGCTGTGAGCGCCCATCACAGGCTGGGAACCAACAGTGGTAAGAACATCTTTCCTAAGCTGCATCAGTGGCCCACATCCACTCCTCATCCTCATGCCACCATCCCTCTGCAGCCCAGAGCGCTGGTGGCTGAGCGGGGTGCGATGTGGAAGGAGGAGGCAGATGGGCAAGATCACCTGCATCGACCGCTTTCAGCTCCTCAAAGGGTGGTTTGGGAGAGATACATCCAGGTTGAACTTTGGGGAGGAAGCAGGGGAAGGATGCGATGGGTTGGAGAGCAAAGCCCCAGGGGCCAGGCTGGGGGAGGCAGGGGAGTGACTCACAAAAACACAGAACATTTTCATAGGGAAGAGTGGCTCCGCTATTTACGCCGCTCATCAAAAAGCAATGGAGATGTGGGAAACCTGCTGTGCCATAGAAGTGGTAATGGGCCAGCCTCCAGTCCCTACCTTCAGCTCTCCCGCTGGGCTGAGGCTGCTTCCCTTCTGCACAGGCAGGGGTATGTGCCTGTCATCATATCTGGGTTTGATTTTGCCAGTAAAAGTCACTTTCATGCCAAACAGGGCTTCTGTGATTATTATTTTTTTTTTCTTTTCACCTTGGCCAAATTTTCAAATAGTTCTCTTAAAAAAAATAAAAGAGGGAACAAAACGTGAAGACCTCTTAGAAATAATGCTGGAGGCTTTGTAGTTTTGCACAAAAAAGGTTTTCTTCAAAAATACCCAAAACAAACGCCACAAAACAAACAAGCAACTTAGAACCCAGTTTTAAAATCTGTACATGGTTTCTTGCAGAACCCTGAAATTTTGTGCACAAATAATTATTTTTTTGAAAAATGAAAGCTGTACCTTTTTTTTTTTTTTCCCTGACAAAAGATCCAAAGGAAATTGTGACAACTTATCCTCTAAAATTCCTGGAAATAAGCATTTGCCATTTGCTGACTGGTTCTGTGTTCTTTTCCAGCAGGAAAACAGGCAGATTTTCCCAGGACATCTGCATGGACCTAGCTCCACACAGCTAACAGTAGATCCAGGTTGTCCTATCCGTGGGTGATGAAATCCTTAGGAAGCCGCCAAAATCGACATTCAGACCAAGACGGTTGCTTTGTGCAGCTGCGCTGACATCGCCTCAGCTCCCTTCCCTCTGCTGGGATTTTTTTCCTGAGGTACTACCTTTGCTTTGTTTTCTTTCTTGCGCCTTAATAAAAAGTACGTGAAATTACTTCAAAAAAAACCCAACAAAACAAAACACAAACAAATGCTACCTGGGGTGTTTTGATAGCAAAATGAATGCAGGCATGAGTTTTTGTGTATATTGAAGACTTTCTCTTCCACAAATAACCCATAGGTAAGGGATGGGGGAAGGAATAAGCAGAAAGTGAGAGAGGCCGTGAGGCACATCGTTCCCATAACAGGAGCTGGTCGGTGCCTGTAGCCTTGTCCCCTCTCATTTCCCTCACCCCACTCCCTGTGGGGCAGGAATTTGCACTATTTGCAGTATTATTTGGGTGCCCACAGCACCACTGGCAGGTGCAGGCTGGAAGCCCAGCGGTGTCATCCTGTCCATCCTGCCCTTCTCTACACCCCACTCTCAACAGCTGCTCCCAGATGTTGGAGGGCACCTTATAGCTCCTCGTTCTGTATTAATCTCTCCATTTACAGCTATATGGACTGAGAAATCACACTGTGAAGGTGCACTGGGAAGTCAAGCTCTTGGGTTCATCCCAAGAACAAATCCAGGCTGGGCAGAGAATGGATAGAGAACAGCTCCAAGGAGAAGGACTTGGGGGTGTTGGTGGGTGAGAAGCTCAGCATGAGCTGGCTTTGTGCACTCNCCCCACTTTGATCAGTGCTTTAAAAAGTGTGTGTTCACACGTATATAATGCTTATAATCACTTTGCAGCTGTTCTGGGACAATTTTAAGAGTTTCATCGTACCTGCTTGTGACTTTCTTGAAGTCCTGCGTGCGGCTACATGTTTGTTGCTGTTCAATTAGCTATAAGGAGATAAGACAGGTATCACTAACGTTTATACAGAGTAGAGGGAAACAGCAATTTGCATAAATTAATTAAGAGACTGACCTCCTTCCCCAGCAGTCCTCAGAGAGCAAGTGAAAAACCCCCAGTTTATTAAGTCAATACTGAGTTTGACACCTGAATCAAGCTTTTCCCAAATCAAATGACAAAATTAATCCACAGCAAAATGCACCATAAGTCCCTTCACTTCAGTCATTTATTTTTTAAGCTATCCCAGCAATTTATTTTTAAACATATCAGCACGTTATGTTCCATGACATTTCACATCTACAAAAACACCATATGTATTGGCAAGTGATTACTCATTGAAAGTGCCATATCATGGATGCAAGTATATCTGGCAGCTTGGGTTTTCCCCACCTCTTTTGGGTCTATGCCCTTATTGTTTCATGGACACATTCTTATCAGGCAAATTGGCCGAGTGTGTGTTTCATCCCATGCTAAAAGTATATTTGAATTTTCCGTGACATTGTGAGGCCACATCCTCATTCTATGAGCCATGGAGGGTTGTGGGCACGGTCTACTAAAACTCAGAGCTGTCGATGCCATCCCACCTGGCCCCCTCCTTTCTGACCCGTGCCGTATCCTTGCTGTACTTTCTGGAGTGGCATTACAGCTATTCGGCCGAGCACGGCTTTGCTGCGTCAATGGCTTTAGTGCGGCTTGAAGACACTGTTCACTGTAGCTTTAGCTCTTATTTCAGAGCCATCCCTCGATGCTCACAACCCACAGGCAGTAACTTTAATAACGGAGCTGCAAACCTCCACCACGAGCTGTCTCATGGCTGAGCTGACAAGAGCAAATTGGTCTGAAATATCCAGGTTGTAGGGAGACAGAAAGCAAGATGCTTTATTACTAGCGGGGGCTGTAGGATTACCGGAGCTGGGCTGTTTCCTCTACACCGAGGTCTCCTTCCTCTTTGGGAAGCTGCTGTGATCCATTTTCTCTCTGCAAATTTTTTATCCAAGTAAATCATTAGGGCAAATTATCCCAAAGATAAAGCTGGAAATGGTCGTGGTATCCACACCCCACCGACTGGGAATTATATGTGCAAGAAATGTCTTCGCATACTGCACACCTTTGGCACCTTCCCATTGGTATCGCTGGCCCAGCGGTTGAAAGGGAATAGCAGAAAGCAAAAGTAAGGCGCTGCTTAGCAGATCATCATGAATAATAGACAGTGTGAAAAAACGAATCCAGGTGCTTGAAGACAGAGTATAAACCATAATTAAAACCTACCAGTGCTGCTATGACAGATGGTACAATATGTACCCTGAAAATTGTCCATGAACATTTATTTAATGTCTGAGAACACTAACTGCTAGCAGGCTGTGGTGCTATTACTGGATCACCACTTTATTGGTGACATCCAGGAAGAAATTCTCTGGATTGCCTCATGATTCCCATAAAACCCAGGGACGATCATGTAATCTGCTGCAAGGAAGACCAAGTTCATCGCTGATATACTGACAGGGATGCAAATAGAATACCCAAGGCAACATGCTTTGCAAAGATATTAAAAGTTAGTGTGTAATCCTGTCCGGAAAAATCACAATAAGGTGTTCTGTTTTGTTGTAAGAACACGTTCTGGTATTTTGAAGTGGGATTTGCACTCCTGGAGTGGGACAGCGTGTTCTGCAGCACTGACATGAAAAGGTTGCTTAACCTGTTCCTCGTTCCAGCTTTAAAAAGGCAGCACAAGAATAACTTCTGCACTTCCATCATTCTGCCTTTGTGCAGACTACAGCGGGAACCGAATTCTTCTGCTTTCCCGCTAATATTGCTTCTGCTTTCAGAATTCATTTTTTTTCTGGCATGTATTTCTCCCTCCTCCATTTCTGCCACCCCGCTTGCACCTTTTAGGTTATTTTTCCTGGCTTTGGTGAGTCAGAGCAGCTCTGTGGCTCGTGGGTAGCAGTGCCGAGCGTTGGACGGTCCCCGGGGAGCACCCAGGCTCCGCTTCCACGGCAGACGGAGAAGGCTCTTGCGCGGGGCCAGCTCTGCAGAGCAGTGCTCTGCAAACCCTCCTGCTATTTGTAATCAGCCGTGGTTGTCACACTTTGATATTTGTTCTTTATAAGCACTCCTGCAGAGCTTGCCAACAGGAATGTTTTCTACACAAAGATGCAGCAGCATGTGTTTCAGACATGAATTTTGAACTTATGAGTATTCACACTGGAAACCTGAGGAGTCTGATGTGATTAAGAAGCAGATCCACATCACACGGCTTGTTTGCAGTCAAAACAGTTCCAATTCCGCGTTATGAAAATCATTAAGCCTGAGTGTGGTCGGCCAGCAACTCCTGGCAAGGGCGTGTGTCCCCATACCCAAATTCACACCAAAAAGGGCCAGTCGAGCAGGCAGCGCGATGCACAGAGCAGAAAGTTGTTCAGCACAGTGAGATGAGGTTAATAAAAGCCCAGACTGAGGAGGGGAAAGCTTTAAAGTCTCTGCCTGCAGAAGAGATGATGGCCACACCGTGGGATGCTGCACCTGGAGGAAATGCTGGGAAATGCCCAATGAGGTGGTGATGGCTGCCTTAAGTAGGATGGAGATTTCTTGTTATAGCCCACCCTGGAAGCTCTCATCTGAGCTCCCTGACCAGCCCCGGGCCCCAGGGTGACCCTCCTCAGAGCTTTTCTCAGCATATCTTGGCTGTGCTACAGCAAAGGCACCAGTATCTCTGACCATCTGGGTGTGGAAGCCCTCAAAGCAGGAAAAACTACACCATGCTGTGAATAAACGGTGGAGAAAAAGAGAAGCGATGTTCAGGAGCCCAGCACTGGCTAAGCCAACATGGAAAAATGACTCCTCTGTGCCTGTGTTGTTCAGGTAGGAAAAGAAATGTCGTCCCTTTCCCTGTCACTTTGGTCGGCTGGCAACATCTAGGTGTTTTGACAGAGAAAGGTGTCCTTGTAAAGAATACGTACCCAGTTAATAACTGGAAGAAGGGTCAACCAAGAGGAATAAGGAGCTCCTTCATGTCCGCTGCCCTGCGCCGGGCAGTGCCCACAGCCACACAACCTGCTGGGCTTTGCTCTGCGATTCCTCCAGGGAGCTCTGCCAGGAGGACACGTGGTGGTTCTTACCAATACTGCTGAAAATGGTCCAGGTGAAATGTTGACCACGGAGACCAGGCCAGTACCTTTGTGTCTGTAACTTAAAATGGGGAAACTATCCATGGCAGAACCTTGATGGCAGCTAAAGCCATTGGAGGTGCCTGGGAAGCCTCCGGTCAGTGAGGCTGATGAGTGCTCTGCATCCCCCAGCAGATCCAGGCTACAGCTGGGTGGTAGATCCTGTGGATCTGCAGCTTTTTGGGACCAAGGACCAGCACCAGGATAGGATCCCCTGGATGGTTCAGCAATGCTAACACGTGCTGCAGTGCCTGCTATCCAAAATCAGCCTAGGCTGAATTGTCCCAGGTGCTCTTTTCTCTGGCTGTTCCCTGCCTTTAGGTGCCTGCAGGGTGTGTGTACTGTCTGCTACCGTGCCGTACTTGCGGCTCACTGACAACTCTGGCACAGGATGCTTCAGAGCTGGAGCGAGGGCGATGGATTGCCAGGGGAAGCATGTCTTTTCCCCCTGCATGGATGCATGGGGACCAGAGCAAGGAATTAATCCGCAGACTCCTATTAGAGAGCAGCAGTTTAGGGAGCTGCTCCATTTTCCTTGTCACAGCTCGCAGCTCCCAGCTGAGGCACAGCTGCTGTGCAGGTGCTGCTTCTCCGTCCTGTTCCGCTGCAAGGCACCAGTGGAAAAGGGTGAAATAAGAGCTCTCACAGTGAGATGATGCCTGGCTCAGCTCGGCGCTGGCGCTTGGCAGCTGTAGCCGTGGTTTTGAAGACCTACTGCCTCCCAGCTGCACATCCTTGGCACTGAGCAGAGGGGTCCTAGCCTGGCCGCGATATCTGGCCATCCTCGGCACATGCGGAACCTGCAGCCATGTGAGGACATCACCAGGCACGTGGGGCTTGTCACTGAGTCAGCACGTGGGGTGCTGGGGCTATCCTCATAGTTTTCTGTCTCATTACTCTTGTTTTGTCCACAATGAATGATGGGCTTTTTAGACCCTGCCCATGAGTCCTTACATCCTCTCCAGCCCTAGACCGACCACAGAGGGAGCTCAGAGCATCCCAGCCAGGCAAGGGCTGCTGCAGTTGGTGAGCCCGCTGCGTGTTGGCCAACGCAAAACACCCATCTCTTCATGCACATCCCTGCTCCGCATCAGTCTGCTGCTCGCTGATGAGCTTTAGAAACGCTGAGATAGACACAGAGGACAAATCATGGGCCGTCATGTCGTTATTTCTCTTCTCTTGACTACTCAACAAATGCTACCTTCTGTTGTCTACCACCCATGCAAGACCTGTGAAGCTCCAGAGACTTAAGCATCAGCACTCATCTCCTCTGTTCAGCTACGGTAGCTAGAAGACAGGTTGACTGTCTGCAGAGCTGTAGGGACAGAGTCTTGGAAACAGCATCACAGACTCTCCGCCAGCTTAATTCTGCATTTCAGCCCCTGGAAATACCTATAGGAAGGGAAATGTGCGGGAAAACCTGACAGAGTTGCTGTGTTTGGTTGCTGGCACATATTTCTAATTAATTTCTTCACTGCTCTACCAAAGCAAAGCTCCTGTCCAGGATCAGTGCTGCTTTCTGCTCAAACTGCTCAGACCTGGGATGCATGCCATGCTTCTGCTTGGTTTGAGGACACCAGCAACACCAGCGCCACTGATCTGGAGCTGCCAGCGGGGATCTGAAGGCATGCCCTGTTCTGCGCTGGGAACAGCTAAGCCTGCGTGCTGCGTTCTGGGCCAAACGAGCAAGCAGCGTAGATGCGAAGATGCAGGACAACCTGGCCCCTCACAGGCGAGAGTGGAGCCAGCCGCGGGCTGACGGTCCGGCTCAGATGCCGGCCCCTGCATGAGTCATCTGAGGTAGGATCAGACACCGCGCATCTTTTGCGCTGATGATGGGTCCAAGAGTGATGGGGTCCGTGCTGTCCCTGGTAGCAAATGCACAGGCAGCAGGGTTGTGAGAGCGGGTGTGGGAACAGCTTGCGACAGTCTGTTTTCCCCAGCTTGGAGGTGAAGTGGTAGCTGGCTGTTAGGAAACCTACTTTATTGAAGAACAAACTGATTGCAGAACAGCTTGCTTGACCCAAAGTGCCTGGCTGTGCGTTTGTGGCTCCCCCCCCCCCAGCCACCGCATTGGGAAAGCAGGGTCAGCGTGGCATCTTTGCTGTGCAGAGGGAGCTGGCAAAAGACCTTTCCTCCAGTTCAAATGTAGCCCCTGCCATGCAGACTTCTGCAGGTCCGGTTATGACAAAGACATCGAGGAAGGCACCCAGACCGGAACAGAGCTGCATGAAGCACATCTCAGCATCATCGTGAGCAAAAGCCTCATCCTACTCCAGGAACAGTCGCAGTCGCTGTGTAGGAGGTACCAGTTGCTGAGAAACCACCTCCTCACCATGTAGTCTGCAAATGAGAGGTATTCTGAGATACTTTACCTAATGGTCTTCATCGTACAAGTGAGTACTTACTAGAAAAGATGACTGTACTGGATACAAAGCTTCTGGCTACCCTAGCTGTTACTTCTTTTCCTGCTAGAGGAACTCCACGGCTGGAGCTCTACAATCAAAACCAATTTTTCCTTCCCCATCTTGCTTTTCTTCCCTCTTCAAATTACTAGATTGTCTGAGTACTTTTAATGGAGTTGCCCAGAGAAAAAGGCAACCCATTTTTCCCCATTAGCTTTGCAGTGTATAGGAGCCACTCCTGGAGTGTCGTATCACCTCGCCTTCCCCCCAGCTGGGACTACAGGAATGTATGGAGAGGGTAAAGCTGAAGTTTTGTTCTCCACACACTAATGCTTCGTTTTGCATGCTCCTTCATGAAGGCAACAAGGCAAAGCAAATGAGCCTTGATAGCCTTACCCAAATGAGTTATCAACTTGGCAGTTTATCCCCCGTTCCCCTTCATGGGTAGCTGCTTCCCTCAGAGGGAAGGATGAGAAGTCTTGATTCATGCCGGCAGACAACGCTAGATGAAACATCAGATCATGGTGACACAGACAGGACTCTCATGGCCTTCATGTCCCACTGCCTCCCATAGCCATGACTTGCTCCATGAGGGAAAACTGTTTGCATGCCATGCCAAGACACCCATTTAGTGACAATACTGAGTTGGATCTGCCCAGGCATTTTCCCTTCCCTAAAGGGAGGAAAAAGAGCAATTAAACTACTAAACCTGGCTTTTGGACTTCTACAGTAACTAGCTCTTTCAACAGAAAAGATTCAAAATGACTGGGCAAGACAGAAAAGAAATTAAATGAGGTTTACATACAACCACCCCATGCCCATAGTTGGGTAGTTGTTCCAGCTAACACTGACCAGTCTCTTCCCTGTGCCTGGTGTCTGCAGACCAGAAACACAACTCTGGCGTGACTCAAACTCTTTCCAGCCATGCACAAGAAGGTCATGGAGCTGTTGGAGTGGGGCCAGAGGAGGCCATGCAGATGCTGGGGGGGCTGGAGCCCCTCTGCTGTGGGGACAGGCTGAGAGAGCTGGGGGGGGTCAGCCTGGAGAAGAGAAGGCTCCGGGGAGACCTTCCAGCCCCTTCCCGTCCCTCAAGGGGCTCCAGGAAAGCTGGGGAGGGACTCTGGATCAGGGAGGGGAGCCATAGGATGAGACAGGCCAGTTTTAAACTGAAAGGGGGGAGATTTCAATGACATATTAGGAAGAAATCCTTTGCTGTGAGGGGGGTGAGCCCCTGTTCCAGGTTGCCCAGAGAAGCTGTGGCTGCCCCATCCCTGGAGGGGTTCAAGGCCAGGTTGGACGGGGCTTGGAGCAGCCTGGGCTGGTGGGAGGTGTCCCTGCCCAGGGCAGGGGGTGGGCACGGGGGGGGCTTTAAGGTCCCTTCCAACCTAAACCTTTCTATGATTATATTATTCTATGCTCCTCGCTCTCGTGGCATGCTGCTCCAGGCTGTATCCTGCAAACATCTTTCCCCGAGCAGACCTGCTCCCTCCCCAGGGACAGGCGTGCTCTCCCCTCCTCCCTTCACGCTCGGCTGAGGAGCTCTCTCGAGGTGCATGGCACGTGGGATGCATAAACTGACCCTACCCGTTAGCCACAGCTTAATGGCACGAGGGGGCTGCTACTGGTGCAGAGCTTCCAGCGTGCATCCTACATGGGCTGGTCCCGTTCAGATAGGATTGGAGCTGAAGGGATGCACTGGAAGCGTTGCAGAAAGATTAAGCAGATAAATCTAGTTAGCTGGTTACACACTGAGGGCTGGCAATACTGTAACTCTGCCAGGATCATGGCAGATTTAAGGTAATAAAAGAAAGGGGGTCTGAGCAGCATATTGCTTCTCAGCGTGTGTTTTGTAAAGGCTGCTCTGTCCTCTTTATGATGGGAAAAAGAGGGAGTGTCTCCTGCCACAAATTGAGAACTCTACCCAGAAAACTCTTTGTGGCTCTATACATACCCACACCTCAGACACACCAGCTTTGAAGTCTCAACCAAGGACCGTGTACGCTAGCAAAGTCAGAGTGATGGACCATGGCTGTCCCGTGCCCACAGTGTGTCCATGTGTCAGGCACCGGTGGGAGCAAGTTGCCTCTCAGCAGGAAGACAAGGTTGTAAAGACCCCCCTGTGCAGGCAGAGGGGCCAAGGGGGGAAGCCTGACCCTGCCAATTTGTCTGCAGCCTGCCAAAACCTCCAAAAGCATGAGCAGGAACAGAGCCCTGTGGGTCCTGGGGGCTACGAAACACTTCTGACTCCAACACAGAGTTGCTCCTGGTTGAAAACCTGAGTCTGGATTGAAAGCCTGAACTGGAGACTGTCTTTGGGGCTGACCAGGCTTTGCAGATACCAGTGCCTAGGTTATAACAACCATCCATCCATCCATCCATCCATCCATCCATCCATCCATCCATCCATCCATCCATCCATCCATCCATCCATCCATCCATCCATCCACCCCCACACCCATCCATCCTTCCAGCTCTGCAACCTTTCTCCTGTTTCTCCTCCTCTTGCTCTCTCCCTCCTTTATGCACTTTCCTCCTCTCCTCCCCTCTCCATGTTTCCCTTCCCCAGCCCGGGCTGCAGCAGTAGCGGCAGCAGAAGTGAGGTGGAATCAGCTGCCCGAATCGCGGAGCAGCAGGGAGCTGACACATCAATCACAGCTCTGCTGTTGGAATTAATGAGAGCGCCACAGGTTCGGGCTGTCACTCACTCCCCTCACTTTGCTGCTTCCATATGGCTGCCAGCCGACAGCCTCACGCTTCCCAATCTCTGCCAATTACAGCCTCAGCACTCCCAACCTCCTCCTATTAGGCTCACAGCTTCATTATTCTAATTAAGCCAAACAAGCTGAGCCCTCCCTTTTTCACTGGTGATGCATGTCCCTTCCATGCACCAGAGCTACACTGCAGCAAATCCCTTTGTTGGGGCACCTTGGGAGAAAAAAACCAGGTAGACAGCATGGGAGCATCGGGATGTTTTCTGTCCTGACCACTTCTCCCGTCCTTGCTCCCTTAGCGGGTTGGGCAGCAAGTCTCAAAGGGGTCCTTTCTTGTCAGAGTAATTGCAGGCAAAGCTGGCTAATCTCAGCCTCCAAAACTAATTAGTTAGGGGATCCTTCAAAGCTAGACTGCATTTCCACTTTTTTTTTTTT
>VXBO01009212.1:183331-227295 GCA_013400135.1 Rhinoptilus africanus
TTTTTTTTTTTTTTTTTGGTTTGCCTTCTGCCCCAAAGAGATGGGAAGCGGCACCATATGGTCAGGAGCCCACTTTGGGAAGGAAGGAAAGTCATAGCTCTCCTGGACTGCTAAAGGCAGCCGTGGATAAGAGGGGTTTGTGATCCCCTGGGGCACAGCTTTGTCGCCATATCCCTACGTAAACACCCTCCCCATTCTTCCCTGCCTCCCACTGCCTTCTTGCTGGCTGGTAGTGACTTGATGCTCTGGGCAACAAGTGGCCACGACTCCAAAGGAAGGTCTGAGCAGACACCCCAGCCGTCGGTGGGGAGGTGGAACAGAGCATGCCATGCTGATTACTAGTGCATTTTATAACAGCTGGGGGGTTTTCTGCCCGTAAGTTGCATTGCTCGACACAGAATCACAGAATCATAGGATGATTCGGGTTGGAAGGGACCTTAAAGATTATTTGGTTCCAACCCCCCTGCCATGGGCAGGGACATCTCCCACCAGACCAGGCTACTCAAATCCTCATCCAGCCTGGCCTTGAACCCCTCCAGGGATGGGGCATCCAAGACTTCCCTGGACAACCTGTTGCAGTGCCTCACCACCCTCACAGCAAAGAATTTCTTCTTAGTATCCAACCTAAATCTACCCTCCTTCAGTTTGAAACAATTACCCCTTGTCCTATCGTTACAGTCCCTGATCAAGAGTCCCTAATCCACCTTGCAGGGATGATGGGCTGCAGGGAGCACAGGCAGCACCCCCTGAAAACAGGGGGGACACAAGTCTTTGCACTACGGCACAATACCCAACTCCTTCACCAGCATCTCTTCCCCCATGTTTGGGCTGCACAGGCACATGTGGACATTCCCAGGACTGTCTGAGCCAAAAATGAGGACAGTTTGTCTGCTGGAAAGGGTGACAGAGAGGATGCACTATGCAGCCCATGGTGTAAAGGGTCATAAGCAATCCCATATCGCTGATCTGGCCAAATTGGGGCAGCAACAGGACTTTGTCGGTCTGACAAAGTGCTGGGGCTCCGGGTACTGCGGAGATGTTGGTGCACCCAGCCCCGGATGCATCCCCCACCCAGCCCAGGGAGGTTTGGGGTTTGAGGCACAGGCAGTAACAATGAGCTGGTCCCCGCTGGGAGGGGAGGGGAAGGGCTCCTCTGCGGATGTCTCCCTGGTGCCGCAGACCCACTCTCCTGCAGCTGGCACTTAGGATTTGCTGACCTTTGGATCCCTTAAATCGGTTGCTCTCAGCGTTATTCCGACCAGCGCAGCCAAGAGATGCAGCTGCTGGGCGGGTGCCAAAGCGGAGCCTGGGCTCCAGCCGAGGTAGGGAAATGCCTCCTGCTGCTCGTGCTCAGGGGTGGAGAAACAGCAGGGATATTTCTCCATCTCTCCCCCCTTTCCGTGCTCCATGACACCGAGCAGCGTTCAGGAAAGCCTTTGTAAACAAGGTGATGCTGTCTGCCTTAAGACAGGGTTTTCTCNAAACAGCTGTGATTTTTCCATAACTTCCCCAGTGTCTCTTCTCCCACCGCAGCCAGAAGTAGCAGCAGAAGGCTGCTTCGGCATATTGGGAATGGTTCATGTCATTAAAATCCAGAGTATTTGAAAAAAAATTAAAAAGAATCCACAAATTACTTGCTGTCAAGTTTTCTCAGACGCCTCTGCTGACTGCTCTGAGCCTGAGCTCAGTCCTACGCCCCTGGTTCCACCAGCACCCCACAGCCCAGCTCTTCCCCATCCCCTGCTGTGTGTCACCACTGCGGGTTCAGCCCCGTACATCTCCCGTCCCTGCCTGCCCAGCTCCTCTCCCTGCCTGACACCAAGGGCACCCTGGTGCCATGTCCCTCATGGAGCATAGGGCACCACGGGGCTGCAGATGGGACCTGAAACGTCACATGTGGCAGAGCCGATGACCCCTCGGTGGTCCTACTGCCCCCATCCTCTGCCAGGCTGGCAGGTAGAGGGGGATGTAAGCAGCAGAGACATGTTGGCTATGACACTGTTAGCATTTTCCCAATGAGTTATTACCAGGTTAAAGGGTTGTGATAGTGCCAATATCCAAAGCTGGGTTATTGTGTTATTAATGTGCGGCTGTCGCTGGCTATTAGCACTGTGATCAATCCCCGGTGACAGGGGCTGCTTAGCCTGTCACACTTTGTTTTATCTTCCATTCTTAGACTTTTACTAACTCACAAATTGCTAATCCAATCTCCTATAACCCAGTTAGGGGAGGACACTGTCTCTGTGCTGCTCAGACGCAGGAGCTGGGGCCCTGGGAGAGGACGGGAAGGTGGTAGGGTAGGCACGCGTTTCTCAGGGGTGAGAGAGGTGCGTGTTGGCCGCAAGAAATATAACCATGCTACTGTCTCCAACTCTCGAAGGAAACTCTCCCTGGAGTGCTGGCTAAACCAGTTGCATGAAGCCATCTTGATGGTCTTCTTCAGGAGAACATCTTTCCTCAGCCTTTGATACTGACCTCCAGCTCACTTCCACATCCTTGTCGCCCCAAGCCAACCTTGAGGGGGGGTCATCTCCACCTCCACATGGCCCACCCTGGTGCCATGAGGACATCATGGCAGTCTGTCGAAATGCCGACATCAGGCATCTCAGAAGCCTCAAGAGTTGGGCACTCCTCCACTCTAGAGCCTTCAACGGGGAGAAATGCCCTTAAATCTTCAATCTCAAGGATGAATCTGCACTTTGGAGAAGTCCATCAGAAAGAGTTGGCAGCCTCTCTTTGACCTCAAGCTTGTTTCATTGCCCATTTATTGGAAATGTTGCATTTCTCTGAGTCACTCTGTTTCTGATCACTGACTACTGCAATATCTTCTCGTAGGAGAGCTCAAGGCAAGATGAGAAGGAGGACTGCTGCATTTCTGCTCCAATTATCAAACATGGAGCCATGCTGTCTTAATACAGGCACCACAAACTGCTCAGAAAAGCTGCTCAAAATGTACAACCCGCAGTCCTTCTCTTGAGGTAGGGACCTGAGGAGTTTGGGTTATAAAATATGTTTCTCATTCTCCCCATGGCAGTAGTTGAGGGTGGAAAGAAGACTGACAAAGCTGGTGGAGATGCTCCATTAGGGATTCTTAGGGCTGTATGGGGAGTGTGGGATAGGACTGGTGTGGCTGGCCTGGGGGGTAAATGTACAGGGTAAGTGTGGGTGGGCTGAGGTGGGGGTGTCCAGGAATTGGGAATGGGGTGGATGAGGTTAGAATAATGCTGTTGGAGAAGGTGTTTCCCAAGAGCCCTGCTCCCGGTCCTAGCAACGCGTGTCGTTCCTGCACACGTTGTTCAGGCTGGCGAGCCAGTAATTTTGCTGCAGTTGCTACACACACCCCGAGGAACTGCTTTTTGCTTCCTGGCCAAGACAGTTTTGTAACATCTCTGCATGCAGCAGCGGCTTCTCTGCGATGGGTGAACTGAATTCGTATGTGCACAGCCTGAAAGTCCGCAATAGTGCCCTGAGGCTTGCAAAAGGCATCCTATCAATAAATGATAATGATTCCTGAGCGAGAAAGCCAGCTAGGAAGTTCATGAGTCCCAGGAGCTGCCCGCACAGGAGGCAGAGCTCCCAGAGGATGCAGAGGGGAAGGATCCGTCCGTGCTGAGCTTCGGGGCTCTGTTGCTCGGCTCGGGGTCTGGCAGCTGGTGTCTCGGCAGGCAGGAAAGCAAAGGGGATGGGGGAAGGCTTTTCCTACAGGGCATGACCTCCCTCTGCAGAAACAGAGGTGTTTGATGGGAGCACGGAATTCTGCCAGGAGGGTAGAAGGATGCCCTGTTGAGATCTAATCCAAGGTGAGCTTGTCAGCAGGACCAGGGACACTCATGGCCTTTTCTCTAGTACCTTCAGGCCCCTCCTCAGTTTGTGACTCCTATTTTTAGATTTTCATATCTCAACAAAGCCCTACGAAATAACTTCAGATGTTACCAGAGGCGGACCTGGGCCTCCATCCTCTTGTAAGAGCTGGACATGGACAATGGGAAGCGTTCCCAGAGCCCTGCAGCATTTCACAACCTTTGCCGTGTTGGAGAACAGTTTTTAGTACCGATGACCCCTCTGTGTGTGTGTGTGTGTGTCAACACGTAACGTGCAAGCACCAGACCACGGTGCTGCTGAGCATATTGCAGCCAGCTATCAGGAAACAGGTAACGTTACAAAAGCACTAGAAGACCATTCAGGCCAGTTAAATAGCACCAGCAGGAGGAAGAGGACTGATGAGTCTCGGTATAACATGCGTTAGGAAAACAAAACAACAGGTGCCTTCATTTTAAACTCACTGAGTAATAAATATGTCAAAATGGTTATAAATACTCCAGGAAGCAAAAATCACAGCACAAGGTTTCCACAGTTTTTCACGGGTGCTTGGTACAACTGGGCAGGTAATGCTTTGTTTGGTTGTTTGGTTTTGGGTTTTTTTTTTCTGAATACCATGATGCTATTAAAACTGAGAATTTCACATGGCAGCCCAAAATCATCACAATATGCCTCTTTATCAAGTGAGTCCATCCACTAGGCAATGCCTCTGCTGAGACTAACATAATTTGTACTATGGGCACCACATTTACCTGTTTTCTTATATCTGGGCAGGATTTCCAGCCAGACTTCAGGCACATTGGAGAATTACCCTTTTATCCCAAGCCAATGCACATATTGCACAAGTCCTTGGCTGCAGTCATGGTGTTAAAAAAGATTAAAAACAAAGAAATTGGAAAAACAAAGTTTAATGGAAAAAAACCCCTGGGCTTTCTCTGTTGGAATGGGAAAAAATAGCCCTTTTGGGGGAGAGATTCACAGGATTGGGCTGACTCAGTGCGAACAAGGTGTTGGTTCAGATGTGGCTTCGTCCTGCTCAGGGATGGGGCCTTGTCCTCTGCCTTCATAGCTGGAGATTCCAGCAATTACTTACTTTGGAGAAAGATGATAACCAACTTTCGCTCCTGCTGGGCTGTTCAAGGAAGCACCATTAATAATCCAACTAGTGAGTCTCTTTCCCCTGCAAACTCTGATTGCAAAGATTAAGCATCTGGCCAAAAAAAAAAAGGTGACAATTCCCACTGTGCTGCGCAGCACCGGTGCCCTCCATAGCTGAGGACGTCGTACCTGGAGACCTTCCTCTCCCTGGGGTGCTCGTGGTACTCAGGGGAAGGATGAGCACACCTGGATCTGTGCCTGGTGCCAGGAAAGGATAATGGAAGGTCTTTTTTTTTTTCTCCTCTAGGCTCTGCAAGGTCTATTTAGAAAAACAGCTTATATGTCAGCCCCAGTGTCACACTGGGTGTGACAGGGCCAGCGCTGCGCTTCAGTCAACAAACAGGGCTAAGCATAGTTCAAGCACTCCGTGTTCCTGCGAGCTCTTAGATCAGCTTAAACTGTTTAAGCAGCTGCACCGCAGTTTAAGATTAAGCTGGTCTTTTGAGCAATCTAAGCAGTTTAAAATACTCTGAAGGCTTAACATTATAGCCAGTTTAAGTTGCTGCAGGGGCTTAAAGCAGTGATGTGCAGCCAGTATCTTAACAGGGTTTTCCACAAAACGTGTCTTTATAGCCTGTGATAAGCCCTATGGATCAGGGTCTGTGTGTTTGCATAGGGCGCGCTCATCTGCCTGCCTCGCAGGGCTTTCTCCCTGACCTTGCACGTTGCTGTTCAGATGTGTGTTCCTGCCTCTTCGCTTGGACCACTGTGTCAGCGCCAGTTGGGGAACGCTCTTGATTTATCTTGCGGCGTCCTCTTCCTCTCCAAGACATGCCAGATGCACCAGGAGGACTTGCTTCTTCAAACCCATAGCCAAGGAAAGGGGAAAAAAACGCAGCTCAGTTTGGCAAGCTCCAGAAAGCCTTTGTCTTAATGTGGCATCCAAACCTGGTGAAGGAAAGAGAAGAGATCTCCTGCATGCACACAGCCTGCTGCAGCCAGGGTCAAAAGGGAGCCTTCAGAGCAGCCTAGCAGAAGGGACAACTCTCTGCAAGCTTGGTTTTGTGGGACCTTTAAAATAGGAGCCCTTGGGATGCCGTAAGACTGCCCTTCAAGGACCACAGAGGCTAAAGGAGGCTTAAGCTGCTTTAACTCTGTCTTATGACATGCTGCAGTCTTAAGGCATTTAAGTCCTTATGTGACACTAAGGGTTTAAGGTCTTACACAGCTTTAAGAGTGGTTTAAATGCTCTCTCACCTTTCATGCGGGACACAGAGCACCCCTGGCACGAGCCAGGGGGATGGTAGAGCATCAGTCACACAGCGAGGGCTTTGGTCCAGCAGTGCCACCTGGGAGGGTCCCAGCAGGAGCAACCCTCGGGGTCTCGCTCCTGTGACCAAGCCATTCCTAGCCTTGCAGGCAGCAGCAGCATGGGAGCAAAATGGCACCTCCAGCCCCTTAAAGCCTTTTACCTGAAGGCAACATCATGAGCTCTGCACACCAAGTGCCTGCATTTGAGGAATGACATCCTCCCCCTCTGCTCTGCCCTAGTGAGGCTACATCTGGAGTACATGTCCAGTTCTGGGCTCCCCAGTTCAACAAGGACAGGGAACTGCTGGAGAGGGGACAGCAAAGGGCTATGAAGATGATTAGGGACCTGAAACATCTCTCTTATGAAGAAAGACTGAGGGAAACGGGTCTCTTTAGTCTAGAAAAAAGACGGCTGGGGGGGGACCTTATGAACACTTATAAATACTGTCAGGGTGGGTGTCAGGAGGATGGGGCCAGGTTCTTTTCAGTGGTGCCCAGGGACAGGACAAGGGGTAACGGCACAAATTTGACCATGGGAAGTTCCCCCTAAACCTGAGGAGGAACTTCTTTCCCTTGAGGGTGGCAGAGCCCTGGCCCAGGCTGCCCAGGGAGGTGGGGGAGTCTCCGTCTCTGGAGACATCCCAAACCCGCCTGGAGGCGTTCCTGTGCCCCCTGCTCTGGGTGACCCTGCTCTGGCAGGGGGTGGGACGGAGTGATCTCCAGAGGGCCCTGCCAACCCCGACATTCTGTGAAGCTGTGGGTGTGTGATTCTGTGAAGAGATGAGGACGGTGGTCTCACCTGGGGGGCCTACACCTCACTGACACTGGTGATGGAGAACATCACTTGAGGTTTTCTTGATCCCATGCCTCCCCAGGGGTTCCTCTACCCCATCCCTGACAGGGTCAGTGCTGGGCTACCCAGTCATTGCTGACTATAGCCTGTCTCTAATGTTTTTCAGGTGGTCAGGTGCTTCCCCAGAGAGATGCAGGTTTGGTTTATGCGATTCTGTGCTTGACACTGTCCATGCTCAGACAGGAGGGAAACAGTACTCAGAAAGTTTTTACCAAGTGTCACCAATTTCTGGTGGAATGGATGGATCCCATCTACGGGGAAGGGGATCCAGAGCTCAGGAATGCACCGTCAGCTGGTTGTACTTTGCATCCTCCCACCCGAGGGTTGTACTGCTGGATGCAGAGAAGGCTGAGCGGGTGATGCTCGTGTGACCTGCCTGTCACCATACAGCAGGTAACCCCCCGTCTGTGTGGGGTCCCATAACCGCCCAGGGAGACAGATGTTTCCAGAGTGCTTTCTCTCTGCTACACTGGAGGTGTCGAAGGCAAGCCAGGCGAAATCACTCTCCGGGGTCCTCTAAATTTCACCTTCGATTATGGAGACAGCCCGGATAACCGTGATGTCTATAGATGAGCATGAGCCTATGGAGCAGACACTCAGATGCACTGGGTTTCCCTCCTTCTGTCCCACCTTGGTCCTCAAATGGAGATTCCAGCTAAGCTGGAATGCCGCCTCCCGCGATTGCACCCAATAAGTGTTATCCAGTATCCTTCTCTTTGGAAAGCCAAACCACCTCCTGAAAGCGATCAGTCAGGGGTTTAGAAACCTGGTGTTGGGGAAG
Organism: Rhinoptilus africanus; assembly: GCA_013400135.1. NCBI lineage: Eukaryota > Metazoa > Chordata > Aves > Charadriiformes > Glareolidae > Rhinoptilus > Rhinoptilus africanus. The sequence continues at coordinate 191,194 of VXBO01009212.1, forward strand.
CTTTTACCCACAGTCCGGTCCCCATTCAGGTCATGACAGGAGCAGGCGCTGCCTTTGGCTCCATCGGTGGGGATGCACGGGCAGAAGAAGCTCCAAGGCCAAGCTGGGAGCCAATGCCAGTGTCATGCTCTGGGCTCTGCGCTGTCTCAGCGGACATCGGAGGTTGTCAGCTCTGATACAGCAGCCGGTGAGCTGATCCCTGGCCACGTGATCTCAGGAGAAACCACAAGTGAGGGTGTCAGTGCCCAGGATGGCTGATCTACCTGCTGCTCAGGGACTTCTTGCACCTCGTGATGTCTGCTGCAATTTTTCTTCCATTGATGTACAGCCATCTCCAGATCCTCCTAAGGGGCTGCATTAACGTTTGGAGGCTGCTTCAGGACGCAGCATCTTGTAAAGGTGGATTAATGCAACCAATAACATTACACATACTAAGATCTCGAAGCCTGAACATCTTCAAGTAGCACGAGGAGCAGTGGGACTCAAGAAGTTGCTTTTGTTTAGGCGATATATATTGGTTCCCATGCACTGCTGGGGCTGCTTGGCACAGGCTGGTGGCATGAGGAATACTCACTGGTTTGGTTCCTCCTCTCTTCAAAATCCAGATGAGAAGGTCAGGCTAAGATGAAATCGACCCCTTGATGAGCCTGGGTCCAAAGCTTGGCAATATCCATCAGAGAGACTCCACAATTTCCACCTCACACCCCTTCAGCAAAGCACACCAAGTGGCAAGTCTGTTGTATGTAGTGTAACCGAGTCAATCCTGTAGCTGTCACCTCCTTGGCCTCGGTGTCTTGCGCAGGTTAGACCCATGCCAGGTTGGCAAGCTCAGATGGACGCTTGCCAGCACTCCCACACACCTCTGTGTCCAGGCCCTTGCAGCAATCGTGCCTTGCTCCCCACATCCGAACCACGACCCCCAGGACTTGTGCGGGAGCTGTATTTGTGGGACAACAGGCAGGGCTCTTTCTGATGCTCCTCTCCCTTGGACTTCGTGGGCAGATACTTGTTCCAGGAGCCGATGTCTGTCCTGCACTGAGAGCCCAATGAGGGCCCGGAGGGGTGACCACGTGCTGGGACACCATGAGACATCTTCTGCCCATTTTGCAGCCTTCCCACAGTATGTGTGTCTACCCTTGGCCTGTGTACCCTTGGCATGCCTGCCCGATGCTTTCAGATCATTAATAATGTTCGTGTACCCACTTGCCAGGCACTGTAGGGAGCATCTGGGTTTGCAAGTGCTGGGTTTGCAGGCTCAATGCATAGTAACGCTGGGCTTGAAGGACTGCAAACACTGGAACCAGCTATTTGAGCTGTGGGCATGGGGCACCGCAGCCTGGACAGCCCTCGGAGCGGAGACTCCACTGGCAAAAACGCCCGTGTACCTCTCCACTGCCTGTCTGAGGGTGGGATAGCTGTTGCAGAGGATGGATGTTGCTTCCCTTCATTTTGCACCGCTCTGAACGCTGCAGAGGGTGCAACCTTTTCATAAATTCAAGAGGCCTGCTAATCTTCCTGCATTCCCGTGTCCTTCCTGCCAGAAGAGAAGCCACCAAGGTATAAAACCCGAGCAGCTGTAGAACAAAATTGCTTAAAATGCATTCCCAAGCTCCTCTTTTTCAGATGAGATCACAGAAACTGGGGCTTGCAAATTCGCACCTGGCAAAAGCATTGTTTGCTATTCCAGCAGGTGAAGCAGGTGGACACCTCTGACAAGCGCCAAGTCGTATTATTTTTTCTGCACATCTATTTATCCTGCGTATGGAATTTGAGCAAGGAGCTCTTGACCCACTCAGCCCAGCTGTACTATCACAGCCCTGAGAGGGATAGCTGAGTCAGGTCCACATTGGTTAGAGCTGCCTTTAAATTAATTGAACTGTGAGATACATGCCCATGGTACATGGAGGACATCATACTCATATAGACTCACTTATATATTTTGCATTTTTTGTGCTGGGATTCCACTGCCGATGCCACTATCCAAAACACTACATTTGAAACTGCCCATAATATAACCCGTTCTTTGTTATCTAAATAAAAGGCTGCATTTCAGGTCAAAAAAATGTGTCTAATAACCATCATTTTCCCTTCACTCTGAAAATTTGGCCACTTGAAATGAGCAGCTTCTCTGCCTTGAGCAGCGGCAGGGACTGCACAGGAACATTAGGAGCCCCTGGCTCCCTTAAAACTTCTGCAAACCAAATTGCTCGGGCAGGTGCCTCACTGTGGATGGAGTTTGGGCTCCTGTGATTTAACTTCTTGTACCTTTAGCGGGTCTAGCTGCACCCAGTGGATTTTCAGGACAGAAGGCTGCTTTCCATGATGTTTCTTAGCAGGATCTGGCCACCTACGTACCACTTGCATCTCTGAAATCTCCCTTGGTGGGGCAGTGGGGTGTCCCTGACACCATGGTGGCAAATCCCTGCTTTAAAAAAAAGACTTTATTTGTATTTTGAATTCTTTAAAACATTCCCCCTGTTCCATTATGTTAACACCAATTTAAACCAAGTGCTCAAGAAATACTTGGAAAAACAATATATCTGTTAAAGATTTTGCTCCAACCGCTAACAGCAGTGGGCAGAGAAAGCTCATTATCTGCTCCCTAATGAGCCACCCAGCAAGACAAGGGAACCTGAGACTAATAAGATACCAAAACTGAGCAGAAGGAAACACTCTAATTTTCAAAGAAGAAAAATTTGGAAGGACTCAACAGAATAGACAAAGAAGGGCTTCATGTGATCAGCTCTACAAAACTTTCCCCTGCTTTCCAGGCATCTCACCGTACATCGCGTCTCTCCAAGACCTGACACGAGCCCAGCTTCTCCCTCTCTTGCCAAGCCAGAGACGTGGACTTGGAGGTCTGGGATAGGAGTAGGGGGTAGATTAGGTGGTGTGGCTTCCCGAGGCACTTCCAGCCTGTTTTATGTCATTTCTATGATGTAACTGCCACAAATGACTTAGCTGGGGTGCAACTCTGAGACCAGCTGTCCCTGTGCTCTCGCTGGGGAGGAGAGCAAGACAGATGGTGCTGCACAGGGGTCCCCACTAAGTCGCAATCACAGAATCACAGAATCACAGGGTTGGAAATGATCTCTGGAGATCATCTAGTCCAACCCCCTGCCAGAGCAGGGTCACCTTAGAGCAGGTTACACGGGAACACGTCCAGGCGGGTTTTGAATGTCTCCAGAGACGGAGACTCCACCACCTTCCTGGGCAGCAATGATCCTGGTGAGATGCTTTTCCATGTGCCTGTGTTTTTCCATAGATATTTCACCCCAGACATTGCTTGCTGCACAGAGGTAACTTTAGGGACCAGCCGGAGCTTGAGGGACCTGCAGGTGGATTCAGCCCCGGGACATCCCTGGGGTTTGCCTCGCAGGCACAGTGCTGATCTAGAGACTTTGCTGGACCTTTTTCCCACTCTGGTCTGCTCTGCATCCTTCCTGATGCCTCCAGCCCCCTGTTTCACCCCCCTCACCCAGCCCCACTCCTCTTTCCCCGTGAATCCCCACCGGCTCCAGGGACCTGCTCTGCAGGTAGGATTCACGAGACGAGTTTCCCTAGCTGGAGAGGTTTACCTCTGCAGTTCTAAAGGCAGAAATGCATGCAGGCGCATGTGTAGATGCAGAATTTGTGTGGCTCTGTGGGAGATCCCTTTGCTGGGCACCTCAGCATTCAGTGTCTGCCTCTGGACCAGAGGCACAGACCAGCTCCTGTATCCTCTTCCTCAGAGATGATTCAGGCAAATGTGCTACAACATTTTTTCCAGTGGAAGCCGCATGTTACTCTGTTTGCCGCTAGACTTGCAGCTAGCTGTAAACAGACAAAGTGCAGCAGTCAGCTGTGGGAAGTTCTGCCATTTCCCTGCTTACAAACAGCTTTGCCCCCAAAGCTTTTCACTTCCTCGTGCATCTACCCAACTGTCACCACTGTCTGTAGAGTCACAGCTTTTCCGTGACCCTGTGTGCTGGACAAGAGAGACCTTGTCAGAGGAAGAGGATGCTGCTTGGATGTACAGCCACTCTAATGATGCCTTAGTCACCCACCGCGGCTCAGCCTCACCCTCAGCAGAGAAGGACCCCACGCAGCCGTACTTCACCTCCTAGCTGCTCACTGACCCAGCGGCAGGTGATTTTCTGCGTTCCTACCCTACTCACTGCACAGCCTCCCTCCATTCAGCATTCACCTTGAGGACAGGCAGGGCCAAGAGTTGTAAAATGCTGGTTTAACCCATCCCTGCTTGTTTTGTGGTGCTGAGGCTTTACGCCGATCCTGCTTGCAGGGCTGAAAATTATGCTGAGGAGCACAGGAGCGCAGGATGTGGCTTGTTCCTGCAGCCAAATGCAGCAGAGACACTCCTGGGTGGATTCCTCGTATGATGGGTACCTGGTCACAGCAGAGCAGCTATTGTGACAAAGAGACACAGATAAATCAAAAGACTCACAGAATGAGGGAGCTACCTTGGTTAGGTGGGTGTTGAGCATATATATGAGTTCCCCTGGCAGCCACGGTTCCTTCACATCTCTGCTTTCCCCCAGCCCCTGCCACAGGGCTTCATCCCTTTGGAAATCCAAGGACAAGGAGAGCTGTGGAGATGAAATACAGCCAAGACGCACACCTTGTACTGCAGGTGTCTCCCAGACCCATGGCACTTCTTCCAGCCACATCCCACAGGCCAGCAGCAGCTTTGTGTGTTTAGCTCCGTTATACTGAGGAGGGTAGGTGGGGGGTGCTGCCACTCTCTATGTGCTTCGACTCCTTGAAAGCACACCAGCTCTCACATATGTGGACGGACATTTTTATGTCCTGGCTGTGGGCAGGAGTCTTCTCCATATCCCTGCAGGCGCTGGCACCCATTGCTCCACTCGCAGACACAGGTCAGCGTTCAGCTAGAAAATGCAGAAATGATGAAGTGTGAAAAAGCCGAGTGTGAGCCTGTCCCTCTGTGATGATGCTCAGTGCTGTGCTTGCGGTATTGGCAGCCTTTCCCTCACTGACAACGAAAGGAATATCTATTACTTTTTTTTTTTTTTTTTTAACATAAACACATGTGCTTGAGCACCTTCTGCCTAGACAGAGCAGAAGCATGGCTGAGACACCCCCTGGCCTCCCCACAGATGTATGTAGATGTACAGCCGTGCACAGGTATGTGTGTGCATGCATATATGCACACATCCACTCACACCTACACGAACGCATATGCACCCGCACAATGCACACAGGTAGGTTGGTCTCTTTGTGATAGGACAAGAGGAAATGGCCTCAAGTTGCACCAGGGGGAGGTTTAGGATGGATATAGGGAAAAATTTCTTTACTGAGTGGGTCACCAAGTATTGGAACAGGCTGTCCAGGGAAGTGGTTGAATCACCATCCCTGGGGGTATTTAAAAGATGTGTGGATGCGGTGCTGAGGGACATGGTTCAGTGATGGTTTTTGTCAGTGTTGGGTTGATGGCTGGACGCGATGATCTGAAAGGTCCCTTCCAATCTAGGCAGTTCTATGACTCTCTATATAAACATGTACATACAATATGCATATGCACGCACACACAAATACATGCACAGATGCACTCACACATAGAGTCACAGAATGGTTCAGGTCAGAAGGGGCCTTAAAGATCATGCCGTCCCACCCCCCTGCCCTGGGCAGGGACACCTCCCACTAGATCAGGCTGCTCAAAGCCCCGTCCAACCTGGCCTTGAAGGCTAGACGTGCGCACATGCACAAATACACATCCAGACAAGCATACGCCTGCATGTACACCGACACACGCACACGCATACATGTGCATGTGCACACACACAGGCTCCCCCATGGGCTGTTCTGCTCTTCTTCACCCCTGGATCCAACCATGACCCTTCCATTTGCCGGCAGCCACTTCCACCCCCATGAGCATAGTCCCTCCTAGACTCCCCTGGGAGGAAATCCACTTTCCCTCACCCACCACCAGGCTGTGGGGTTGCCCGTCCAGGCCATGGCCATGGCTGCTGGCCCTGCTGTGTGCCCACCTTGTGCCAGGTTTGCCGTGAGCCAAGCTTTCCCGTGCTTTTTGCTGGGTTTTCTCTCCATCTCCGCTGCCCTGCTGGATGTGGTTGCCATGGCGATGTGCGAGCTGGGGGACCACCCAGCAGCCCCCTTGCGAAGAATAACACTCCCCAGCTCCTTCCCCACCTGTGGGGGACAACTTGGTGCCTCCCTGGCTGAAGGAGAAGCCGGCAGGGTCCCGCACCGCTGCAACACCTTGCACTTTCATCACCCAGCTGTTTCATGTTCGGACTCCAGTCGGCTGCAAATTAGGCTGCAGATCTGTGACTGCCAAGCAAAAATGCAGGTTGAGCTAAGGATGGTCATTTTTGCTTCCCAGAAATGTTATTGAGATATTATCTGACAACACTGACAAAAAAAAAAAAGCCCAAACCCATGCAAGTTGCGCATTAGAAGTGTTTCTGAACCCATTATATAATTGCTCTCCATCATTAGGAAGGATCAAAGTTAGCCTGAACCATTTGAAAATGTGTCTGGAGACGTAGCCCATAAGCTCTGTCTCATAACAGACATTTAATAGTTAGGTGATTAATATGAAAGTGCTTCTTCCTTCAAATATCAATATTAACTTGAACTTTGCCTTAAGTAGGCTTGAGCCTATATTTGAAAAAGTATATTGGTTAATGCGTTAAATAAAAATCAGTCATTTCATACTGTAATCTTTCTGCTATAATCTTTTCCTTTGACTCCTTTTCATTTCGGTCCCACAAGTAATGATTCAAGACCATTTTTCTGCACATGAACACACAAAGGAAACTGTAAGTCACCCACAGCCAGTGAAGTTGAATTTCCAATTCTTGCGGTAACAGAGCAAACACTGGGCTAAAAACACATAGGCTGAAGCAGTTTGACAAGAATGATTAACAGAGCTGGCTCATCAACAAATACATGTGGATCCAAATGAAGACTGCAAATATTTCATAAGGGCTAAATGAATCGAATAAAGTGTTTGCCGTGACTTGCTTGGCTGCCTGTAACTGTAAAGCTGCCTTTCTGTGGTCCAATGTGCCTTTTTTTTTGTTTCCTTTTCCTTTCAGCAAAACTGCCAGCATCCCAAGGATGCTAGCTGTGTGCTGCCGATTGCTTGGTGTGATATTTTTCTCTGTATCAGTGGGCTGTTATTAATGAACTGCCAAACCTCGGAAAAAAAAATAAAAATAATGGAGCCGAATGTATCTGCATAGCTAAATAGGTTCTTTTAATTTGCTGTAGCTCTACAGGTTCCTCAGCTTATTTATGAGAACAAACTTCAAGATCCGTGCACTCCAACACGAGCTGTGGCCAAGAAAAGGAGACGCTGCAGCAGAGAATGAGAAAGAAATATAGCAAACGGAGATTATAAAAAAGTTTTGCCCATTTCAAGCGAATTATTGTAGTGGGTAAAATTAATCCCTTCTGCATCGGCTCCGGAGGGACGGACACAGGGCTGGATTCGGGTCTGTGTGGCTGCAGGGTGTGTTTGTGGAGGGGGGGGTTCTGCAGGAGGGAGAAACAGCAACTGGAGCACAGGGCTGGCACCTCGCAGGGCTCGTGGCACCCCGAGGGGCAGCTCTGAGGCAGTTTGCAGGAGAACAGAGATTGCATTTCCAGAATATATGCCGCAGGGGATAAACACCGCAGCCCCTATTCCGCTGGTGGGGAAGGACAGGTTGGGTGATGCAGCCTCTCAGGAGCATTTCAGGAGGTTATCCAGGCTACCAAACTGCACATCAGCTTCATGTGGGAAGGAAACAGGGTACTCTGCTTTAATCATCTCAGTGGAAAGAAGAAGATAATGTTTTTCCACGTCCCTGGATGCTTCCACAGCAAAGCAAGGAGGAGAACAGCTGGGGAAGGGACACCTTTGAGTGTTCCCCCACTGCTGCGTCCGGGGGTCTTGGTCTCAGCAGGGAGGGCAAGGCCACCTCCATTCTACACCATTTGATACAGGGCAACAAATACACATCCTTCTTCCAAATTTACTCCAATTCAGTATCTTGGGTACTAAGACAGTTGGTCGCGTTTGCTCAGGGTGCAGGGCAGCTTCTTCCTACGGGGGCTTGGGGAGGCAGGAGGGCGGCCACAGGCGAGGGCAGCCCAGCCGACACCTTGGTGGGGCCATGCTTTGCCCAAGGGGTTGTCACAGAGCACTCAGAAGCCCAGAATCCCCAAATCCCAGAACAGCTGAAGTTGGAAGGCACCTATAGAGATCATCTAGTCCAACCACTGCACAAGCAGAATTACCCAGAGCGGGTTGTCCAGGGCCACATCCAGGTGGGTTTTCAATATCTCCAAGGATGGAGACTTAACCTCTTGGGGCAACCTGTGAACTCCAAGTGTTCAACCACCCTCGCTGTAACAAAATGTCTTCTTACATTCAGAAAAAATTTCCTGTACTTCAGTTTGGGTTGTTGCATCTTGTCCTGTCACTGGGCACCAGTGCGAACCTTTACAGAACTCCAGGAGGCTTCCATCAGCCCATTTCTCCAGCCTGCGGAGCTCTCCCTGAAGGGCAGCACAGCCATCGGGTGTTTCAACCCCTCCTCTCAGTTTTGTATCATCTGCAAATTTGTTAAAGGTGCTTCTGTCCCATCTTCCAGGTGGATGCACTTGGTCCCATCATCCAGCTACTTAGAGAAAACAGCAGGATCTCCACAGCAATAGGTAGGGATGAGACCCAAATTCGCCTGGGGGAGGTGTCAAAGAACCTCACTGCCTGAGCTGGACCAGGCAGAAGGAGATGAGAAATGACTTCCAGCCTAGGAGAGGAAAGATGCTGCCTCATTTCCACAGAGCACACACTAGAGGTGTCCCTCCTCTGGCCCCGCTCCAACAGCTCCGTCTCCTTCTGCTGTGGGTGCCCCAGCGCTGGGGGCAGCACTGCAGGGGGGGCTCACCCAGCGGAGCAGAGGGGCAGAATCCCCCCCTCGCCCCCTGCCCACGCTGTGGGGATGCAGCCCAGGCTGCGGGGGTTTTCTGGGCTGCCAGCACACATTGCTGACTCACATTGAGCTTCTCACTCACCAACACCCCCAAGTCCTTCTCCTTGGAGCTGTTCTCTATCCATTCCCTGCCTTTCTCTGTGGCTTCTGCTCGCATCCGCTGCACTCACCCTTCCTAGCCACGAAAGCAACAGTTCACATAACGAAGGAGACAGTGAATATATTGGAGTTGTTTTCTGCCTGCTACAGCATGGCTTCAAATAGTGGGTGCCTGATGGGGCTGGAGCTGGTGTGATCCCTTTCAAAGTAGTTATGATGTTTATCCAGGTTTACTAGATTACAAGGAGCAGCTGCCTTAAGATTGAAGCTGCTGAGCATTGTGCAGCCTGGTGTGTGCAAGGGATGTGATTCCAACAGGTCCGGGGCATTTTGGGACAAAACCAGACAGGCTGGGTATAAACCAGTCTGGTGACAACCTTACTGGGCATGTGGGATCCCCAGAGCATGAGAAATCACACGGCTGAAATGCAAAGGTAGAAGATGTAAATCTGTTGCCAGAGGAGCATGAGATGGGAGTCAGAGGAATGACTCCCATGCCTGGAGAAGAAACTCAACAGGTCTCAGTACCCCTCCTTAAGCAGGGCTCAGCACACGTAATGGCTGGGTTGAGCCCTCACATCTCTCATAGGGTCCAAGGTGGACAGAACTGGTCTTGGGAGAGGACCTGACCTTGTCAGCCGAATGGTCCTGGATGAGGACACAGGGTACAGGAGGGTACAGGAGTCTGGAAAAGTACAAGAGGGTACAGGAGTCTGGAAACCTTCCCCAGAAGAGGGGCTTCTGCACACGGGATGTGTCCTGCCATGCCAGAAGGATCCTCCCAGCCCAGCCTGGAGTCCAGGCATTGAATCTACAGGGACACAAGAGACTGTCTGGAGGAAGAGAGGATGTGCCCTGGGTGCTGTTTGTCTGGGCACAGTGCTACTGCAAGTGTGAGCGCAGTAATTGAACCGTGTCAATAGCACACCAACGGAGCATTTCCACCAGAAAATGGCATTTAAATGGCATTTTGTTGTAATAAAGAATTTCCATGGGAATACATTGATTTCAAGGAAATCTAATTTTGAAAAAAAGAGAAGACATTTTGTAAGCTTTGAAAGCTCAAGCACCTCTACTGCAGTAAATACATCGTTTGTTACTCTACGATTGACTTTATTTCTCAGCTTATTCAACATCGTGTAGTTATGTAATTTGATTGAAGTAGTTAGCTAATATTCAGACTTGACTTTTGGCAGCTATTTCCAATATGAAGGGAACTTGCAAGAGAGCCAGGTATTTTTGGTGGAATTAATTTTATATGTAAAAACATTGCTGTAAATGACACTTTCCTTGAGGTGAGTACTGGTGCAGCTGGAGATATAAACGCCACCAGACCTCCCAAGCCTCTTTCCCCAGCCAACACGCTGCCCAAAATCTCAGTCTTTGTTTTCTCTGAGCATAAGGCTGCAAAGCGTTGTTTTGGCCACCCTTGGCTTTGTGGTGATTGCTTCTGAGTATTTCTCTTGTGCCTCCCCACCCTCAGACGGGCAGGCCCATAGACCTCTCTAACAAAGCAACAGCCGTTTAGCCCTTTCATGCACATAGCTCAGCTCTTAATTAGTCTCACACCCGGCCTATGCTTTGGGCAATAGCTCCTGTCGGTTGCATAAGAGAAATAAATTCTTTCCCTGCTCCCTCTGACTGAAGGATGGCAGCAACGCCCAGCTTTTGCAGTGCTCTCCCTGGCTGCTTGTGGAGCAAAAGGGTCCTCACGCCTCTGCCTGCTCCGGTCTGCAGCCTCCAACCCAGCTGCGGGGGTCCAGCCACTTTCAGGGGATGGATCAAACCTTCCTCCTCCTTCAGCAAAATCAGCCTGACAGAAGCACAGCTGGAATAACAACCTGCTGTCCTCCTGGGTGCTCACTCGAGTTTTTTAGGAAGATATAAATACGCCACAGATGTGCACAAACACATTAACAAGGTGCTTGGTCCGCCCAAGGTGAAGACAGGCCAGCGTGATTCTGAAAGGCTCATCCGTGGAAAGCAGACAAAGATTCCAGCTTTTAAACTGCCTGAGTCCCACTAGACCATGAGAAAGGGCAGCCAACATATCTTGGTCATCAGGATTAGAATAAGGGGATTACTGCACCTGCTAAAGTCTCTCTGAACTTCAAAGGCTCATGGCACATCATATTTTTAAACATGTCCCAGAGTAATTAAGCAAAGCAACTTTAAAAGAAAGGCATTTTGTCAGTCTGAGGAGCTCCCTTGAGGGGCTTCCTTGCCGTGGAGAAGGTTAGCCTGATTACGGCAGGAAGACAGGCATTTTACAAGATCCTTGCTGGAGCCATGTCCTATCTGTGGCACCGTCTGCCAAGAGCCAAGCTCTGGGTCCTGGAAAAGTCCTCTCAGCAGCCCATGAACCCACCTTCCTTGGCAGGAAAATAAAGCTCCTGCAGCACCTTGGTGCCTGCTCCTGTAAAGGGCCTTTTGGCAGCTCTCCATCCCCTGTGGCAGCGTGGGGGCGAGGAAGGGGGCCAGGATTCATGCAGGTTGATGGATGGAAGCTGCTGGAGCCCAGCCCTGCTAAGTCTTGCAGACATCCGTGATGTGCCTCTGCCTGGAGCAAGTGGCTACGAGCAGCATTGCTCTGCTGAGAGGGGCAGGAGCGGTCACTTGTGATGGATGGGAGTCACAAAACCGCTGGAGATCAGGATGGGCTGCCCATCCCTCATGATCCTATCCCTGGTGCTGGGCCAGGAAGGGTGGCACCGTCAGGATATCTGAGACCTGCTGCCCAGCAAGAGTCCTCAGGCCTCTCCAGCCTAGCACTAAGATTCAGTTCCAGGCTGAGAAAATAGCTTTTCTGGATGATTTCTGATTTCAAACCCAGCTTCAGCACTGCATCAGGTAGAAGCGGCATCCTGCTGAGCTTTCTGTGACTCACTGTGCCACCCACTTCTCGAGGAAAGGGAATGTTAGGTCTTTAACAAGCAAGCCGAGCACTAGAAATTGCTTGTGGAGTATTGATTGGTGTCCAGACTGCAGGGAGAAGGGATTTTCAGTCATTATTTGGACGACGCTAGGGCCATGAGACTGATCTTAAAACGGAACAAAAATAGAAATTATTCCTCTTGTTTTGTTTGGGGATTTTATTTCCTTTGCATTGGATTCTTGGTTAACATTTACAGGAGCGAAACCTGGATGCCACCGCAGAGGGGGAGGTATGAAAAATCAGAGCAGCAGCACTACACCAGGAGCACTTGGCCAGAGAAAGCACTGGGGAGCAGAAAGACCAGTATGGTTTTTTTTTTAATCCCATGTGGTCCAATTGACATGTGTGGGTGCAAAGAGACAAGGGGTTTCTTCTTCTGACTCTAGACCCAGTAAGCGCAGGCTGGTGCAACTGGTAGCCCAGGGAGCAAGCGATCCCTCCCTTCCTCCCTCCCGCAGGAATGAGTCAGAGAGAGCTCGTGTCCAGCTCCCCAGCATCTCGCCGCTCCTACCCGACCGCTCGGCTCGCTCCAATTAGGCAAGAAAAATGTGTGGAAATGAAAGGAGCTGCGTGCAATTTCCAGCAGCTGTTAACTTCTTTGCTCCACTCCCAGGATGGTTGAATTTGAATCGATCTGGCAGTCGAGCCCACGCTAAAGCCTGCACATCTTCACTTGATGCTTTACACAACCTTTTGGCCAAACCCCAATGGCCAAGGACCACTGCCCATGTGAGTGATGGAGGGGACTGTCAGGGTCAGAGGAGGGAGGTGAGGACTCAGTGGTCCTGTTCCTGGGCAAGTGTCCCCGGAGGAAACATTTCCAGCTCCTGTTGGCAGAGGTGAGCATTTCCAACCAAGCATTTCCACCTCTGCCTGGTCATTTTGCTTGCAACATATCATTTTTTGCAAGATCTGTTTCTGATTTCCACCAGCAGCCTGCTCAGGTATTGACTGGTGGCTGGCATTTTATCCCAGGGGTTACGCTTTGCATGACTAAGTGGGGAAACACGGGGACACGGGGCCTTGTCAGAGATCCCTGGTCTTCAGGAGACACCCAAATCGGCCAAAAGTGACATGAAATTTCAATCCCATAGCCAGCAGCGTTTCCTTATAATCTGAATTAGGAAGCTTAGGCAGAGGCAGACAGCTTTGCTCTTCCTCCAAGCCTTTGCCCCTGTAACCATCCTGCAGGGTTTCGGGGTCCCTCCAGAGCTCCTCCAGAGCTCACCTGGGTCACCTGGAACACCCATGGAGGCTGTTAGCAGTGATGGGCTGCACGTACCCCTGGGGCCTCAGAGCAGCTTTGCCGCTGCAGTTCCCATTTGTTCACAGCATCCTCAAGATGCCTGAGCTCCCTGAAGCTCCTCGAGTCCTGGCCTGCAGGTCCCACACCCTGGCTTGTGTTGCTCAGCCTTTGCCTCCAAACATCCAGTTCACCATCCTGCAGGAGAGAGTCGGGGTGACTGGTCCTCATGGCTCTTCACGCACCTCCCTGAGCCTCCGTCTAAATGTGAGGATTCCCAAAAGCACCGTGGCAATGCGATTTCTCTTTCTCAGCGCTGCCGCGCAGATTCATCTCTTGTGCCTCGGGGAAGGTGGATTTCCAGCCTTTCCTGTGCTGCAGTTCACAGCGCCCTGCCTGCGCGGAGGAGACACAGCCTTGATGGTCCTGGCATTTCTGCAGCACCCCAGCTCTCTTCCCGAGGGGCAGCCAGGCATTTCGGCTCCCCGCCAACCAGGAGAGGGTCCCTGGGATGAACGGAGCGGTGGGGAACCTGCCTGAGGCAGGCTGTGCATACCCATCCCTCCCCGAGCCACGCTGCTCATCACCCTGCCAGGGCAGCCTTCAGTGCAATATCAATAGCTCTTTACTATAAAAAAATAAATACAGTATAAATGTACCAATTCCTCCCCTGCATGTGCACACACACCAGCTCACACTCACCCACACGATCGATCTCTGTTTAATTAAATACTGGCAATGACTATCACGTGGGGGCAATTCTGCTGACTTGGGCACTTTGGGATTTTTATGCATCTATTTCTGCTTTGCTTTTCCATTAACTTATTTTTCCCTTTGTAATAAGGGGTTGTCAGTGTAATTTATACAGCAGTGCAGGAGGCACGGGCAGCCCGGGGAGCCATTCACAGCTTGCCAGGGATAAACACAATTACACATTTTTAAATGTCAGACTTCAGGAGAAGAAATGAAAAAGGTAAACTATATAAATCTCGGAGAGAGAGAGCTGCTCTCTCTTTGAAGAACAGCTGCCCAGCCAAGCTACCGCGCTCCCACATCCCTGGCACCGGCATGTCCTTCCGCATCTCTGGGATGCGGCAGCACAAAGGAAGGGCCACAAGAAATACATAGGAAGTGACAGTAGCCCTTGTGTTTCCCATATTGCTATTGAGTGTTTGGGTTTTTTTAAAGACTCCGAAAACGCATCATGCCCTGGCGTGTGTTCCCACAACCTGTCCCCTCCTCACCCACTGCAGGCCAGCTTGCACAGGGGAGAGCCTGCGCTGCTCCCTGCTCGTTTCACAGTCAGCTGCTTTGATCTCATATGTGATTAAAAGAGGATAGTTCAGATGGATTAAATGAGAGCCACTTACATAATCTGTTTAAAATTCCAGTAGCACATATTCAGAGAAGAGGAGAAGGAGAACAGCCACCAAGTCCTGCTTGTTTTGCAAGCAGGGTGGGAGCTTCACTGCTGCTTCCCTGCTCCCGGGAGGCTTGGGGCAGTGTAGGAAACCACCTGCAGGTGACAGCAACCGTGTTGTTGTGAACCATGATGGGTGACTGCTAGAATGAGAGAGGAAAACTGGGGATGAAGAGGAGGCTGAAAATGAGCAGCTGTTTGAGCTCGATAAAAGCCAATGGCATGGTGGGGGTCTGGTATTTTGGGACAGTGTGTGTTGTTGTGGTCTAGGGTGCTTCCAGGTGGTTGCTGGCGAGGGTATGTCTCTTAGCTTAAGTCTGGGGTAGGAGCAGGGGGTAAAGCTTGGGTGGGAGGAGGCAGCGGGTGAATAGAGTCTCCTCATCCACCTCGTCTTAGATTTGTAGCCTGGAAGAAGGAATGGGGAGCGAGGAAGGATCTCAAAGAATGAACAAGCTAAAGGATAGGGGCTGAAAGTTTTTGGAGAGTGCTTGCAGGGGTAGGAGAGAAACTGGAGTTTCTTGGTACCTGCATGCCAGATAAAGGGAGTCTGCCCCACCATTATGGAAGCTTGCAGGGTTTCGGCTGTGGAGGAAGGCAGTACAGCTGATGGGCTTGTAGAGCCCCAGGAAGATGCTATTTGGTCATATAGGTACTTTTCCTGCTGAACTGTGAGGATGCTGCAGCAATGCAAGGTAAGGCAATGGAAAGGGAGCACCTCTTGATGCAGGGAGAGGGAGGGAACCTTAAGGATGCATAAGTTGGATGTCTCACTTCAACACTTGGATGGTACTGCTGATGGAAAGCCACCTGAACAGGCACAGCCACTGTTGAAAAACTGGTGGGTGGTTGTGGAAGTGAGGACTGTTTCAAGGGATGGGGGGGCTGGAGGGATAGGGGAAGGTAGGAGAGCATATTTGGGGCTGGCAGTGATAACTGGTAAAGCCAATGTGTACTGGACCTGGAGCGGACAAGGAGGAGCTCAGCCCCTGCAGGAGTGTGCTACTGACCTTGGACCCTGTGTACAGACACCTACTGATGTGGCAAACATAAAGTAGCCCACTGGCTAGCAGCCGTACGACAGAGGTGTGAGCAGGGAGTGCTGGGTATGGGTAATGGTACAGAGAGATGAGATCTGAGGTCTTTTCCATGGAGACCGCTGTAGGAAACCAGGTGCAGCTCTTTGCAGAAGGGAGGAGATGCCTTGCAGTGGGCTTGGAGGCATGGTGCTGTGTGGAGGCATTTGCAGTGGCAAGCTGGTCCGGAGGATAGGGTGAATGACAAATTAATAGGTGGGGTGGCTTTTTGGCCTTTCTAGGGGCTGTGAAACCTTTTTATAGGGATGCTGCTGGGAGTATCAAAAAGGATGAACTTGTATCTATTTGAACTTGAAGGACACTGCTACGTTAGACTGTATTGGCCTCAGGAGCATAAAGGCCTGATCTTTAACCCAGCTTTGGAGAAGAGGATGCCAAGGGCATTTCAACTGCTGCTGGTACATCCCTCTAATATTAAGCTGGGTTGCAATTTCCAGAATAGTGTTTCTACATTAAGGTCATGTCAATGAGTTACTCAGAGCCTGCATAGCATCCAGGTATTTCAAAGTATAAGAGCCATGAAGGAATAAACAGGGCATCTCCCTACCTATTATTTTGGCTTTGTGAAAGGGCAGGGAGACAAAATAGGACGGCAGAAACATTCAACAGTGAATTCAGCTTATTTACTAAGTGATAAAGGTTCAGCATAGATTTGGGTGGAGTCAAACTTCAATCTAAATGCTAGTTATGCGTAGAACAGCTCATGCTTGGACAAAGGCAGCTGTGGGTGACACCCAGCCCAGCTGCAGTTACTACTGAGAAACTACACTGAGGGTGAGAGAACATTGTCTTCACTGAAGGTGGCAACAGGGCTCTCCAGGGTATGGAAGAGCCTTTCTGAGGTGCCAAGAGGTGAGGCAAGACCCAAAGGGGTGGAACTTCTTACAGAAGAATTGCAATGAGTTTTCCCATAGCAGAGAGTGGTATGATAACTAGGCTCTGGTGTAGACTTTAAAAACAGTCTCCAAAGGTGTTTAAAGTGTCCTGGAAAGTCTATCTGTTCTTGTTCCAGGTGGATCATTTACAAGCCTCGATAATGACCTGGCAGATGTTTGTCTTCCTTTCAGGGTAGCAGGAGGTTTAAGGTGTTGCTTGCATAGCAATGGGGATTTGGCTGGGGATGAGGCTGGCGAAAATGAGACCTCTACCATCAGACAGCAAAAAAATCCTCCCTGGAGAGGTTTTGAGGTTCAAGAGCGGAGAGGAGAGGTGGAGGTAACTCTTCCTACACTGCCTGAAGACCAGCAGTGTTTTGTATAGATCAGCTTGTCAGCTGGGGGACCAGCGGCGTCCATGGCTGCGCTGAGCTGACAGCGATCACTGCTTGGTGAGATCTGACTGGCTTTCAAAGCATGAAAGCTAGATCACGTCTGCTAGGGTAGCATCTGCATCTGATGCCCTTTGCCAGGGGTGCTTGAGCGCAGGTGGAAGTGGAGGTCCTCACTGCTTGCCAACCTCAGGGAAGACACATCAGCGCTGATAACAGTGTTTTTGCTTACTTTAGGATATTTTGGTGTGGTTGATTCTCAGTGGCAGAGCTGGAAGCACAGGACCCCACTAGCATGGGCAGAGGACCATGCCACCATCAGAACTAAGAGCAGCCAAGACACTGCACTAGGCTCCATAACACCTTCCATTTCACCCATCGCTAGACTGGTGAAGCAGTTTCCATTGCGCATGTACCCACAGTGGGCTCCTCCAGTGACTATATCTCGGTTCTAGAATCNACTGATGGTGGCATGGTCCTCTGTAGTGGGGTCCTGTGCTTCCAGCTCTGTCACTGAGCCCAGGAAAGGGAAGATGACAAGTTGGATTTTGCCAACAATTAGATGTAGGCAGGAGAAACTATAGGAGTGAGGGTGTACCAGTTGCTGTTGAAGGATTATGTATGGGAAGCACAGGGCCGTTCTGGAAGGGATGCTGCCCAGTAGTCAGATGTGGCTGGGAGGTGATGTGGAGGAGGACTCGGGATGGAGACCAGTTTGTCTCCATGGGATGGCTCAACTACATATCCCTAATGGACAGCCTCCTGTGGTAGATCAGACCAGTTTTCAGAGGTGAAGGCTGTGAGAGGGGGGAGACTGGGTTCACAGAGCTCACAGTGGAGAGGGGAGGTATTTGAATGGGATTAGGGGGCACCTGGGGTCCCTGAAAACTAAATTGAAGAGCTGCAGCCTGGAGTGAGCTGCTGTGGGTACTTCCCACCCTCTTACTGTTGCAGATGCTCTTTCCTCTGACATAACCTCATGGTTCCCCTTGAGCCTAGACCTAAAAACACTGAATGTACAAGACCAGCACAAGATTTTTCTTAGGCAAAGCTGAGAGAAGTGGTATAAAGAGCGCAAGTTGGGACAGTGGCTCTTGGAGAAAACGGAGTTGGCCATCACTGAGAGTGAAAAAATAAATGATTTATCTTCCGGCCATTCAGCATTGCCTGAACAGCCAGCTATGCGCTCCTGAATGACTCTCCAGGTACAAGCACCTCTTGAGCCTGCATGCTTTTCGTGAGCCTGCTGTTCACCCTGTGAACATGAGTCCGCTGTTCAGCCTTTGGAGAAAACTCCCCAGTCATTAAGTTTAGGACCCTGCTAGCGAAGAAGAAAGTGATGTAGGATCACAGCAAAGAGGAGTGTCATTAATGAACACACAACGCAGCGACTATGACCAGAGAAAACAAAATGCTTGTCCCAGACAGCTGAGGTTTTGAGACAAAGAGTTTACTTGAGTAGGAAGCAAGGAGTCTGTTTACAGAGCTGATAAAAGGGAGAAAATGAAACTAGAGCTTTTTTATGCTGTTGTTTGAAGAAAAAGACGAGGAAACAATGCTGGCAGAAATGAAGTTTGAAACACAAACAGCTGGTACTACAGTCATCATAGCTGGACATAAAGCAAATGAGACTACGGAGATGTTTGAAATTTGGTTTTTCTAGTTGAAAACCGGCATTTATGTGAACACAGAAGTTTCACGGTTACTTGGTCTACCCATTGAACTTGACTCTAGCTACATTAAACAACGGCACAGCTAGCCTGAGAAAATTCTCTGAAAATCAAGACGAGCTGAGCTCTCCAGGCAAGGATAAAAAACCCTGGGTCACCAGGGCCAGGCAAGTGCATGTGCCCCAGGCAGTGGCAAGTGGGTTGGACACGCAGATATTATCTACTTGGTGCAGGGCAAGGAGAAAGCTCACAAAGCAGACAAACACACAGCTTGTGTGGTGGAACAGAGGGACCTGGGAAGGGAAAAAAAAATCTGAAGTCCTGTTGGCCCAGCAGCCCCAGCAAGTAGAGGGGCTGCGGTGAAACATCCTGAGAAGCTGTCTGCTACGCGATGCTCCGCCTGACTTTCTGAAGGTCAGCCGTGGGACTTCACACCAGGCTAAACCCCAGGACTGCTCATTCCCTTTGAGGGTGCTGTTGATTTGGGTTTGCCAGATGGTTTCACCAGATTGAGTTGTTTAACCTTTCTCTTTTTCCAGTAGCATAGTAAAAAGCACTCTCGCTCAAGCGACTGGACAATTGGCTTGGTGTGATAGAAAGCAAAACTATTCTGGCATCTCCTTTTCTGTAGGAAACGTTCAGTTACTCCAAGAAAGATATTCCTCCATTAAGCTCCTCTGTAGCTGTCAAACACATTTAACTTTCTGTACTTTTTGTCATCTGAAATCCCAAGAAAACCTGAACGGCATCCTGGTTGTTGTTGGGGATTTCCCCTCTTCCAGCTCCTGTGCTTCAGTTAAAATGACAGAAGATATAGTTCTGTTTAAAAGGTGCTTGTTGTTCCGTGACTGATGTGACTCCAGAATTGTGAGCAGCAATATTAGTCTGAGAAAAGTAATCAATAGTTGAGATTGTACCAAAATACATTCTGAATTCAACAGGCAAGTGCAAACTGTCCTTTCAGAGCCTCAGAGATTTCATTGCTTATCCCCACCAGCAGAGGCAGGGAATAACTTTTTCTAAAAATCATTCTGAGGGCAACTCAGACCTCACCACTTAAAACAAATAAATGCCTCTGGTTTGATCGGGAAAGGTCTTTTTGTGCTTAGATGTGCTGCACCTCCAAAGAGAGCCAAGGGAGTTGTGTCTGCAGACTCCCTTCAGGTCTTTTATGGAAATCTTACATGTACATATGACTGATCTCTGCCCCAGAGGCCTTCAGATGTCCTCTGGAAGCTGTACCTGCCAGGATGATTGACTTCTTGGGGCAAGCACTCCATCCTCACATCCTGGTGCTCGTCTCGGCAACCTTGTGCTGTAGTTGCTTGGCTGCTTCCTCCTGGTGCTTTCCAAAGGTTTATGGCAGCTTCACCTGTGAACCCAAAGTTAATGTGCATCACTCTGCAGCTCCAGCTGTTTCTTGGCGTACTGAGTCCCTGTGTCTCAGCGGTCTTTTGTATTCTTTCCGATGCCTGGTCCTGGATTTGGACATTTTCACTGTGACTATCTCAAGAGCTGGCAGACTTAGGAACTGTTTCAGGCTGATTAGCTTTCCCTGTCTGTTTCTTGCATGTCCTTTTTCCTTTATGGCCACCAGGTCCTCAAGGTCTGCTGGAAGGCAACAGATGTTTGCTGAAACGGACTTCAGATCCTGCTTGTACTGCCATCATTCAGCATTTGTTTAGGAGCTAGTGCAACCTAGTACTCTGCAAGCGTAGTAAAGAATCTTTCACTTTTCCCATTGGATAGTGTCGTCTTAATAGAAAAAAATAATCCTTTTCAGACTTATTCTGGGCTCTAATCCTGTCCTCCAATATGTCTGCAGCCCCTTCTGGCCTTTTTACCAGGCAGTTTAATAAGCATCCTCTACAGGGCAGCATCCAGGTCACTAATGAAAAATTGAATAATATTAGACAGATGTGCTTTGGAAAAGCCTCCTTGATGTCTTTCATTCCGACAATGAGTAATTCACTGCTCCTCTGCAAACCCAAGTTTCCAGCAAGTGTTACGCTGGTGTTGTACTAAATTCTTCCTAAATATTTCTTTCACATGTGTATATTTGCCTGCAAGAATTTATTGAGAGATGATCAAAAGCCACACTAAAATCGGTATACAAGGTATCATCTGCTGGTACTGCTTACCTTGCTGCTTTTAACAGCTGTGGTAATCAGTAAAAATGAGATACAAAGGCTTAAATGTGGAAAAAGTCCATAGTAGACTCTTTTGCCTGAATAGCATCTGCATCAAACTGTTGGAAAAATGAATATAACTTTGAAAAGAGATAATTCCTACAGAATGCTTCATTTTATTTTACCAAGAAATCTCAAGAGACCTCTCCTAAGAAGCCTTCAAATATCTGTACTGGGCATTTACTAGTTATACATCCTCTCAGCTCTCACACCAAAGTAATTTTCTTTTCTCCAAATTTCATCTTAATGGTGGTTTATAGCATATGTTCGCAGCGTTATTCATTAGCTCTGGGTAAATAAACCTAAAAATGAGGAGAAAACCTACAATAAATATGAACAGCAAAAGACTCGTTCAAGAAAGATCTGAAGAGAAGGGAAGCAGGAGATTTTTTTTCTACTTTGGCCATTAGTGTGCTGTTTGGAAATCACTCAGCCATTCTTGTTTACTTTTACTGACAGGAATTATGTGATTACAGCACATTACTATCCCAATTTATGGCAGAAAGGCTAGCTGGAGGACACTTAGGTGGGGATTATGATCAGAAAGTTGACTGTACTTCTGAAAGATCGGATGATGCCTGAGTGTGGTGCATGATGAGAGCTGAGCCATGGTGCATTGCAGCAAGAAGGTCCTCACATCTGTGACCTCTTTCCTCGTGTGCCCACACAACAATGGGTGAGCAGAGGTGGATCATCTGTGGGTCTGGCAGAGCAGAAAGGAGCCAGGAAAGCAAAGTCATTCTAATGCAGGCAAGTGAATCCCAAACCAGCGTCAAGGAGGCTGTGCAAAGGCAGCAGCCGGAGCCAGAACTGGATCTGACGTGGTCCAGTGTCCTGCTGTGACGGAGATGATCCAAAGATGGCTCTGGAGGAGTTCAGAGAGGCAAAATGAAGTGAATTGCATCAAGCCCAGAGCCTGATGGGACTCTCCCAAGCACCGGCATGACGAATTCAAAATGTGGTGCAGTTAATACAAGAGGCCAACGTGGTACCAGGCAGAAAATAAAGGAGGCAACAGACAGAATCATAGGGTGGTTTGGGTTGGAAGGGACCTTAAAGATCATCCAGTTCCAACCCTCCCTGCCCTGGGCAGGGACACCTCCCACCAGCCCAGGCTGCTCCAAGCCCCGTCCAACCTGGCCTTGAACCCCTCCAGGGATGGGGCAGCCACAGCTTCTCTGGGCAACCTGGGACAGGGGCTCACCCCCCTCACAGCAAAGGATTTCTTCCTCACATCTCATCTCAATCTCCTCTGGTTTGAAGCCATTAACCATCATCTTATCACTCCATGCTCTCATGAATAAGTCCCTCCCCATCTTGCCTGTAGGTCCCCTTCAGGTGCCTGGATGCTGCTGTGAGATGTCCCTGGAGCCTCCTCTTCTCCAGGCTGAACAACCTCAACTCTCTCCGCCTGTCTTTGTAGGAGAGGTGCTCCAGCCCTCGGATTGTCTTCGTGGCCTTGGTGTCCTTCCATCCTTCTGTTATTGCTTTTGATAGGGAGACTGTGTTGTGGTTTGAGCCAAACCAGGACAGACTGCAAGGGCTTTCCGGGGAGGAATTCTGAAAGCGGGAAACAGTGGACCTTGATTTGGAAAATTTCTCAGGCAAAGCCATGAGCTTGTGCTTTCAAAGGCCGTCTGCCAAAAACTACAGGAGGAGGAGGGAAGGAAGAATTGGACAGACCTGAGTTTCCTCATGCAAAAAGGCCTGAGTGCAGTTTATATTGGGGAAATGATTAAGCTTTAGGAATGAAATGAAGCACAAATGTACATGGGAGATGGGTAGCAGATGAAACAGTACAAAGCATGAACTCCTGCAGGGGGAATCTTCTGTTACCTTTTAGGAATGACTTTCTCAGGAGCTGGTCATGATTTGCACACCATTTTTGGAGTATGAGGGAGAAAAAGGGATTGCTTAGATTGTCTTCTAAGGATAAATGTTTAAAACGTAGCAGCACTTTGGACTGACCTGTGCTTGTGTGTACACATTGCCTAAATTTTCTCCTGTGTGCAACAAAGGGGTGTGAATTTTCCCTGTAATGTAGCCGAGCTCCCAAACTGGGAAGCTGAGCTCTGTCCTCCTGAGATTATTAGCTCTTCACTCTATGCATCTGTAAATGGGGCTAGGCCTTGAACTTTGGTGATAGCACCTCCTAATTGTGCATTGTTCTCAAGAAATAACCTTTTCTGCTCACTTTTTCACATGTGGGAATTCAAATCAACCTCAAAGAGCTTCTTCCAATTTTCTTATCCTTCAGAGTTTCCCAGGCCTGGGATCAGAACAGGCAATGAGTGAAATTGCTCGCAAATAGCTCATTTCTCAATAATTAAACCCATTGTTCTGTAACAATGCTGTAGATTTTTCTAAGATATTATTATTTTTAAATGATTACTTGCAAACATATAATTTGATCTCTCCTATTTAAAAGCGCATCAGGAGATCCTGTCAGAGATTTATTGTGGGAGAAAGAGTGGGAGAGGTGGGTTATCACTGGAATATCATCTACTGTCTCAACAGAATTAATTTGTAGAAAGCTGCAAAGTTAGAACACTAATTTGCAGTATTTATTCCCAGGGGTCAAAACATCCCTACAAAGAGTAGCTGCAAGGTGGGATTTCGGAAACCGTTCAGGCTTGACATAGGCAATCCCTTGGGCACCTGCAACAGCACAACCGCTTGCCTCTTGCAAATCGATGGGGTGGGTTCTTTGCTCTTGCTGTGAAATCCCCCAAGGAGGGTGTTGAAGGCATTCCGTTTTTCTAACAGATTTTAATTTTGATGCCCATGTGGTGAAGACAAGCCACCTTTTTCTGATCCCAGCGTAAGGAGTGGCTCTCAGCCATGAGAACAAAGACACAGAGGTGGGAAGTTGAAGGCACAAAATAGGAAAGAGTTGGGGGCCTGATGGACATGTAGCCAATGTAGTAACCATTAGAAAGGAGGTATTTCAGCCAAGAAAGTCTTAGGTTCTGTGGAAGTCCAGGGAAATAGCAAAATAAGGTTTTGTAAGCAATACCTTGAATTTCATCTCCCCTGAGTTCTAAGGCCTTTTTTTCTTTCCTTAGTTAAATTACTTCACAACATGAGCAGGTGGTAAAATCTAGTGTATCTATGGGCATAAGATTTGTGACAAAAGAAATTGTCGATACTTGAAGAAAGTTTTATAATAAGATTAGGAAGCTGATAGGTGTTCTGATTATCTCCCTGGGCTAATACTGGAAGAAAACTTTATTCACAGAATGAAACAATGCCGTATTTCTGTGGCTGGACGAGGAGTTAACAAAAGTCTAGAAGTAAAATTCACATTTCTAGCACGGTAAATCAGTGTAGTAACTTAGTTTGGGAAGTATGGCATCTCTCTTATTTGCCTCTAATTTGAGGTTAATGTGTCTTTCTAAAACTTTTTCCACTTTCCTGCAACCAGCAGCTCCTGTGACAAGGTAGGGGTTTGTAGGGCTTAGGTTTGACAGACAGTGAGTTAGATCATTAAAATTATCTTCTCAACACTTCTGAATGAATGTTACCTTTTTTAAAAAAACAAACAAAAAACCCAACAACAAACCAAACAAACAAAACCCCAAAAAACCAAACAACCCCCTCAGAAATNTTCTCCTCTGGTTTGAAGCCATCACCCATCATCCTATCACTACATGCTCTCATGAATAAGTCCTTCCCCATCTTTCCTGTAGGTCCCCTTCAGGTACCTGGA
The DNA here is from genome assembly GCA_013400135.1 of Rhinoptilus africanus. Lineage (NCBI taxonomy): Eukaryota > Metazoa > Chordata > Aves > Charadriiformes > Glareolidae > Rhinoptilus > Rhinoptilus africanus. Next base: position 215,786 of record VXBO01009212.1, read on the forward strand.
TGCTGCTGTGAGATGTCCCTGGAGCCTTCTCTTCTCCAGGCTGAACAACCTCAACTCTCTCCGCCTGTCTTTGTAGGAGAGGTGCTCCAGCCCTCGGATTGTCTTCGTGGCCTTGGTGTCCTTCCATCCTTCTGTTATTGCTTTCGATAGGGAGACTGTGTTGTGGTTTGAGCCAAACCAGGACAGACTGCAAGGGCTTTCCGGGGAGGAATTCTGAAAGCGGGAAACAGTGGACCTTGATTTGGAAAATTTCTCAGGCAAAGCCATGAGCTTGTGCTTTCAAAGGCCGTCTGCCAAAAACTACAGGAGGAGGAGGGAAGGAAGAATTGGACAGACCTGAGTTTCCTCATGCAAAAAGGCCTGAGTGCAGTTTATATTGGAGAAATGATTAAGCTTTAGGAATGAAATGAAGCACAAATGTACATGGGAGATGGGTAGCAGATGAAACAGTACAAAGCATGAACTCCTGCAGGGGGAATCTTCTGTTACCTTTTAGGAATGACTTTCTCAGGAGCTGGTCATGATTTGCACACCATTTTTGGAGTATGAGGGAGAAAAAGGGCTTGCTTAGATTGTCTTCTAAGGATAAATGTTTAAAACGTAGCAGCACTTTGGACTGACCTGTGCTTGTGTGTACACATTGCCTAAATTTTCTCCTGTGTGCAACAAAGGGGTGTGAATTTTCCCTGTAATGTAGCCGAGCTCCCAAACTGGGAAGCTGAGCTCTGTCCTCCTGAGATTATTAGCTCTTCACTCTATGCATCTGTAAATGGGGCTAGGCCTTGAACTTTGGTGATAGCACCTCCTAATTGTGCATTGTTCTCAAGAAATAACCTTTTCTGCTCACTTTTTCACATGTGGGAATTCAAATCAACCTCAAAGAGCTTCTTCCAATTTTCTTATCCTTCAGAGTTTCCCAGGCCTGGGATCAGAACAGGCAATGAGTGAAACTGCTCGCAAATAGCTCATTTCTCAATAATTAAACCCATTGTTCTGTAACAATGCTGTAGATTTTTCTAAGATATTATTATTTTTAAATGATTACTTGCAAACATATAATTTGATCTCTCCTATTTAAAAGCGCATCAGGAGATCCTGTCAGAGATTTATTGTGGGAGAAAGAGTGGGAGAGGTGGGTTATCACTGGAATATCATCTACTGTCTCAACAGAATTAATTTGTAGAAAGCTGCAAAGTTAGAACACTAATTTGCAGTATTTATTCCCAGGGGTCAAAACATCCCTACAAAGAGTAGCTGCAAGGTGGGATTTCGGAAACCGTTCAGGCTTGACATAGGCAATCCCTTGGGCACCTGCAACAGCACAACCGCTTGCCTCTTGCAAATCGATGGGGTGGGTTCTTTGCTCTTGCTGTGAAATCCCCCAAGGAGGGTGTTGAAGGCATTCCGTTTTTCTAACAGATTTTAATTTTGATGCCCATGTGGTGAAGACAAGCCACCTTTTTCTGATCCCAGCGTAAGGAGTGGCTCTCAGCCATGAGAACAAAGACACAGAGGTGGGAAGTTGAAGGCACAAAATAGGAAAGAGTTGGGGGCCTGATGGACATGTAGCCAATGTAGTAACCATTAGAAAGGAGGTATTTCAGCCAAGAAAGTCTTAGGTTCTGTGGAAGTCCAGGGAAATAGCAAAATAAGGTTTTGTAAGCAATACCTTGAATTTCATCTCCCCTGAGTTCTAAGGCCTTTTTTTCTTTCCTTAGTTAAATTACTTCACAACATGAGCAGGTGGTAAAATCTAGTGTATCTATGGGCATAAGATTTGTGACAAAAGAAATTGTCGATACTTGAAGAAAGTTTTATAATAAGATTAGGAAGCTGATAGGTGTTCTGATTATCTCCCTGGGCTAATACTGGAAGAAAACTTTATTCACAGAATGAAACAATGCCGTATTTCTGTGGCTGGACGAGGAGTTAACAAAAGTCTAGAAGTAAAATTCACATTTCTAGCACGGTAAATCAGTGTAGTAACTTAGTTTGGGAAGTATGGCATCTCTCTTATTTGCCTCTAATTTGAGGTTAATGTGTCTTTCTAAAACTTTTTCCACTTTCCTGCAACCAGCAGCTCCTGTGACAAGGTAGGGGTTTGTAGGGCTTAGGTTTGACAGACAGTGAGTTAGATCATTAAAATTATCTTCTCAACACTTCTGAATGAATGTTACCTTTTTTAAAAAAACAAACAAAAAACCCAACAACAAACCAAACAAACAAAACCCCAAAAAACCAAACAACCCCCTCAGAAATTTAGACTTTAACTGAATAGTTGTCGACGTGTTTGTGAAGGACTCTCTGCAAGTTTCTGGTCAAACCAACTGCTTGGAGAGGAACTACTGCTCATGTCAGATCGGGTCATGGTGTTGTCCGGCCAAGTCTTGGAAACTTCTGGAGGGAGTTCCCACTGCCTCTCTGAGGAGGCTGCTCTGGAGCCCACTACCTTCCTGGGGACTGGGCTTGTCTAAGGTCCAGCCTGAGCCTCCGATGATGTGTGGCTGTTATAATATCATCCGACACCACTGAGAAGAGCGTCTTCATCTTCCTACCTGTCCTTCAGGTAGGTGAAGGCTGCAACTAGATAACCCCTTGGCCGACTCTTGGCCAGCCTGGACTGGTCGGTCTCCCCCAGCCTTTCTTCATAGCCCATAAGTCACAAACCCCAATCACCTTAATAGCCTCTGCTGGCTCATCTCTGATTTCCCATGTCAGTCTTGAACTTGGGGGCCCAAATCTGGATGTGTCACCGAGGGGTGTCCTCCCCAGCACTGACCAGAGGGGATGGTAACTTCTCACAGTTTACTGGCCTTGACCGTTATAGTGCAGCCCAGGATGAGGCTTGCATTATTCAGGATGAGAGTGTACTGGAGGCTTGTTTGCCCTGGCAGCCTGTCAGTTCCCAGCCTGGATTGATGCCAGGCGTGATGAGGACCCACATGCATAATTTTGCACTTCTTGTAGAACTCTGTGGAGTTTCTGTTGGCCCCATCCTCAAGTTTCTCAAGGTCCCTCTGGATTGGAGCTCTACTGCTTGCTGTGCCAATCATCCTCTCTAATTTAGTACTGTCCACAAATTTGCTGAGGGTGCGCTCTGTCTCATCACCCAGGTAGCTGATGAAGATATTGAACAATATCAGCCCCAGTATTGACCCCTGAGGCACTCTGCTTATTACTGGCTGCCAACCAGATGTTGAGCCATTGATTACCATGCTTTGAGCCCAGCGGCCCAGCCAATTTTCAAGCCATCTAATAGTCCTTTCATCCAGCCTGTACTTCCTCAGCTTCCAAATGAGAATGCTGAGGGAGACAGCGTCAAAAGCTTGATCAACCTGGCTGTGTTGAATCAAGGCCAAGTCTGAGGTTATTAACTGAAACAGCAGACATGCCTACACAACCAAATGAAGGAGTGATTGCAGTGTCTGCTGCTGTAACCATGCTGGCTCTAGGGCACAGTAACAATAGCATTAACATGGGTATTAGCTCCTGCTAACAAGCAGAGTAAAAGCTCCTGAGGAATTGCACTTACGAGGGCTGCTTTATAGCAGAAACTGAAGTCCATGCTCCTGCGTCTCTGCTGCTCCTGTTGCCGGTGCCAGTTTAGTGGAGTGAGGACGGGCACGCCAGCACACGCAGCAGCAGTATTTGCTTTTGCTGCATAATCACACCTAATAATTTTGTGCTGACGGAGCTGACTTCTCAGGGGCACAACGAAGCAATTAAAAACTGTATTTGAAATCATTAGATGAAGACAAACCTTGCACCTAATGCTGCTGCAAGGCTTTTAGATGGGTGAGCAAATAACTGGGAGGGATGAAGAATTCAGATGGGAAAGTGTGGCCTTTTGGTATTTATCCACTTGTTTGCAATTTGCAAGTTCACATACATTATGGATGCTGTCCTCCTGTTCAGATGGACTAGTGCTGCCAGATATATTATAAAGATTTATGGTGACAAACAAAGAAGAAAACATTTAATTGACCCAAAATGACTATTGCTATTGGTGTCAAATATATGAGAACAAAGCTGGTCAACCTGAATCACAAATCCTTAGCTGGTAGAGATGTTTTAGTAAAGACCTGAGACAGCTGCACAGTGCAATTTCTCTCACTAATGATTCTTAAATTAAGAAATTAACCCCCTTCTAAAAGCATTTGGATTGCGCTGGAGTGGGAGACAGTAACAAAAATTGGACCAGAGTCCATGGTAATAGCAACCATGGACGCTGCCAACAATACTTATAATTTTTAAGCCCCGGTGTTTGTAGACCGGGGCTTAAAATAAGGCGCTCTAGACCACCAGTTGTGGCCCTTGTAAGGGAAGGGACAGTTCCCAAAGGCGTTGGTAAGCCCTACAGCACTCGTGCTGCAACGTGTTTGTCAGGAATGTCAGCCTTGTCCAGAGAATACACCTTGTATCAGCTACTCTCTTTTCAATAGAGCCTGACCATCTTCTGTCATCAAGTAAGACCAAATCTCTGCATTGCTGGAACACCTCGCTGTGCAGGTTTCAGCTGGATCAGCTGATGGAGCCGGCAGACATAGGGCAGGCCTTGTACCAGCTTCAGGGCTTTATGCTGGCTTTACGGCATCCGTGGAGTGCCACAGCCAGAGGAGACCTGACCAGCCTGAAACCTATCAGCATCTTTTTTTGTGCGTGTGTCGAGCCATCAAAACCTCTTGAATGAATTTGGACTGCTAGCGTGAGTCCGTGTCAGGTCAGTTGTCTCTATCGTACAGCTGCAGCGTTCTTCGGTGGTAAGAGGAGCCCCAGCGCCGCGTATGATATATTGTCAAACGATGACCTTGCCGAGCTGTTTGCAATATGCAGCCTGCTGCAGGTGAATAGAGCTTCTGTTTGGGAGGCATCAAAGTGGCAGCAGGGCTGGGATGCGATTACTTCGTGGACGAGGGGCCCTGTGCAGCCACGTGTCTATTCCCCCTCATGTGAAAAATTCATGCTGCGTGCTGGGAGGCGTGGGAGGTGTGAAGGGATTTCTCCAGGTCTCTCCTGAGTACATCCATTCCGTGTGGCTTCACGGGCTGAGCCGCACTGAGCTTTGGGCAGACTTGGTCACTGAACCCTGTGATTCAAGTAATTGCTACTAGTCATGTCACAGTCTCATTGAGTGTTGTCATTGCCTTTGATTTGACTACCTTTGAACGTGAGCCTGAGATCAGTGAGGTCAAGGTGCTGCAATATGACAGGAAACTTCAAAGCTCTCGGAGAATCTGTAAATGCTCATGGGTCTTGGGCTGTGTCCTCAGACTGCCTGCAAAAATGCTTCCTTTTTTACCATTTCATCTTCATGTTCTTTCTACAGGCACTCTGAAACGGGTGATGCCTGAAGATATTTTCTTTAGCTTTTGCTAGATGTTCATCCCTCATCAACAAGAAATGTCTGATGTGTTTGGTTTTGTATGTGTGATCTTCTAATAGATTGCTTTTACCCCTTTGAAGGAAAAGTCATTGAATTCCTTAAGAGTTCATGCTCCTTCCTTCCATCCTCCTGCAAGATCTTTGTTTCTATCTTCTGCAATGAAATGCAGGTTGGCATAATTTCTTTCTTCTGTGCCTTTTTTCAAGAATTCTCACTTATTCGCCAATGTTAACAGTTCTGTAGTACTCTGAGACATTCAGAAAGAGCAAAAGTTCCCTCAACACAAAACCTTTGATATTTCCAGCCATTTCCTTATTTCTATCTAGGTCAACACCTGTTTGGGGCGCAATGCTCAGTGCCTGGTGAGCTGCCTTTCTGATCCCCCCTTGCAACTGTTGCAGTTCTCCCGCAGTCCAGCATATCTCCTGTGTCAGACGTGACTGAGATGCCAAAACGTATTAATTACCTGGAAAAAGCTTACACAGAGCTTTGATTCCATAAACGTACAGGTTTTCTTGTTTTCTGTGATTTCTTCTTTAACATCGTAGTGGTTACAGTGCCTCGTGCTAAGATAAGTTTAGTTATCTTTGGAGTCTTGGATCTATCCTTCGTTGTAGTATTAAGACTGAAATATTGCCACTGAATAATGTTCACAGAGGCACCTTTCTAAAATCCATATTGTATGCAGGTATCATTTGAAACACTGAAAGGTGCTGACTGTTTTACTCTCACTTTCACTAGGGACTACTGGCTCGTTGCCTCTCCCTTGGAACACGCCTCTGCTCCGCGTGTGTGAGCTTTCCTCAGGTTAATGATAAAGTCAAGGTGATTAGTTCTCTGAAAGTGGCTAATGAAAATATTGGAGATGGGGTCCTTCAGAGATGCCTGGCGAATGGTAACAGCAGCTCCACTACGTACTCAGAGACTCCTTTTCCACATGATCCTGATAAACTTGTCAGTGAGGGTAATTGGTGCTTTGCATCTTCGTGGCTTTTCACACCTGGGAGCCCAGGATAGATCTGAATTTCTCTTTGTAATCTGCTGGAACCGGTAGTCTTAAGGGTTTTCTTAGACTTGGAAAACTTTTTACACTGCTTCCCTATTAGCAGTTTTTCTCCAGACTGGTCTTGCAGGAGATGGTCCCACATTTTCCCATGTCTGCGAGACCTGTCACCAGACACACCTGCATCACCCGTGCAGCAATTCCCTTGGCAGCCTTTTGGCTTTCTGCCTCTTTACTTCCCAGGATCATTCTACCTCTTTCTGGAGTTATGCTTAGATTTTCCTGTTCCTGAGACTTTTTAAATCATCCTTAAGGTTATACACCACAATTGTTGATCTAGACCACCCAACCACACGCTTTTCGTCAAAACTTCAATCTCTTCTCAGTCTAGAGCCCATTTTGATTGACTGAGGCTCCTCTTGATGTAGCTCCCTTCAGTCAGAAATGAAGGTCTGCTTTGCCTGCCTACATTTTATCTTCTTTTTTTTCTTTTTTTTAATTCTGGATAGGAATGATATGTTGTCTTAAATCCTTGCTGACTGCTTAAAATTCTCCCACATCTTTGGAGTCTTTAATTATTCCCCTTCAGGAACGGGTTTAAATTGACTGACTTCCTTTAAGGCTGTGATTTCACATGTAATGGCAGTACTGCTTAAATTATTATAGGCTGGCTCCCTCCCTCGTGCAGCTAACTGACCTGGGAAAAGCAGCACTTCAAAATCAACCTTTTCTCCTCCGGCTGGGTTTAATCTGATGGGCTACCTTGCCCTGGTAGGATGCGGCAGGGCAGGGGTACCGGAGCATCCTCCTGCAGCGGAGGTGCCAGTTTATGGTGGCGTACAGCGTGGGTGGTATTTTGGGTCTTAGTTTTGTCTCAAGCTCCCTTCACCAGGGGGATTGCTGATGTTCATTAGCAGCTAATTGGTGCTGGCGAGCTGTGACTTTTACCCCACAGTTTCACAGCTACTCTGACGGCAGCAGCTGATGCTTAATTGCTAAGTCTGAGTGAAGCTGTGGGTTCACAGAGATTGCCCGAGTTCTGTTATCTGCCTTTGCTTGACAATTACATGTAGTTTTGATTAGTGAAATTTTGATGGGTTTTACTGTTCTGTTTCTTTGATGTTTTGTGAAAGCTTTAGCTGCGCTGCTGAGCTGCTCCTGTAAAGCATGCCAGAGCATTATTTAGGCACGGGAAAATGGAAACTGCGCTTGGACTAACACTGCTCAGCGAGGCCATTTGCAAACCAGATTTTTGTTCCCGATGGTCGCCATCTGAGGCAGAAATTACGGCTGACATATTTTGCCCAAGAACTAGTTTTAATTTGTTGGTTTGTCTGATTGAATCAAATTTGACCGCCAAATGGCACACTTTTGACTTCCTAATCTATTTGCATGTGTGCATCTGTGGGTAAATGGGGAAAACAGAGCAAGGCCATTGCTGTCTGCCTGCTCGTTAGTGTAGCTCAAAAGTAAACGGGAGGAGCAGACTCATGTTTTTCCATGGTCCATTTTTGACCCGGTATCTCTCCCCATCCCAGTGCCTAAGGGGCTATTCAGCCAGTTTAACAGACACAAAAATGCTGTGAGAGGATCCATCAACTCAAATCCAGGAGCTCTGATCACGTGAAAATGTATTTTTTTAGGACATTATGAGATTGGCAAGTTCAAGACCATACTCTTGTGACCTTACACCTTACATTATTCTCCAGTCTGAAACAAGCCCAGGTGTTAACTCTGCCGGCTTCACCTCTGGGTCCAAGCACTCCTGTTTAGGTAATTGCAGTAAATGAGCCAAAGTCTCAGCCAAGCTCTGGCTGAATCATTTCTGTCTCAAAGCAGCCCTGAAATGGCAAACCCACCATGTCAGCTGGCTGCCTCTTCTAATGCTAAGACGTACCACATTGGTTCAGATGATATATATATTTTCCTTCCCCCCAGCAGAGACGTGCCTGGCATGGGACAGAAGGGTATGTCAGATGCTGAAGAGCTAAAGGCTAAATGACTCCAGGTACAAGCCATGTGGCTGATCCTTCCTCCCTGCTCATCAGTCCCCTTTCCCTCTCTCCTAGGGTGACAACAGTTGGACAATTGTCCCTTGTTTGTGGGGGACTCTGCTGAGGGCACCAGTGCTGCAGACACAGCTTACACAGCGGTGTAATGCTGCTCTGTTTTCTTCTCTGTTCCTCTCCTGGTGCTTCCTAGTGTTTCATTTGTTTATTGCTTTTGGGGGTTTTTTTTGACTCTGCACTGAACTGATGTTTTCAAAGAGCTTGCTATCACAGCCCCGGAACAGTAATGTTCCTCTGGGGTGATGGTCAGCCCCCAGAGCCTTGGTGGGTGGAAAGTTCAACTCCATGCATGTATTGCCTTCCCCTTGATATTCCTGATTCTTCTGTCTTATTTCCTAGATTTACAGTGCACAGAGCAGAAGCTCTGTCTCTTCTCTGCATCCTCTTCAAAGACAAAGGTTTAGTTTAAACATCTGCCTTTTCCGTATGACTATTGTCACCTTTTGTCCTATCCTCTAGGTGATGCTGCTGGGGTCTGGCAACTTCCTTCTCTTCTTCCATGCCTCCCAGCTTTTTTTCCCACTGTCTCTTCAAGTGCCACTTGCTGTGGCTTTTCTTCCTTTGGTTGAAATTTGTTCCTCAGCTCCTGAATCACCTGTCCTTAGGATAACCGATGCTGTAGACCCCTGGGACCTTGCTCTCTTTGTGCTGATGTGGGGCTGATGTCCTCTCTGCCTTGCTTTAGCATCCAGTCTGTTGACTCCTCTGTGGGGCTGGACATCCTGCTGGATGTTTAATCCCTGGCCGAGCTGCCTGTGCTCTGCGATGCCTGTGCTCCTGCCGCACTCGAGGCTGCCCGACTTCAACAGCCGAGCAAATGGGGATGGGATGGAGGAAGCCATTGGCTTCAGAGCCCCCGGCTATGTAGACACTGAGGATCTTTGTGCTCATTTTGATTTTTAATGAGGAATTCCCTGGTTGCTACATTATCCTAAACTTCATATATATATTTTTTTTCCTGCATTCTCAGCACCTTTGTGCAAGGCCAGGACTCACACATGCAGCTTCTCCTCTGCCAACTTTCATAACATAAGCCTTGGGACTAGCTTAGCCCAGCTTCTTAAATCTAAAGCTTTGCTTTATTTCATGTTAAATTTGTGAACTCCAGCTGCCAGGCAATAAACTTTTTGAACTAGACTAGGGATTTTCTCCATGACTTGCAACTTCTGTAAGCATCTCGCTACACCATTTCTGGCCAAAACCATTACAAAACTGGCTGAAGCTAAGACCTGAGAGAAAACTGAATTCTCTTGAGCAAATGCTGCTTGAGATTAGCAAAGTTCAAACGATCCAGCTTGAAAGTGTCCCACAAGTTGCACTACAAGTAAAACCAGGCTATATTTTAGAGAAAAACAATGAATGAGTTGCAAGGCTTTCATATCCGCAGCTCTTTCTGTAGCCAGAAGTCTGCTTCCCTTGCTGCACTGCCCATCAGTGCTCCTCTTGCTTAGGAAAGCACTTCTGACCTGCTCTTCATTTTATGCCCATGGCTGTCCTGCCTTACAGAAACCTGTATCTGATTCCTCTCCATGCTCCTACTATCCCATAATGGGTTTCTGACAGTGCGCTTGCCCAGGGGACTTCAGATAAACTAAGCAACTGGGGAAGAAATGGGGACAGGCCAGTCAATGTCCCTTCTCTCCAAATCCAGATCAGGTGCAGAGCCGGGATTCAGCCCCATGTGCCTTAGGGTGGGAGAAGGCCATGAGAAACAAAGTGGGGTTCAGGATAGGTCCTCAGGCAAGGGTTGAGGAAAACAACTTTTAAAAGAAAAAAAACCCTCAACATTTTCTTGACCTTGATTTGCCCTTGAAAGTACTGCACCAGTGGTTGGCCTGTGATACTTGGATGCCAAAAATTGTCCTGGTCCCAGAGCAAGAGTCCTCACTCAGAGTTTTGGACAGGAATCTGGTACTTAATGGAGAGATGAGGTACAATGCTGTGCCCTCTCAGAGCAGCTCCTCCACCTTTCTCAGGCTTGGACCAGGTCTGTAAGGAGGAAACTCATCAAGCTGAGAAAGGAAGAATAACGTTGCTGAGACAGGTCTGATTCCCCTCTCCCTTCAGGGGCAGAGGGGATTATTTGTAGAATACATTAATAAATCCTTTCCCCAGTGCCAGCAACTTCCACTGGCAACCAGTTTGCTTAAGGGCTAACCTGGCAGAAGATCCCAAAGATGTGAACGCTCATGAATACTGGTAAGATCTTCACCCTGAGGAAATAACGTGTTTCCTTTCCAGCTGAGGCTGAGGAATCTAATTGCACTGGTCTTCCTAATTGAAACGAAAAAAGCTGCCGTATCAGCCTATTGAAAGTATTGCAAGCTTATATCTTATTAATTTACTGTGGGAGCTGTACCCTGAAATGTGAATAAAAATCTGAATAAGATTATTTGAGGTAATTCACAGGTTTTGATTTAAAATATTTTACCTTTTTGTTTAAATTTGTTGTTGCTGGGCAGGATGACAGTTTGAAGATGATACTTCATTTTAGATTTTACAGATCCTGTGAGTGTGAAAATGAATGAAACCTAAGAGTGTAATGTTGCATATTATTCAATTATTATCTTTCAGCTGGGTCCAGAGAGCTTCTTTAACACTAAATTTGGGATGGAGAAGCAGGAGGTAGCACACAGACTTTGAGAAACCACAGAGTGAAACTCTAGCAAGGAGACTACTGACCCTGCAAAGGGTAGTTTCTCGAGCATTAAATGGTGTAAGCCCCAGGGTCTGATCTGGGGTTTGCAAAGTAAATGCAGTTTCCATTGACTTCAGTGTGCATTTGGCCCTCGGGCTTGCTGCTGAGGAGGAGCCTGCTGGAGCCATGCCTGCTTTTCTCCACACACAGCAAAGCAGAAAGAGGATCAACTCATCAGGAGAAGGCCTTGCTTTCCAGTGGCATATGAAATGCACGGAGTCAACATCCACACCCCTTGGTACTGGATACACACAGTTGCCTCTGGTCATTGCTGGTTGTGGCTTCATACTTCAAGATCACAAAATCACAGACTGGTTTGGGTTGGAAGGGACCTTAAAGCCCCCCCAGTGCCCCCCC
>VXBO01009212.1:227314-340760 GCA_013400135.1 Rhinoptilus africanus
CCCCGGGGCGGGACCACCTCCCACCAGCCCAGGCTGCTCCAAGCCCCGTCCAACCTGGCCTTGAACCCCTCCAGGGATGGGGCAGCCACAGCTTCTCTGGGCAACCTGGGACAGGGGCTCACCCCCCTCACAGCAAAGGATTTCTTTCTGATATCTAGTCTAAATCTCCCCTCTTTCTGTCTGAAGCCGTTACCCCTTGTCCTATCATTACATGCCCTTGTAAAAAGTCCATTTCACCTTTCTTGTAGGTCCCCTTCAGATATCGGAAAGCTGTTATAAGATCTCTTTTCCAAGGCTGGATACCCCCAAATCTCTCAGCCTGTCTTCATAGGAGAGGTGCTCCAGCTTCCTCTGGACCCGCTCCAGAGGATGCAGACTTTCATTTCGATATCAGCTTGTGCTAGACTCTTGGTGTTTCTCCTGGGGCTGGTGAGGATGTTTATTGGTGCTGGGTGCCTCTCCCCTGCTTGCAGAGCAGGCTCCTTCCCCAGGTCCTAGACCCATCAGAGCCCACATTTTTTGCCAGAGGGACCCTCCCCACGTAGTCAGGGAGCCTCTGAAACACCAGCTCCAGCAGTGGCTTAGAGAGGAGACAATAAATGTGCAGAGTGGCGTGGTTTAAATTTTGGGGGGGGGTGGGGTGGGTGGGTATTGGAGTTCTTTATTTTTTTTTCCTAAGTGTGACTCTATTTTTTTTTGTTCAAAATCATACTTTGCCTTAAGGAAACTGTTTGTCACCGGCTATCCCTGCTGCTGCTCCCCGAGGACCCAGAACTGCAGGCAGTGGAGATGAATCAGCTCTGCCAGGATAATTGTGGCAGATAAGAGAGAATTGAAGCCTCCAGCCCAGTCTGAGAGAGAGAAGGCTGCTGAGGAAAGAGAAGCTAGCTCACGGCGCTGGGAGACGGGGCGCACAGCCAGCCTGGAGAGCAAGAACCAGCACGCCCAGTCTGAATCAGGGAGGCTCTTTCCATACGCCAACCGCTCGCATACCTGAGCTGACAGCACTTGCTTCCTGATGGCAGGACAGAGGAAGAAAATGAGAGCTGGCTGGAACACGGACTCCGCAGCGAGAGCTCAGAAACAGCATGAAAACCATCAGGAACGTACAAGGGGAGGAAAAAAACATTACCTGTAGCTCCCAGTGTGACTGAGCCGGTCTTTGTGCCTCTAATAGTTTCTCCATCAATCTGCCAGAGCCGTGCTCTGCCGCGCGGAGCTGCCTCGGCTGGGTGGCTATTGCTGGGTCACCTTTTGCAAAGGATTTGTGTCAACATAAGCTGTGGTTATAGGGTCACAGTGGAAGTGCAGAAAGCAGCAGTATGTTGCTAGGTGTGTTTTTTTTTCCTTTCCCTAGCGTTTGTTGCCAGATACTGACTGCCATGCCACCGCCGCAGCGGTGCTGTCTCTTAGGCCAGTTATCGTGGTAAAACTTCACAAATGTGTGGATCTGCTGCTTTTTCTCTGGGCTAAGGGGAAGGAAGTGCTGTTGTTGCCTTTCGCATTGTGCAGCAGGCACCCAGCCGAGCACCAGGCAGGGGCTGCCCCAGGTTTTAGACTCAAGCAACCCTTTTCTTTGCCGCTTTGTACCCTGGCACAGCAGCCCATTTGTGCTTAATTGCTATATTACAATGATTCAATTCAAAATTGCCTCCTCTGTGCCCAGCAGGTGTGGGAGCTTCCCATATAGACCCTCCCCAGGGGGATGCAGGGGCATGCACCCCATCCCCTGCCCTTCTCCTACTGGATGTGATTCTTTGTCACTCTGCATGTGCTTCACGCTGTGTCTTCACATCTCTGCCTTCAGCCCTGGCTGGTGTCATGTCAGAATCGTAGAACCATAGAATGGTTAGAGCTGTGAGCGACCCCCTGCCCTGGGCAGGGACACCTCCCACCAGCCCAGGCTGCTCCAAGCCCCGTCCAACCTGGCCTTGAACCCCTCCAGGGATGGGGCAGCCACAGCTTCTCTGGGCAGCCTGGGCCAGGGGCTCACCCCCCTCACAGCAAAGGATTTCTTCCACAGATCTCATCTAAATCTCTCCTCTTTCAGTTTAAACTCGTTCCCCCTCATCCTATGTCTCCCTTCCCTGATCCAGAGTCCCTCCCTAGATTTCCTGGAACACTCCTAGGGACTGGAAGGCTGCTATAAGGTCTTCCCAGAGCCTTCTCTTCTCCAGACTGAACACCCCCCGATCTCTCAGCCTATATTCATAGGAGAGTTGCTCCAGAATGACTCAATGCAGCCCATGGCTCCAACTGCCCTTGCTGTACTGGCCCCTGAAAGCACTTGTCCCCAGCGAGCACCCTTGGGTGCAATGCTGTGCGCCTAAATATTGCCGTGGCAGCAGCTGCCCCAGGGCAAGGGGAGGCAGAGGGCTGTTTCCCACTGAGAGTGGAGGTCCCCCGTAACAGGACCCCATTTCCTTGTCCCACACTCTCCTCTCTGTGGCAGGGGAAGCAGAAGGATTGTAAGATACCTCAAAGAGGATCTGAGTGACCTGAGGTTTAAGCTAAGATCATGCACTGGCACAAAAATAAAATTAGGGAAGATCTGGCACTGTTTTCCTTCATCTTTCACTTAGATACAAATTGTGGCTGTGCATTAAGAGGGAGAGACAATAAAGGTATCCTGTGCGTTTCCTGCTCAGAAGGCTGACCTGCAGCCCCTTCTCCGGCAGTGCTTCCCGATGCGAAGGTTTCCTGAGAGCAAAGTCCTGCTTGGGCATGAAGTGCAAGCCCACAAAATGTGAACAGCAAACCTGAGGCTGCAGGAGAAGGAGGGGGGCAGCTGTGCGAAGCGCTGTGCCGCTCTGCAAGGTCCCCAGCTTCCCGTCATCCCATCATCTGGGGATGGAGGGAGTGCGGGATGAAGGGGGGACGGTCAGCAGCCTGAGCAGGGTGGACAAGGTGCCTGGACGAAGGGGTGGTGGGTGTGGGGAGGATGGGATGTGGGACAGAGGCAGCAGCGCTGGCTGGAGAGGCTTCCCGACAGGAGTCCTGGCTATCGCAACACTCTCAGCTATTTCCCGGTGCCCTTCCGTGCTCCCGCCACCTGGCTCGGATGCACAGCAGCTGTGGTACAGCCCCTTTACAGCTGTTTGCCGAAGACCTGCTCATCATCGCAGTCCTCCCCTCCCTGCCCCTGCCACTTTGCCACTGTGAAACAGCTCTCTCGGTGGTGATGTGTGCCTATATCTCCTCTGCCGCGTCGCCTTGCCCAGAGCTGATGCTTTTCAAGCAAAAAATAACTGCTCTGAGGAAGCCTGGCTCTGCTGGCGGTGCCTTGCTGTTGCTTCAGATGATGAACGATGGGGTCTGGTGACGGCGTGATGCAAGGCAGAAAAATGTTAATCCCTGGGTGAGCATCCAAGACAAAGTCATCGTGCTCAGAGATCCGATGGAAAACCACTGCAAAGAGGAGAAAAATCATGACCCTGCAAACATCCGAGGATAAACCCAAGCACAGAGTGCCCAGGTTATGTCCAGGGGAGGATGGAGACATCAAGTAGGGTGTACCCAGTGGGCAGGAACAGGCTAGCGGAGAAGCCTATACGATAACTGGGAGATTAAAGAGCACTCTGGTGTGGACACAGTGCTTGGCCCGGCATGCAGTTAACCCATCCACGTCTTTAAAGCAAATTTAAACCAACAGTGTGTTTCTACTCTGCGTAAGCAATTAGCGTCACATGGCCATGGTGATTTTCATCTGGCACCTGCATCCCAAAGCCAATTTAGCATGAAAATGCTCAGTGTGTAAACACAACGAGAATAGCCTCTTAGCTCTTGGGCTCTCTGTCCTTGACGTGACTTTCAGTATTTACAAAGGTTGGGTTTTTTACACCACAGCAGGGAACCACACAAATTTCTCTGAAATCAAAGTATGATGACTATTTTGATACCCAAAATGACTGTTTCTGCTCTGCTAATATTGGGCAAATATTGACTCGTGGCTACCACGAGTCCATTCCTTCACTGATGAATGCTCAAGGCTACTTGGATAAACAAATGATTTCTCATGAATATTCTTATTTTAACGCATGCCTAGAATAATAATGTGTGCTGTATATATTCTCCTTATGCTTTTTATTCTGTTGACAGGTGGAGGTGACATTGTGTGGCACTTTGTTAGCACAGAAAAGAAGTGTCCCATTGTGGAGGGTCCAGGGCAGAGTTCAGCTGTACAATTCTTGGTCTCTGCTTGACAAGCAATAGGAAAAACCCCCAGAATTAATACTCTTGCACGAAGGAAGGGATGAGCATGCAGCACAGTCCTGTCCATGCATTGTTTACTCTGCTAGATCATTAATGAAACACCTGATAATACCGGTGGCCACAACCCAGATGCTGCGGGTGATTAGTAGCTGGACTGCTCCCAAAAATACGCTCTTCCATTAGTGAGGATGGCTGCTTCTTGCTCAGCCCATGACATCTCCCTCAGCTCCAGGAGCTCTGCTTGCTGCCTGCACACCCCTGGCCAAGGACCAAGGAGTGACTGTCATGTGCAAACATACCGAGGCAGTCCCACTTTTCCTGCTGGTGTGGGACACGCCGGGAGCTCCCTAGCAGCAGAGGTAATAGGGGAAAAGGTGGGAAAACAGGATCCCGTTTTCCAAACATTGCTCCTCGAGCTGCAACCTAAAATGGTCTTTGCGTGCCCACACCTTGGGTTAAGACAGACCTTACCAGTTTGATTTGTTAAGCCTGGCAGCGAGGCTTCCTACCGCCCGCTTCTGCTTCCCGCTGTTGAAACGGCGATGTAGCTCATGGTTGGTCGGCTTTGGAGCAAATGTCTGGCCTTAAAGCAAAGTTACTAAGCACCTGGGGACATCTCCTGCTCCTCCTGATGACAGCAGGACCATTACCTTCATTTTGCTGCAATCAGTTACTCCACTTGAAAGTGGCTGTGAACATCAGCATCCTGCGCTGGCATTGCTTTACAGGCACTTTGCCTTGATATGAACGGCTCCACGATGGTGAACCGATATGTAAGTGAGGCTGTTAAAATTATTTAGCGTAAGCTAGTAAGCAGAGCTACCCGAGAATGAAGTCTTCCAGAATAGCTCTTCCAGAATAGCTCTCCACCTGAACATTCAGGTCCAGAATAAAGAGGCGCTTAATTCCGGAATAATCGCTCTAATTGTTTTCAATGACTCCTTTCTCAAATTTTGTGAAGTGTCTAAAAATTGTGCATGTCCCTGTCACCCCGATGAGATCACACTGTTTCGCAGAACTCAGAGTAGATGAAGTTACTGACTCCCCCAGGCAGCCTGCTTATTTTTTAATCCATTTACAATGTTTTGATTCCATGGTGATAAGGGCTTTATAAATGCTAATTGATAAATGAGATAGAGTTTATATTGGCTCATACAGGGCAGAAATAGTCAAATGCATACAAAATTGCTATTATTTAAAAAACTCGACAAGCCTTTCCGTTCCGAAGTTGACGCAGTGAATAAACTTGGGGAAAATACGTCCTTCGACGTGTCATCAGCGAATGCTGTGAGCATCTGGGTTTGCAGGCTCACGCCGGCCGGGCGAGGGTGGATGGCTGGGTAAGCACCGAGGAATCGAGAAACAGCTGTCAGATGTCTCATAGTTAGTATGGGCGGCACTGCACGTTTTAATCTCTCTTTCTCCTGTCTTTCATCCTTTCCCCTGTGAAGACCAAGCCAGCCCAGCAGCCATCCAGGCACGAGCCTGGGAAGGGGACTAACTGTGGTTCAACCCATCGTGTGGACAAGCTGCCTTTGAAGGAGGTGTCTGGGGCTTTGGCTTCAGTCACTCCGAGGTGCTTCTTTTGATGCAGTAAAGCAAACATGATTTGGGGAGTTTTAAACTATTTTTCCTTCTCTGCTGTTGTTTTGTTGTTTTGGGTTTTTTTTTTTTCCTTAAATACAATCCCTGCTTTAACTCCCACTAAGTTCATAGGCGGCCTAGAAATAAGCCAGCCTGCTCAGGAGAGGTGTGCTTTGCTCCTGAAGGAAAGGGATGGCTTGTATTGCCAGGTCACCAGAAACCATGCTTACAGTCAGGAAAATATGCAAAACTGAAACCAACTATTGCAGGCTTGCTCAGTGCTTTAACGGAAGACCCTGCAAAGTTCACCAAACAAATTTGTAAAACGAAAAAAACCCCATCTTCTCTGTCATACCTAGAGGCTCTGGCTCCATGATTTACACATTTTGATGTTTTTTTTCTCCAAATCACTCCAGCCAGCAGCACTGACCAGCGATTGCAATCACCTGAGCCAGCCCAAGCAAGGAGTGTGATTGCTGTGACCCAGGATGGGTGGCGTTGAAGAATACCAGCATTGCGTGGATGCTGCCAGCACCAGAGCCCCTGGCCCTGGGAAGAACCAGCATCGCTACCCCAGGGAGCCTGGGAGGCAGGCAGCCTGCAGAGCCTTTATAAGGCTTCCTTCCTTTTCCCTTTTATTGTCTAGCCAAGCCTAACTGTCTCTTAAACCCATGTGAACAAAGACTCCCTGATGTTGGAGCGTGTCAGCAGAAGTACACATCAGTCCATTTTTTCCTGTCTGTGGGGAATGCAGTGCTCTCTGCCTTGTTTTCTCTCTCGTTCTGGTCCTGCACTAGGCGACAGACATTGGTAATTAATTGCCTTGGTCGCTTTTTAGCTGCAGTCTCTTGCTGGAGCCACAGCATAAAAAATAGAAGTTAAATTCATGTCTTAGTTCTGCCGTACAATTCCCTTTCTCTGCAAGATACGGTCTGAGCACAACGTGCGTAGCAGCCTCCAGACGTCGGGCTGGGGAGCCAGAATGGCGCTGCAGCTATTTTTGCCAAAAGCTGACATTAGTCACACTAAAAAGGAAAGGCTACCTCTCACCTCACTGCAAAACCTGGCTGGATGCTCAGCACCCAGAGCTGACCCAGCCTCCCCCCAGGAGGGTGCTCCCTGCCTTTGGCTGGGGGTTGCAGGGGTCTGACCACAGCACAAACCAGGGTGTTCACCCTGAAAAAAAGCCACTTTCCTGCTCAGTGAGTGTGGGTCTGCGCTTTGGCGATGCTCCACTTGCCCCACTGAAAAAAAGAGAGTGATGGCAGCCCTGCAGTGAGGGCACAGTATTGCCCATGGGGCCACCCAGAGCAGCAGCCTGGGCGTTGAATGGCAGAATTGTTTAGGTTGGAAAAGACCTTTCAGATCACCGAGTCCAACTGTTAACCCAGCACTGCCAAGTTACGACTAACCCGTATCCCTCAGCACCACGTCTGCCCATCTTTTAAATACCTCCAGGGATAGCGATTCCCCCACTTTGCTGGGCAGCCTGTTCCGATGTTTGATTGAATTTTTCCTAATATCCATCCTAAACCTCTCCTGGTGCAACTTGAGGCTGTTTCCTCTTGTCCCATCGCCTTTTCCTTGGGAGAAGAGCCCAACCCCCCCTGGCTGCCCCCTCCTTTCAGGGAGCTGCAGAGGGCGAGAAGGTCTCCCCTCAGCCCCCTTCTCGCCAGGCTGAACCCCCCCAGCTCCCTCAGCCGCTCCTCACAGACTTGTGCTCATGGCATTACACACTTAGGGTAAACGATGAGACCACCAGACCAGAAGATGGACAAAAGACCTTATATTTCCAAAAATTAGGGAACCAAACCCAAAAGTTTCACCTTCCAATGAGTCCCTGAAGATTTAGTCTATGGTGAAGTGTGTTGCAGATATTTTATACATTACTGTAAGCACAGTAATAAAACATATTATGTGAGTTACAAGACACAATAATAAACAACCTCCAGTGATCTATCCGTCTAAAAGACCCCATCAGGATTTATTAAAACTTCTGTTAATCTTTTATACTTGCCTTTCATACCTAAAAGCCTGCAAGAAGGATGCTTTGAACAAAAAGCCGTCACGAAAAGCCACGTCAGGAAGACAGTTTATTACAAGCCCTGTAGTCACTTGCAGCAAGAGTTACACGTACATTTTAATGGGCATGAGTTTGCTGCAAAGAGTTTTCTGCAGTGTCTGTGTTGGTCGGAAGAGAGGAGCAGCCCCCATCCGCCTGCAGGGAGGGTGTCGCTGGACACCCACAGCCAACGCAGCCCACCTCCTGCCTGCAGATGTGACATCCCCAGACACCTGCTGGTGCTCCAGTAGCTGCATCAGAAGCAGCAGAACTGGTCATCTTCACCTTGTTTGTTTATAGAAATTGCTAAAATTGCTGCTGATAATAGGATCTGGGGAAGATTCACACACAGCAATTATCCAGGCTTACTGCAATTGACTGAAGTTGTCCAAAAATCACTAAGACAAAGAAAATCTCCCCCTGCCATTAATCCTCTCGTAGCCTAGACAAGATCTCACAAAATATATTCCCATGACCATGTGGCTCTGCACCATCACTCAAAGACTGAATAATTGTAAACAGTCCGTCAAATTCAAGATTATACCCCCTTTGCCGTTTCCAGAGGTCTTTGTGCTGTTTGCACTGCTGAAAGTAAAGACACGCCAGGAGAAAAAAATCAGCTGGGAACAGACTTTAGCCTGGAGTCCTTCTAGTGGCACCTGAAAGGTGTGGTTTGAAGTCTCCACGCAAGCACTTCTTCTTGAATAAAGCTATGGACTTCCTTAGCTGGGGACTGAGCACATCAGTAGACATTGCTCACCCCAAAATGCAGTGAGAAGAAAAACCACAACAGAACCAGCAGAATTTCACTAGCACGAGCAGCTGTGTAACAAAATATATTTGATCGAGAGTTATTCTTTGGCCAGGTCTCTACACAAATAACAAACTGGGAATGGGAGACTGCTGCAGCTACCAAGAAACTTTTTCAGAGTATCTACCAATCAAAGTTTGGCAAAGACGGCTCAGACCAAGTCAATGCACTTGCTCAGCAGAAAGTGCCAGCCCATATGTTTTGCCTCGGAGGTAGGCATCAGGTAGATGCATGGTCAATCTGGTTCAAGAGCTCTCTTCAGCAAAAAGAGATTGAAACTCAAATTGAAGACAGCAATAAAACAAAGCCTCATACTTTTGAAGGGCCTGAAATATTACTCAAGAAATAAGCGTTAGCCTGGAAAAGGAAATACCAAATGCCCTTTCTGGCAGGAGTTTTTGTCACGACACAACTGAAGATCTCTCAGAAACCTCAAATTATGAAATATTTGTTTTGATATGACATCCAAAGCAGTATTAGAGGAAAATCAGACCCTCCACTGATTTTCTCTCTTGCCATCCCAGGTGGAGAGCAGCAGGCATTGCCAATATTGATTTAGCAGGAAGGACCTCAGATGTACTTGAGAGTTTGTTTGGCAAAGATTTTTTTCCTCTGATTTTGACATAATATGCACTCAAGTACAAGCAATCTGCCTTAAGTAGAGTTCTAGCAGCTTCCCTCCACTTCTACACTGGCAAAAGCTGGGTTCACAGAATTCCAGAATCACAGGGTTGGCAGGGCCCTCTGGAGATCCCCCAGTCCCACCCCCTGCCAGAGCAGGGTCACCCAGAGCAGGGGGCACAGGAACGCCTCCAGGCGGGTTTGGGATGTCTCCAGAGACGGAGACTCCCCCACCTCCCTGGGCAGCCTGGGCCAGGGCTCTGCCACCCTCAAGGGAAAGAAGTTCCTCCTCAGGTTTAGGGGGAACTTCCTGTGCTCAAGTTTGTGCCCGTTCCCTCTTGTCCTGTCCCTGGGCACCACTGAGAAGAGCCTGGCCCCATCCTCCTGACACCCCCCCTGTCAGTATTTATAAGTGTTCATTAGGTTCCCCCTCAGCTGTCTCTTTTCCAGACTAAAGAGACCCAATTCCCTTAGTCTTTCTTCATAGGAGAGGTGTTCCAGTCCCCTCAGCATCTTTGTAGCCCTACAAGGGTTTTGCAAGTATCTGCTGGTAATCAGAGCTGATGGCTTGTGGGTGAAAACAGGTGCCGTTCTGCAATACCCATGGGATCCACATGTGCCCGCAGCGTTCCATGGAGGCTAAATCCAATCACAAATGCCACATAAGGGCTCCTTCATCCCCAGGGCTGCTGAGTATGGAAGTTCATCAAATGAAGAGCTGCACCCCACTGTGTGGTGGGTCCTTTGTGATCACCATGAGTTCCACCAGGATGTGGGAGACAGCAAGAGAACACATGGCGCTCTTTATATAGGTCTTGCTCTGAACAGGAGACCCTCAGTCCATGACTCAGACCAGGGCTGCCACCATGAACGGGAGAGTACTGGTGGGGCTGCATCCAGCGAGGTGCCCCGTGGTGTGAGGAGACCTCCTGCAGCCACCACAGTCCATGAAGAGCCGGATGCAGGGGTGGTGATGTCCCTCCTTAGTTCGATCTGCACGAAGGTACCAGCCACATTGGAGGGAGCACACTGCTGCTTACAGGGAGTGCAGCCAGTGCCTCCTTGGGATGAAGGACCCTGTGATGTCTTCCCAAGAGTCCAGGTGTCTCTGTCACCATCGGAGCAGAGAAAGGCTGATATCTGCCTGATGCAGAGGACCGGATTTGCAGCCAAAGCCACATGGAAAACCAACCTTTGACCTCTGAAGATCCTTATCACAAACAACTTTGCAATAGCTACTGCCCTGTCTTAGGAGACTCATGACCTCTGCATATGAGAGCTACTTGCTTTTCTCTTCCCTTTCCCATGGGAGCTGCCTTCTTCCCTGGGGTGAGTGGGCTGCTGCAGCTGGCCAGATGTGCAGGTGTGTGCAGTTTCTCTTCAGCTCATGCCTGCCCCTGTGCATCCCGAAGTTTTTTTGGCGTGGCGCTGCATCGCAAATCTGCATTACGAGTATGGCATTAGCGCTGCAGCTCTGTGGGAAGTGCGAGTGCTCCAATCCCCCCAGCGATTAGTGGGTGACAGTTCTGATAAATCAACTGTTTTATCACAAACATGTGCACTCAGCATTAACTCTACATGTACCCGGCTCGAAGTGAAGAGATTATCACTCGCCAGGAAAAAGACAGCCTGCAACAGGGAGATCCTCAGCTAATCCCCCCGCAGAGCTGCCACGTCCCTGCCCTGGCTCACCTGCACACACACGTCTGCCCTAGTCATAAGACAACACCAACATGTACACACAACATAACACGTGTGTGCCCGCACACACCCATGTGCACAGAAGATATGCACATATCCACACAAGCTTTGTGCATGGCCAGGCACTCCATGTATCCACGTAGATACACACTGTGGTGCCTGAGCAAGGGACTAATCCCAGCTCTTCCAGCGTTTCCAATTGCGTGGTCCTTAGGGTTGCTGTGTTACTTGCCAGCCCCCCCCAAGCAGCCAACTGAGAAGGCAGCAAGCACTCAGCAGCCCCAACGCAGATCCACGTGCATGTGTGTGCTTGGTGTCTTCTTCATGCCACCATCCTTGGGAGCGGTGGCTGTGATTTTCTTCTGCAAGGCGGGTTTCCAACCTATCTATCCGCCTGCAGCCAGCTTGTAGGACTGATCATCCACTGGCATTTTTCAGAGTCACAGCTGCATGCCGGGCCTTGCAAAATGGGAAAACCCAATCCCTTGCAGCTGGAAGCAAAGCTGAGGGCAGGGAGCAAGCACCGGCCTTTACTTGCTCTGCTTCTCCATGTCAGGACAGGATGACTTAGGACACATGCTCATGCGGAGCAAGAGGGGTCCCCGTGGGCCAATGCTGAAGTGAGCTTTGATGGTCCCAAAGCTGTGCTCACCCTGAGCTGCCATCGTTGCTGGGGATGCTTCCGTGCATCACCTCTGGGGCTGCAGGACACAGCTTTGCTGCAGCCGGGGCAGTTCAGGATACCCAACCCAGGCATGGGCCAGGAACAAAGAGTGGTGGAGAAAGGGGCACCAAAGGCACTGGGATGCAGCAGAGCCTGCAGACAACCAGGAGCTTCAGATAATGTGTGCAGGGAGCTGCAGTACCCAGGTAGCAGTTAGCCAGGAGCCTCAAGACTCAGGGCCACTGTGGGCATCTCCCCTGACCTCCCTGCACACAACCTCCCGTGTCTGGGGCAGGAGACTACTACCACACCAGGGGGGAACCAAGGTGTCAACCCAGGAGCCCATAAATCACATCTCTCTGTACACTCTGGCAGCTCCTCATTTAGTGTATGTATGTATTTGTGTATTCCTTCTGACATTTTTATTATTATGAGATAGTTCCCCTGAAGGGGGATGAATAATGAAAATGCAGCCTTTGGATGTAGGAAAGTAGAGAGGCAGAGAGTAACTGCTCTGCCTAAAGACACCGCACTGCCGTGCACGTCCCCTTCCCACATATTGCTGTTCCCAGTGCCGGCTCCTGACATCTTCCTACGCAGAGCCAGCACCACATCCACCATCCCCTCCCACCACGAAATGTCGGCGCATCACGTCTGCCCTTCCCTTGCCATCCCTCCAGTGAACCCTAGTATCCCTTCTCCCACCTTCAGACCCAGATACCAGCATCTCTTCCAGAAAGGTGCTCATGGGCATTCGGTCTCCTCTGCCAAGGGGGTGTTTCTGAGGGCAAGGAATGGAGGTGTGATGTGACATCCCACCAATGTATCCTGTCGGGATCGCTGGGAAGCCTTGTAAAGCTGCAAGCCCGTGACAGCAGCGTGGCTGTAGTAGGGGTAGGGTGGGCTCTGCTGGGGCAGGGGCTGGGTTGTAGTGTGAGTGGGGGGAGTAAAATGCCCCACATTGGCTGCAGTCAGGGGAATCTGCCCCAGGCATTGTGGATGGAAGCACTGATGCCACAAGCTGGATTTGGAGAAAAAATCAACAGTATCGGTTTCCGTGGCAACCCTGACACAGAGCTGGAAGCGCATGCCACGGCCTCCATCACTGCAGACATGTAGGAAGGCCCTGCCTGGGTAATGGTTTCCAGACAAAATGATGTCCGCATCATTGCGTGAAGCTGGACAAGAGGTTGGAGACCCGCAGGCTGGAGTTAGTTGGAGGGGATGCGAGGCTGGAACCATCCATCCCATCCCATCTGCCAAACCTGCAGCCCTGACCCCTACGCAGGGCGCTATGCTGCTCCCTTTACTGGGGCTCCCTTTTCCCCACTGAGCACCCCAGAAGCAAATGACTTGCAGGTGAATTTGAAGCCTGTGGACCTTCCCAGGGTAGCTGGCATGGATGGAAGGGTGTGCTGCAAAATCCTGCGGCCACAGAGATCAATAGCACAACATAAAGCCATTTATATCACTATAAAGGGAGCATACAGACTGGAATTAGTTACACTAAAATGTCTGACGCGGAGTATTAATTGGGTTACTAAATATGTCACTCTGAATGTATTTCATAGGCAGCATAAATTTCTGTGTTAATAAGGAGCATTTCTGGTCCTCTCGGTGGCTGCCTATCACGACGTGAGCTCTGCTGGCACAGGGCTCCCCTCACCCAGTGTTTTGTGCCATGTTTGGTGCCACATTCCTGGCAAAGCTGCACCGTGCTTGCAGGAAAGTGTCCCAAGAAAAACACCCTCCGTCCTCACATGGGGAGCACGGCTCAGCCCCGAGGCCGGGAATGGTGGTAGGTGAGGACCTGTCCCTCTCCATGGTGGGAATGGAGGAAGAAGGTCTCTTGGGGTTGAGCAAGCCAGGTCCCCTTCGCAGGGAAAAGCGAGGATGCACAAGGGATGTAGAGGGGTTTTGGGGTGTCCCCGTGGGACTCTACTGCCATGCAGTGGGGTGGCACAGCCTGGGATGCTATGGACTGCCTGCACATGTTGGATACACCAGTGCAGGGCTGTGGTCCCCGAGCGGCTTGTTTGGGCTCTGGAATGCTGGGTTGGGCCCTTCAGTGGCAGTGGCTGGAAGTCAAAGTGCCACCGATGATCCAGCCGCCCATGTAGACAAGCAGCGGGTGCAGCCCCGCACGGTTCTTCTTCCGTAGTTCTTGCTTTGCTCTGTTTGTCCCATTTCAGTGCCGCTCCCCCTTCCCCCGTACGCTTGCTGCTATCAAAATGCTTCTTTAAACAGAGAAACTCAGCTTTCTGGTTGCTTCAGATTATTTTTGGTTCTTGGAGTGAAAAAGTTAAAAAGAAAAATAAAGAAAAAAAAAATGTAAGCCTTCCCAGAAATGTGAGATCCTGCCTCCGTGCTGCCCAAGGGGCTCCTGCCGGCACTCGCACCGGCAGTCGAAGAGTGGAATCTCATCTGTAAGTCACCCTGCCCGTGGCTGTTGTGGGGTGGTCACAGAAGGGAAGCAATCCTGGTTTTACATGAAATATTTAACTGTATCTAAGTTACAGCTGGCATACATCCACTGCAAACAAACATCCGTGGAAGATCTGAACCGTCAGTAAATGCCTATGAAAAAAGGGGAGAAAAACACAGCTTTAAACATTAAAAATATCACTGCAACTTGTTCCTTTTAGTTTAAAGAGTCTCTCAGGGCAAGTCTTTGACCTTGCAGCCCTGTTGCTCGGGGCCATTTTGGACCAGCACATATTGAAAGGGCAGTTACTGAATTGGTGATGCTTCATTTTGATTTCGATTTTTTTTTTTTTTTGGTGAGACTAACGAAGATAGAAGCAAATAGACACGAAGAAAGAAAAGGGCACAGAGAAAAAGGTAAAAATATCATTTCCCGTATATTTTGGCTTAGTCGCTGAAAAATGTCAAGCCTACAACCTGCTCTTGTTTCAGATTCGAGAGAAAAGCTTTGGCAGAGGGCTGGCAGCAGACACCGAGTTTACCATGGGATCCAAGCCAGACACTTCTCGGGGAGGCAAATGAGATGACAGGAGGAAGCACAGGAGATAATGTGGGGATGAAGAGGTGCACACAGCGTGGGGCTGTCAGCGGGGACTCCAGGTTCACAACACTTACCTTGTTTCAAGTCTGTCACCCCAGTAAAGGAAGGGATGTCACTGGGACACCTGTCTTGACCCAGTGGTTGGACTGTTCCCCGTCCAGAAGTCCCTTCTCCCAAGCCATGCACATGTCTATATAGAGGAGTCCTCCTTCTTCTGCTTCAATGTTAGTGACTCACACAGAGCTTGAGAAGAAAAAAAAAAATGTATTCCTAAACATTGTTATTTTGGGTTCATGAAAAACAGATTGTTCACTAGGTAACAAGAGAACAACTTGCCAGACACATGTAGAGGTCACGACGACTGTGATTCATCTTACTCATCTAGCAGGTATCTAGAGCCATTTTAAATGTCTTTGTGCTTGGCAGTGATTCACGTCAACTGCTCCCAAGCACCTTTCCAAAAATGCAAGGTTTCTTCGCTCCTCTGTGATTGTGAGAGTTGTTCACACAAGGTAAGGAGAAAGCAGTCAAGCACTTGCCAGATAACCGTGCGCCTCACCTGAAGACAAAAGGATTCAGGCAAATCTGCGTTCAGTATCTGCAGCACTCAGGTACCGAAATATGAACACATTGCCTCCCTCTACATGTGTGTGCCGCAGAGCCCCATGGTGGATCTCCTGTTTGCGTCTGAGTTACTACCTTCCAACTTCAACATCTCTGCAGCCTTCATGCATAGCTGGACCAGAAGCATCTCCAGGAGGCTTCTCTGGGAGGCAACTCTGGAATGAAGACCCAGGAGAGTAGCAAAGCTTCTTCACATGTGCTGACCACCTACATGCAGGTCTTCATCTCTAGGGTGGTGGAGGACATTGTGAGAAAGCCAGAGAGGTGATCAAGGAGTCTGTGGGAACCTGAAGCTGGATGAGGATAGGATAAAATGAAAACCTCTAGAGAGAGACCAGTGTGCTGCTTAAATCTGGGAATTTAGATTCAGACTACAGCCAGTGGGAGTGGGTAGATGGGACATGGGTGGGAGATCAGTTATTGCATGGGTTACAGAGCAGGGAGAGGGTGAAGGGGGGCAGGTGATCAAAACTAGGTTGCTTGGAGAAGTGAAGAAGAAGCCATCATATTCCCTTCCACATCACACGTGGGGCTTGGAGGAGTGGAGGAACAGGAGAAGGCTCTCCAGATACCACCAGCTTCCTTGACGTCACCAATATGTCCCACGTCACGGGTTATTTTCTCCGCATAGAAGCAGTGAAGTGCCTGTGGGACTACCTTCAGGACCATACACTCCCACCACTTCCCCTGGTGTGCACATGAGGTTGAAGGGTGCAGGGCAATTTCATCATTCACTTCTTCACACAGGGGGAGGGTGCCCGGCCTCCTCCCATCCTCCTGTGTCCAGCAGATGATAAAGAGATCCTTCAGAGAGAAGGTCCATGAGCAGATCAGGTGCTGAAAACAGAGGTTGGATGGGGTCTTGGTAGGCAGGGTCTTTTGCGGCTGGGAGGTGTATGAAAGAGAAGGGAAAGGGAGCTTGTTGGCGGGGTTAAATGTCCTGCTCTGTGCCTGTCCAGGGAGCTTGTTTCAACAGAAAGGCACGTGGGCGTTCTGGTAAATTCTTGGAGAGCTTCACTGTGCCAGCCAAGTCTCTGCCAGCTCAGTAGGCTGAGGTTTAGTCTTCTCTATTGTCAGGACAGCATTTGGGACAGATCTGACCTAAATAGGGACACTTGATTTTAGTCAAAGAAATCACACCCTCTCTGATATTATTAAGGAAACCAATACAAGTTAAATCCACAGGAAAAAAAAAAAATGAACCAGTCCTTTCAAACTGTCTTTATCTGGAAAAGCATGGGTGCCCATTTCCATTTGTATTCCAGGGAAGAGATCTTCAGCCTGAGCTTTGGTGTCAACACATTGAATTAAAGGTTTTTTCATTAGTTACAAGGAAGGTGAAAATCATCTTCTGCTGAAATGTGATTTTCAGCAGCAAGCTGCAGGGAGGTGATTGTGCCATCTTACCCAACGGTTTTCTGCTCTTCGAGTGTAAACAGGCAGGTCCTGACACACAGGAGGTGGAGAGCTCGGAGCCAGGGCTTGCTTGAGCAGATGTAGCAGGTGGGAGGGCTTTCAGGTCTCCATCTCCATCATCTCCATCCGTCAATTTCTGTCCCTACAAAAAAATGGAGTGTGAGTGTGCGCCACATTCTTGGATTCAGAGCTTGGCCATGCCTTTGAGGCTGGGGACCAGATGTTTTAACATGACTTTGGAGTCAGGAAGCAGCTGGATATTATCCCAGGGACAGGCCCCAGGGCTAGCTGGGTCCAGGGTACATTGCTCATCATGTATCCCACATCATGCATCCCACATCATGCACATAGGGCAACAGAGGGTTGAGGAGATGTATGATCAAAACAAATTGCTCTTTGGTGGTGTTTTTTGGTTTGGTTTTTCTTTTTTTTTTTTGTGGACAGGCCTTTGAAGAGCTCAGTCAGCCAGAGTGGGTTTAGGCAGTCAGGGTCAGCCAAGATGGAGTGGAGATCCAAGGACCAGTTCGTAGGTGACGGTTTTCCTCCCCTGCTGCAGCAGAAGTAGGGCTCTTTGCACCACTGAAACTGGGAGGAAGCGCAGCACGGGCTGAGGATGCAGCAGTGTATGCATACAGTCATTCAGCAAGCAAAACCATGTATATGCAGCCGCATACACTCTATTTACACTATTTTACTGGGGTGTTTTTATTTTTTATTACACTATAAAACAAGAATAAGTGATCAGAAACAAAAGAATTTGGTTATCAGCTGCCAAAAACAAGACAGAGAGAGAAGCATTGCAATAAATTGCACAGTACATAAAAATTTCCAGCGTATTAACAAAAAAGCTGCAGAGCAGACAACAGGTAATGATAAAGCTGAATGTAATTACTAAAGAAAAAAAAAATCTTTTAAAATACTGGGATATTCTCAGTTGAGAAACGTTGCTGATCTACAGTTTAGTTGGCTGGATGAAATAATATCTGCATTAAAGTGAGGGAAAGCAGAAGCAAGCCTGGATCTGGCAACAACTCCTACCCAGGTCACGTTTAGGAAGAGGGAGAACCAAGGCCTTTCTCTTCCATCAGATCTCTCCGCATTTTTACCATACCCTCTGAATACGCGGCTGACACCTCGTCCAGCCCAATTAAAGTGACACACTAAATCTCTGCAAATAGGCTGCCTGCTGCAGCCCTTCTTCACAATCCCAGCGTACCAAGTAATAAGTTCCTTCTTTTTTTCCGACACAGGCTATGAACCCGTGTCTATACGCCGGAGACACAAATTCTCAAAGCCTAAATGCAAAACTCCATGGGCTGCTCAGCTTAGCGCTTTGTTAACAAAACCCAGATGAAAACTCTCTCAGATTGTCCCTTTTATCAATTTTCCCAGCCGATACGAGATGTGGAGGCTGACATCGAAACAATGTGCTAGTCAGAGGATTCAGAGCGCATTGACCAAGTCATTTTAGTTAATCAATTACCCATTCCATGGTCCTAATAGCTCTTTAGATCTCATTCCGCCTAGCGAAACTGCGAACTCAAGTGCTCAACTATACAATTTATTAATGAAAATTCGCTTTATAGTAATTTTAGAAATTATGGAATGGAAAATAAAGATGATTAACAGTGCCTGCAAAGATTCAACAAGATGTGTATAAGGTTTTAGAACTAAGTTGTGAATCAGTAAATCTAATCGATGAATAAATGTTATAGCAGAATTAATATTAACATAGTGGTAACTTATTCTTATTATTGCATAACCTATTTTGGAAGAGTAATTTTTATATCAGCATGAGCTGTTGGTCTTTAATCTTTCATTAATTTCATTCATAGCTTTTTATTAATTTGCCAATCAAGCTTTATATTTGAATTAAAAGCTCTGGGACTTGGATATGTCAAGTCAACCAAACGATTTCAAAATCAGGATTTAGGAATTTAGACAGTTACTCAATTACTGCAAACACTAAGTTCATTCACTACTGCCTTCTCCTCATCATGATAGTCGTGGTCAAACCCTTCTCCTCATCACTTTTGCCCCTTCTGCAGCCTTCATTTTTTCTAAGAATAGGTGCACCAAGGGAAAAAAAGGTCTTCTCCAGAACAGAATATGGACTGTGAAATAAGGGACTGGTTTGCATTGCGTGTGTTCTGCAAGTCACATCAAATTTGTAGTGCAGCTCTAATTGGTGCAGTTCTTAATTACCAAGGTATCTCTTTGCCAGTTTGTCTCGCAGAAACACAGAGGGAGGACGCGAAGCCCTACTTAACTGTCTCACCTTTGCTTTTTCCTCTACCACCATCCATCACCAGCACTCGTACGCCTTCCTTGGCCCTGGCCCCAGCCATCCAGCCCCTGCATGGCAGGACACCCATCCAGGGGACTCAGGAATGCCAAGTGCTACGGCACTGCTGCCTTCCTGCACCCAGGACCTCGTCCCTGCACGCCAACCCAAACACAGCCATATTTGTCACATTTGTAAGTACAAGGCAGTGTTAAGACTATGTGTGGGACAAGGAAGAGGAAGATAGAGTTATCACACCAGGAAGGGATGCATATGGGCACAGCCAGGTCACTCCTATCTGCGTTCGGGGGTTTCAAGCCCATGCATCTTTGTAATGTGCTACTTGTAAAGCTACTATCTAGTGACCTTAATGCCCAGCTACTGCCTTGTGGATATGAATATCATGAATATCAAAGTTACTGCAGTGTTTACATTGAGTTAGAAAATTGATCCCATCCCACCCACAGGCGCTAGCTTGTTTTCCAAGGTACATATCCTTGTTATTAGTAATTTATAGGCAGCATTTGATACTGCAGATGGGGTGGGGCAAGGAGCAGTGGCAGGAATTGCTGTCAGCATGGTAAGATGCATCTGTAACTGGGGGGGGGCCTTATGATGCTCTTACCTTGTCAACTCATATCGCGTAGGACCAAAATGATACCTTTCCTTTTGCATGCAGCCTTGTCTTTCTTGCACTGGTTACAGCAATTCTGCAGAGTTAAAACAACCCCCCAGAAAAGTCAAAAAAAGCTCAATCTGCCAGCAAACATCACCAAAAAACCATTTCATTTTCTGTTGAAGGCCAGCTGTGAAATGGCACCCTTAGATCCAGGCAACCAGTGCCTTGTTTACTCATAGATGAGAGAGAAAATGCTGCTTTGAAATAGAAGACATCTCAAGCAGGAGTGAGGGCTACTGACACAGCAGAGTCGGAGGCACAGGAGCCCAACAGTGAGGAAATCTTGTTGAGCCTCTCCCCATCCTAGCAGAGCTGCAAGTTGCCATGTAGCTCAGGTACAGCCCATGCAGTTCAACCCCATGCCATCCAGTAAGTGAAACAGTTAACAAAACCCCAAACCACTCAACATACACCCAAGTGCTGCGTTGATTCCTAAAGAGGCAGGGAGCCCAAGAGAGGGTCAGGGACTTGGGTCGGGGAGGAGTAGGCACTGAGATGGGCTGAAAGAGATTAGCAGCCTCAGATTTCTCTCTGTAGATGATGAACTCGGCATTGGGCCCTAAGAAGCCCATGTATATTCCCTGTCCAGAGTCTGCTGAGCACCCACTTGGACTCAAGTTCAGCTGGGCTTTGTCTTCTATCTAAACCTTATCGGTCCCTTACCTCCTAAGGTGGAAGCTTCCAGAAGAAGAAGTGGGAGATATTCCTCAGAAGTCACACTGACATTTTAGCATCCCTGTGTGCCTGTGATGACCTGAGTCAAGACAAATTGAAGCTTCAAAATTCCCCTTCTTTTGCAAAACCCAGTTGGATGGCTGAGAGGAGCTGGTGGTTCCCAGGCCCATGAGATGGAGGCACAGACACGACCAGTTTGCAGGTGCCTCTGCTCTGCATATGTGCAGCTAGTGCCATGGCATTCCCCCACTTTCATCTTTGGGGTGTAAGTGTTGCAGTTCTGGCAGTAGCCTGAGGGCAAATTTTTCTGGAAAGTTTGAGCAAAGCAGGTTCAACTGCTTCAAAGTAGGAAGCGGATGACAAAAATACATAATTGCCTTCTTAAGAAAATAAAAAGCAACTTTTTTTGGCAGATTGGCAAGTATACACTTCCTACGCACTTTCCCTTCTACCCAAAACATGATTCCAGCCTTATTTTTATTTCAGGAGCTGTGAGTTATGAAAGGGCTCTCCCCTCCCTTTTCCTCTGCCTTTTTCTCTCTCCCTCCAGCTCTTTCTCTCCCTCCCCATTCCTAACCAGTATTATGTTAGTTTATAACCTTCACATGCAAACCTTGTTCTAATTTACTTTATACACACGTTGCAGGGCCCGCAGGACAAGGAATGGTTTGCCGCTGCTGTGGCTTTATGAATAAATCCTTTTACAAAACAAAATCCCCCTGCAGTGCCACAGCTGGGTGATATGTTTTACTAAATCCCAGTGCCCCTTGTCCTGTACTTTTCCAGGTGCGAGGTGCTTGTGCATTCCCAGAACCAAGAGCAAGCTGTCGCATCCCCTTGGCTGCCCCCTAGCCCATGGGATGCCCCTTTGTCTGGCTCTCTGCANGGAACCAAGAGCAAGCTGCTGCATCCCCTTGGCTGCCCCCTGCCCCTTTGTCTGGCTCTCTGCACACCCTGGGACACCGGTACCCACTCGCTGCCGGCACACCGGGGAGCTCGGTGGGTCTGCAGTGGGTCAGGCTGATCACCCTTGTGTGGGTGATGCCAAATCCCCTTCCTTCCAAGAGGGGAGATGCTGGGGGTGAAGCTGTGCTTGCTGTCAGCTGCCACATGGCCTTTGTAGACATCCTCCGGTTAAGCCTGCTCGGGGGAAAATGCAGCTGTTGGCTGGAGCTGCCAACCTGTTATGATTCGAGGAACCCACAGCAATTTATTGTTGTTTAGACAATTATTTTCTCACCCAATGACCCCACCTCATCTGCAAAGGAGAATCAGGAAAAAACAAGGAAACCCAAGGGCTGAAATACAAACTGATTTAATAGGATAAGACTAGATAATTCACATTAATAGCACTAAAGAACCAGTACTGATCCCCGTACCAATATAAAACAGACAAGGATCATGCCCAGCCCATTCCATCGGCAGTAGCCGTGCCCTCCCTGCAGGGACAGCCGATGTAGGACCCTGCAAGCGCTGCTGCTGCAGGAGGAAGGGAAGGGCTCAGGGCTCTGGCACCGGGGTGAGGAGTGCTCAGGGTGGCAGCCAGCCCGGGAGAGAGAGAAACTCCTCAGCGAACTTCCAATTTATATCAAATGTGATGTTCCTGGTATGAAACAATCCTGTTGGCAGCTTGGGTCTAGTGCCTGATCCTCACTCCTCCTCATCCCTGCACCAGGTGAGTTTGAAAACACCAAGACCTTGAAACTCACACACCAGAGCTGGCTAGAAAGTAAATATTTTCACAAATGCAGACATTAGAATATTCTAAAAGTGCAATAGAAGAGAAATTAGTTCTGTATCACTCAAACCAGGACACAACTTGTGCTAACAAACCAAGTCCATGCAGGCAGGCAGCATGCACCAACACCGGGAGGCTTTCCTCCCTCTTGCCCGCTGGTCACCACAGGTTTGGTCACAGATGTGTGCAGGCAGCAACATCATCACTGTTCTCTCCTTGACAAGCCTTGATCCTCGCTGACCGACCACTGCAAAGGGCAGCCCAAGGAGCCCTAAAGCTACAAGGAGAATCCCTCTGGCCCCAGGGGCAATGCCCAAGGGCTCACCTCAACCTGCAAGGCAGGGGAGGGAGGTGGGATGGTTTTATGGGGGTTTGTAGAGCATCCATTGCTTGGAGGAAGAGCTGTGGGAGAGAGATGCAAAGCCACATGTGGAGTGATGTACAGGTAAAGGCTGATCCTGATCGACCTCACTCCTTGGCTGTATCTGCTACGGTTTATGCCAATGCAGTGGCAAGGTCGAGAGCCAGCATAAAAGATCTGGATGGTGGAGATATGTGTCCCTTGGAGATTCTGGCATCAGGAGAAGTGAGAAGAAAAGGGTTGGGCAGTCTCCATCATGGAAAAGGTACTTGAACCCCCAACCCTCATGCATTTAAGTGTCCTACACATGACTGTGATGATGTGAAGCTCCAGTTAAACTGGTTCAAAAGTGAGCTGTGAGCTGCAGGCAGAGCATGGGAAGTGCCGAGAACTTCCTGCAGCTCTCCTTTGGGATCCTGGCATACCAAGTACAGGGACTAGTGATGCACCTGGGCACGATGGGTGAAATGCCATGGGAATATCCCATCTCCACCTCCAGGCATGCTGAGGAGTGCTTGTGTCCTGCGTGTTCCCTGTGGACTTTTTGCAATGTGAAGACTAACTCAACTTTCACGCTATTCCCAAGAAGAGATCAAACTGCCCCAAACCAAAACCTTCCAGCACAAGTAATGCAAGCAGGAAAACAACTGCCCTTTTAACTCCCCGTTGCGGGAGAAAGACAGGCAGGGGACTAACTTTTAGTCTCCTTCCCTCTGTCCCATCACTAATCTGCGGTGGAAGTTCTCTTGCTCAGCTCTCATCCCCTTTGGCCACCCTCAGGCACCCCACATTGCTGAGATGCAGGGAGCCCTGCTCCAAAAAGCAACAGACAGCGTGTCCCCCACCGTGCCAGGTATCTTGCTGGCTCTCATCTCACCTCACCAGCCACCCATTGGGAGCCCCCTGGTCCTCACTGGGCAGCAGCTGCCATCAGAGGGCAGGGTCCGGGGCTGTGGGGGGCTCAGGACAGGGAGCCCAGCTCTGCCGAAAGCTGTGACAGCTGCTGCTGGTCCCAGATGTTGGGAGAGTCGATGGTGTTTGTAATGGGTGACCTGCAGACAGTAAGGTGGGATGCAGCTCTGAAGGAGCCTGTGGAGAAACAGCATGAGTGCAACCAGCCCTAACACTCCCAGGGGCTTCTCCTCCTGCCTGAGCCGGGCAGCGATGTCCAGCATGTTGGTGCAGAGAACATGGGTCCTAGTGTTGTGCTGAGCTCCTGCACTCTGGAGCCGTTTCCACCTCTGCTACAACCAGCACCGTGCCGCAGCTGTCACAGTATCTGTCTCTGTAGCATCTCGTCCCTGGCTCCAGCCCCTCAAGACAGCTCTGGTCTTGGCAGGAAGAAAAATCACTGGAGACCATGCACGGTGCCTGCGAGTCCCCACATGGTCAGAGGATCCCAACCCTGGGCTTTGGCAGAGGAGGTCATGGTGCTGGCATGCAACATGGAGCATTTCGGAAATCGGGGACCCACTTTCCCAGGGGTGGTCTCTCAATGGTGATTAGAGTTTCCTCAGGCTTCCCATCCCGACACCAGAGCTATGTGTGCATTTAAGATTGACAAGGGTCCAGGGAGCAGGGATGAGACTGCGGGTGGCTCTGCTCCCTCCTTAATCTCGTCCAGAAGGAGGTCCCTGCTAATTGCTCTCCTTCCTGTAGGACAAGGCAGAAATACCTCCTCTTGCAGGACTGGGCTGCTCCTTGGAGAATTAAATCCTCTTCCTAAAAGCTGAGCCTAGCCACGTGCACCCAACCCACCTCCCCCAAGCTCGCGGCGCAGCACAAGCTTCCCAGGCCCACAGCCCATCCATCTCCTGGCACGCTCATCTCCGCAGTGCCTCTGGCAGAGCGGTAAGCTCCTGAATATTTTATGTGGTTATTAGTCGACAACATAATCTATCTGAGGAGAAGTCAGAACTGCTGACCGAGGCGTACGGCGCAGCGGCGGGGAATGCTGACTCCCGCAGCACCCTGCCCCGTCCTCGCAGCATCACCCGGTGTGGTGGAGGTGGTACCCGCTGCTGCGGGCTGGTGGCTTGCCCTCGCATGTGCCACACGCCCACGGCCAAGTGTGGGCACATGCTGCACTTACAGGCAGCCAGATTGAGTGCCTCCGTGTTTGAAGGGCTCGTGTATACATCCCTTCCTCCTCTAATTTGTCACATATGGTGCAGGCATGGTATGTCCATGTGTCTTGGCGCAGGGGCATATGCTCTGTATACAGCAGTACCACGATTAGTAACACATTAGCCACAAATATGCCAGCGATGCACGCAAATAGAGTGTCTATAACAGCACCTACACACACAAATGTGAGCATGCAGAAACTATGCACCCAGACCTCTCCTGCACGTGCAGCCCATCCAAGTTTTGGGAGCCTGCAGCCATCTGCGCCCTGGCTGCAGGCAAGCGCTTGCTTGCACAGTGGAGGATTGCTGGCCTGCATTTTGCAGGGTGTAAAATTCAATACTTGTTGCACCTGAAGAAATATCCTCAGGTGCAAAAGGTTGCTGAGCTCAGGAACGCGTAAGGGCAGAGCTGTGCAGTCACTGGGAAAGTAGAGTCAAGACTGGCAGGATGGCATAGAAGCTGCGCATCCGTGTGCTGTGGGGCTGCACAGACCCAGGGAGAAACAACAGCAACGCGTGGGGAAGGGTTGGCAGAGAGAAAGCTGAGCCATCTTTTCCGCGCGCCTGCCTTCCAAGGGAGATGATTTCCAGTGCAAACGGGTAGCAGCTGTGGAAGATCTAAGACCATGATGAAAGTCTGGCCGTGCATAAAACATAGGGGAGGCGAGCGGAAAATACCTGAGGAACTTGGCCCTTTTCAAATCTTGGTCCCCAGTGAGTGACTTGAAAAGGACTCTCAGCTTTTGGGATACGCCAGGCTACTGCTGAACTTCTTGTTCCTATTTGCTCCCCTGTGCTGGCACTGGTGCTCGTACAGGGAGCTGGGCCATGGTTTTTTGCTTTATCTTCCAGCCAGATCAGGTTCCCAGCCTGGTTTCTTTCATGACCACATATTTGCCTTCTGGGGATGGCAGATGGGCGGCAGCAGCACCCAGTCGCTCATTACAACCAGGAGGCAGGCTGAGGGGGGAGAGGCAGGGCGAGTTAGCAGTCTGGGGGGCTGCAGCAGTTCCTCCCCCTGGGTTGCAAGTGCTTGTAGAGACAGACAGAGCCGCTGGAGCGGGGCACAGCTCTTGCCTGCCTGTTGGGAAGCAGAGACACCTGGCAGCGCTGCCAGCCCCGGGATGCTGCAAAGCATCCCAGCCGAGGCCCAACCGCTGCTGCTGCCACTGCTGAGCCACCCGGCGCTGCCGAAGAAGGCTGTGCCGAGCGGGTTCATCTTTATGTAAATCACATTCACTTCAGCTGGCTTCCAGGATAATCAGTATTAAAGGGAAACTATTTTCTAGTTCATTAGAGGAAAGCTGCGTCCCTGCGGCTGCTGCTGTCGGCACCTCCTTCTCCTTCCAGGAGAAATGATCTCCGCGAGCACCAAACACGGAGACATTCACACTCCAAATGTCAAGTGGGGGAAGGGGGACAAGAAAGGTCTGTCGTTCCAAGGGCAGCCCTTCCTCCTATTCCTCCTCTTCCTCCTCCTCCATCCTCCAGGAGGGCTTGAGTGAACTGTGGTCCTTCCCCTTGGGCTCCTCCTTGCCAGCCCTCAGCCCCATAGGCCCCGAGGTCCTTCCTTCCATTCCTTCCTGGTCCTGATGAGCCCTTGTTCTCGTCTTATTCCTGAGCTCCCTGCTGCTTGGTAGCATCCCTGAGAGTCCGGGTCTCCCTGTGCACAAGCACATGGATGGTTGTGCCAATGCCTTTGCCTGAGCTGCTCCCCCTCAGCAGGATGCTCTGAAGTCACTCCAGGGCTGGGACTATTCTCCTCTCCATCTCTTAGACAAAAAGCAGGTCCTTCTTGTAAGGATTATGCCTTCTCTGATCCCCTGTGCTGTAGTGACCTCTCCAGCAGCAACATTACCCCATTTCTTCCTTGAGTTTTCCTTGGTCACAGCATCCCTGTGCTCATCTCATAGTTTCTTTCTTTCTTTCTTTCTCACTCTCTCCCCATTTCTTCTCTGTGGTTTAGTCCTGTCTCCATTTTATCGGTGTAAAGACACAGCTTTCCACCCCACCAAACCAGCCATGTGCTCATGGCCAGAGGTACCAACACAGACTCAGCAGGCGGTGGTGTTTTGAGGTTTGTAGAGAATGTCCCCCAGCTGATAGACCTTGGTGTTGAGATCTTCCCACTGCTCCAGAACAAGGCTCTGTGTTTGCCTGAAACCACGGGCTGTCAAATTCATAGAGCTCAATATTAATCCAGCTCCCAAGAAACACCAAGATGATGCTAGAAGGAGTGACACCAGCCTGACAACCCAAGCAGCAAAGCTTTTTACTTGCCAGTTCTCTGTGAAGCTGTCTTCAGCCCTGCCCAGGCAGGCAGCCCCCCAGACACTAGGTTCTCCTAGTGCTTGGGCTCTCTGCTAGGCTCCTTGCTTTGGAAATAATTTGCTCTGGCTCCCAGAAAGCCTTTAGTGTGCAGAAAAATACATGGTATGGAAGGGTGTCAGCATTGCCCATGTTCTTTGGGATTTCAGAAAGAACCAGGGTATCTTTCCACTTATCCATGACAACTAGGAGTGTCTGGTGGAGTGAGCTGCCAGTAAGCCCCAGACATTTTCACCCTGGAGGTGGTGAGACAGATGGATTTGGGGCTAAAAATGATCATAGAGGCCATTCAGACCAAGTTCCACCAGAGCAGGGTAAAAGACCCTGACTCGAGTAAGCCTTCAGATAAACGTCTTCTTGACAAACATCTCGCCCATCCACCATGGAAAGAGCCCAAGACCGTCCCCAAGATGCATGGAGAATCCTGATGCAAGAGGATATCCAGCTCCCTCTACCTTTGACTGACCCCAAAACTGTGATTGCCATGTAGAGGGACAACATGCATAGATCTTGGCAGGGCAGGGAGACTGAGCTGGGATCCTTTCTATCAAGGTTTTACTGGGATGGGGAGCTGGGGATTCAATCAGGAGAGGATGGGCTGTGTTTTCACTCGGTGGCAGATGGGGACAGGGTTTGCATGCACAAGGCAGGGTACAGGGAGGTGGCAGTGCTGCACACCTCCGAGGTGATGATTCCCTAAAGATGATAGCACCAGCCCTTTGGAAAGTGCCTGGGCTTTGCCTACTCTCCCTCCTGCCTGCAAAGCCTGGGAAGCGGCCATGGAGTGCTGGCCCTGCAGCCGCAGCACACACCTCTGTCTCTCCACCTGCATTCCCGCACACTCCCCGAGCATCTGCTGGCCCTGCTCCGTGCCAGACATCCTGCAGTGGATCCTTCCCACCCCATTTTGTGCCTCCTGCCCTTGCCAGTCCCTCATCCTCAAAGAAGCCAGACCTGGGTGACTCAGACATCATGCTGGCATGCATCAGCTTCCGAGCTTATCAATGGCAGACAGGGCAGTGACAGGAGGACACTAATGCAGAGTTATTAGTGGCCTCTATGAGGATGGCTTCAATGAATATCCATTAGGAGCAGCTGCCCTGACAGTGGCTTCTGCCTGACACAGGGAAGGGCAGAGACACACTAAAGGCACTGAGGGATTTGATGCCCATCTGGTGAGAAGGGGCACGAAGGAGCCTGTGCTGGGCATCGGGCAGAGGAGGGAGCTGGATGTGAGTGGTGCACGCTTTTTTGCACCAGGCATCGCTTTTCCTACTTTGCTCTGCAAGAAGGGGTCCTGGAGATGTTGTCTCCAGGAAGGTGGAGCTCTAGGAGGATAATGGCAAAAATAAGACTGAAAAAACTGGAATGAGTGTCCTGAAAGGAAAGAGGACAATTTTGTGGAAAGAAGTGGAAAAAACCCCCCACCCCTGGTAGCTCCTTCTTGGCAGCTCCAAGCATGCAAATGCACTGGCCAGTCCCTCCCGTGGAGCCGGAGAGCCAGTGTGAACTCTCCAGTCTTGCAGAAGGATGCCAAGTCTTGGCCTTTCAGAGCTGTTCTCTTCTCTGGCTCACAGCCGTGGCTGGGAGATTTCTCCGAGGAGAGGCCAAGACTGACAGATGATCCCCTAATCAGCTGTATAAGCAGAGTCCAAAGTCCCTGTTCCCACCTCTGCCAGCTAATTGCTTTTGTTACCAGCCCAGCGGGGCAGAACCGGCTTTTGTGTTACGGTGCCCTTTTTAAGCATTCACACTGTGTTTCCCAGATAGACTGTGCAGATGTTGATGAGCTCTGATGAGCTGTTTACCCATCCTCCCAGGCACCAGGCCTGATCTCTCGGCATGCAGCAGAAGGCAGCTTGGAGAACGCTCCTGTGCAAGACGGCGAGTCTCTTTGAGTTTATACCCTTTGTTCATGCTCTCATGAAGAAAACTCTACTGTCAATCAAGAAGAAAGCCTTTCTTTTAGGCTGCTCCCATCCTCAGACAAAGCCCAAAGGTGTGTTGGGACCTGTGATCTTGGGCAGGGGCTGTGTGTGTGTGGAAAGATGAGACAAACTTGCTGCAGTCTGAGCCCATGGATGAAGCTGGCACAACACTGCTGATGTTGGTAGCGTGGCTACCACCCGTAGTGAATGAATGGGCAGACAAAATCACCTCTAGGGTGGGATTCTTCTGACCTACCCTAGACACTAGTACAGCATGAGACAAAAATGCTCGGGCCCATGTGGGATGCTCAGCCATGTGGGCTTGGCTTGCATCCATGTTCCTCATGAAAAAGGGACTGAGGCCTGCTCCAGGGAAGCACTCAGGGCATTCCGTCTCCTGTGCTCCCCACCTTCATCCCTCAGCAGCAGCCAACAGTTGCTTTGGCGACATGCAGCATGGTCCAGGTATGAGAAAGCTTCTTTGAAGTCTGCTGCAGCAGCATCTCCTGCCCTGAGGGATGGAGGGGCAGAAGGGAGCGGAGGTACAGAGCGAGTTCGGTGGCAACCTGACCTGAAGAAGCAGATCTGTTTTGCAAATAAGGCCAGCACAAATTCAAAATTACCTCCGTATGGACCCCCAAGCAGGTCCAGAAGCAAAGAGGAACTTGGAAGACAGGAAGAAGGAGCAGTGTGAAGCCCCCTCAGCAGTCAGAGATTAAATTCCCTGCAAACATGATAAACAGCTGGAGAAGATCGACAGCAGAGGTCGGCCAAAAGATGCTAAAAAGTAGCCTCCACACTGAGAGCAGTGGGGCTTGAAGTGCTTGATGGTTTAACGCTCTTTGGTTAACTCGGGAAGAGGAGAATAATTTTGAAGTCCTACTGAAAAAATCTGAGGATTGCTACACTCAACATGAAAATGATGCGTATGAGAGAGAGCTTCTTAACTGGAGCGTATGAAACAAGGTGAAACCGTAGAGGAATTTGCAGCTCATCAAGGTCTGAAGAGCTCATTTTGCAATTATGGGTGCTGAAGCTTCGGTAAGAGACTGAAATCTGATTGTGATCTGGAACAAAAATCTTACACGGAGATGACAGGAAGGCCCTAAATTAACCCTCTGCAAAGCAATTGGAGTTTGCTAATCCAAGAAAACCACTCAGTCTGGCCTGAAGGTTATAGAGGACTGGCATGGCTTTGGCACAGTGGTCATGGCAGAGAATCCAAAGTGGCGCAAGAGCAGGAGTGAGACAGAAACACACACAGAGCCGGTGCTGGAGACCATCAGAAACACCACGCAGCGATGCACAAACCAGGGCTGCGCCTGGAACACAGAAAAGGTACAAGACCTCGGTACATCTCCTCGCTTGGCAAATGTTTGCTTGCACCAGGAGCCAGTGCCTGGCCCCGTCAGCCTATAGAGAAGAGGTGACAGAAGTACATGAGTTCACAGTAATTTGTAGGAGCGAAGGACAGCGCTGCTGTGGATGACGTGACCATCCATCTGAAAGAACAGGGGATAATAAATACGTGTAAGTTGGATCCTCAGATGAGGATGGTGCCAAGGTTAAGGTTATCTGTAAGCAATAGGCAGCTCTGCAGCCTACCCAAACCTCTGTCTGGTGGCACAGCAGCAGCACAAGTCTACTTTCTCCATCTATGCCTGTCCTTCTGGACCAGCCAAACTCT
The DNA here is from genome assembly GCA_013400135.1 of Rhinoptilus africanus. NCBI lineage: Eukaryota > Metazoa > Chordata > Aves > Charadriiformes > Glareolidae > Rhinoptilus > Rhinoptilus africanus. Next base: position 257,844 of record VXBO01009212.1, read on the forward strand.
GCTATGGGAGAAGCTGCTGCAAAGCCCCCTGCTCTGCCCTTGAGTGACGGCTGCCCAGCAATCTCCAGTACAGCTTAATTTGATAATAACCCTGAGCCAGTTTAAATACTTCAATCATGCCACCTCTTAATCATCTTCTCTCAGAACAAAATAATCCCACTTTGGTTAATCTCTTCTCCTGTGGAAATCCTGTCACTCTTTTATTGTCTAAATGACTTTACACCGTGCTCTCTCCAGTGCAAAAATATCTCCCTTCACATAAATTGACAAAAACAGGACATTACTCCCAGTGTGGTCTAAATAACTTCATGGCACTGCATTTGTAACCCCGGTAAGCATCTTGTGAAGGGTCGACACCTCTGCTGCATCCATGAAAGCATGTGGATCCTGGGAAATATTGTTTTATCCAGCTGTCTGCATGCGTGCCTTCACTGAGGCTCACCCCTGGACCAGTGCAAGGACATCCCCTGCCTCACCTGCATCCTTGGTGTCCAAGCTGTGTGTGCAAACTGTGGCACGGGGGGAGACAACTGGAATGTGGATAGTTGCAAATAATTTAGTAAGATGGGTTGTTGTGTTTTCTTCCAGAGATGCTGGATGTGCAGACATGTGGGGTTTGACCAGAGAGAATAGACTAACTCAGGGCAGGAGACCAGCAGTGTCTGTGTAAGAGGACAGGACATCGCAGGTGTGGGGAGGTAGAGGACTTCAAAGGATGCTGCAGGCTGAAGTAAAATCACATGATGCACAGAAACCTCCCCAAAAGGGACCAGCAAGTCCTGGTTCTTCCCACTCTGACCCATGAAATGCTCTGTACAGCCAACGCTGTCACTGGGAGAGCTGCTGTCAGGAGAAACTGGTTGCAAGAGAGAGCTCAGAGGGTCGTGATTAGGGGCACAGAGTCTAGTTGGAGATCAGTGACGAGGGGTGTTCCCCAGGGGTCAGTACTGGGCCCAGTGCTCTTCAATATATTCATCAACGACCTGGATGAGGGGACAGAGCACACCCTCAGCAAGTTTGCTGATGGCACAAAGCTGGGAGGGGTGGCTGACACCCCGGAAGGCTGTGCCGCCATCCAGAGAGACCTGGACAGGCTGGAGAGCTGGGCGGAGAGGAACCTCATGGAATTCAACAAGGACAAGTGTTGGGTGCTGCCCCTGGGGAGGAATAACCCCCTGCACCAGGACAGGGTGGGGGTGACCTGCTGGAGAGCAGCTCTGGGGAAAGGGACCTGGGAGTCCTGGGGGACAACAGGATGGGCATGAGCCAGCGATGGGCCCTGGTGGCCAAGAAGGCCAATGGCATCCTGGGGTGCATCAAGAAGAGTGTGGCCAGCAGGTCGAGGNAATTTCAAATCAAGGCATCCACTGAAAATTTTTAGGATGCCCTGGCTGCACTTAATAAATTTTTTCTGCAACTGTGATAGAGAGAAATGTAATTACAAATAAATAATAACAATAATAATAATAAAAAAGATGAGATTTTTTACACATTCACTTTGCCACCAGGACTCAGGGTTTGATGAAGAGCAGCAAATGCCTCACCAAAAATTCACCAGAGCTGACATAAGTAGTGCTTCATCAAAATCTGGAAAAGGTTTTTGCCTGGAGAAGGGATACAGGTGTATCCACCCATAGGAAATCTGTTACTGTTAAGCCTGTACCGACTTTGCAAAAAAAAAATTTTAAAAGGTAGTGAGAACGATGTTAGCTGTTTTACTCCCACACAAGCAATAAAGAGAGAAAGGAGTTTTTCTCCCCATCTCCTCGTTGTTTGTTGCGTTATGTGTCACAATCCCTCATGCCTAAAATGAACCAAATACAATGTGTCCATGTTTAATGCAATTTGAGGAGGAAGTAGAGAAAAAAGATGCTGATATTTAGGTGTGAAATATTGTCCCCAGCAGCATGAGGTTGTGATTGAGAAGCACTCAGGCCCTAGGACCTGTTGCGCGGCTGATGACTCCCATCATAACACCCCGTGCAGGCTGGACAATTCTTTCCCCCAGCTGCTGTCTTGTAGTTATCATTATCAGACAGGTTTTTGTTCCGCTGGTGCAATGAGGCCAAGCTTGAGCTCAAATAATGAATAGGTACCTTTTAGTTGAGTTCATTGATTTGGGAGAGACAGCATTTCATAGCCCTGATTGATCTCTTGAATAACCATAGGCACTGCAAGCTGGGCAGAGAGGCTTTGATTCTGCGTCTGCTTTGAGATTTATTTTCCCGACACGCTGAAGTGTGACTGAATTGTGTACACTGGCTCACATCACATCGCGGGTGCCTCAGCCGGCTTCATACAGACCCTCAAGAGTCACGAAGCAGAAACCATCCGTTTACCAAGTTAAACACACAACCTTGTACGGTGGGTTTTTTCTGGTAGGGTAAGGGATGGGTATCCCTGGGTACCACCGTCATGAGCGATGGATTCCCACTCTTCTGGCCAGGGGGTTCTCCAGCAAGTATGCATTCAGAATGAGTGTAGTTTAATTAAAATATCACATGAGTAATAGCCTGATGCTAATGATGATGGGGCTGTCAGACCTGGGCAACTCAATCTTAGCAAAGCCTGGAGGGCTCCAGGAGGGAGCAGTGGTGCAGGATGAGTTGGGCACGGGGCAGAGGCTGTCCGGCAGGCTGTCGGGAGGCAGGAGGATGATTTCTCTTCTCTACAGAGGGCTGGTGTCTCCTGGCTGGTGTCCCGCTGGGCCACCAGTGCTGTTTGCCACATTGGCTGAGTGGGCTTCCCCAACAGCTGAGCTGTGCCCAGCAAAGGGATTGATGTGAGGGCAGAATGTCCTCCGTCAGTGTTTTTGTCTATTTATTTCTCTGCTTTAAAATAAATATTTCATAACTTTTCTGGGATTACGCCCTCTGATTGGGGCCCTGATGATTTATTTATACATACACTTATTCTGTTGCGGCACTCTGCCGCAGGAGATGGAAATATCCTGATGGCCGAGGCACCAGCACAATCGCGGATGTCTTATCTTTGTGCAATGGTGTGACAGCCGGTGGCTCCCATGCTGTCCCTGCACCACTAAGTTACCTCTGCTCTTATGCCTGCAGCTCTTGATAAGACAAGAAGAGCAGCTGGGCAATGGGTGATGGGGCAATAGATGGGGGTGTTGGTGTCCAGCCGGCTGGATATGAGCNCTGAATCTCCACTTTCAGTAGCAAGGAGTGAAAAGAGACCCGGAGAGACAAATTGTTTAAAAAAGAAGCAGGTAGAGGGAGGAAAATGATGATAATTTGCTAAAGAGATAGGACATGTTGAAGACAGGTACTTTAAGTGCGATGTGCTCACAGAGTGTGACCTGCTCTTTTGCCTCCTGCAATCCAGATGACCGACAGACACTGGTTTTGAAAAGCTGCCTTGTCAGGCTGGCTGGGATTCATTGCCAGGGATCTGACTGTGGGATGCCTTGAAAGGATGAGTCCTCATTCGGAGTTGATTTAGGTCGCCGCGCTACGCTGTGGAAATGAACACAGCTGCGGCCCTCTCTTCTGAGTCAAAGGAGACTCATCCGTATGCACAGGCCACTCGGAGACTCCTAGGCAAGATTATAAAGGCAGGTACCAGAGCCCTGACAAATGTTAAGGTTGTCTGGATCAGACGTGGAGAGAAGTCCTCTGATTGCAGCCAGGGCAGAGCCACACAAAAGGCTGTGCCAGCGATGAAGATTAGTAAGGGCAAACAAATTTTCATGAAGTGCAGAATTACCTATTGGAAAGAGCCATTTTGAGAAATGTCAGGTTCCCGCACATGTAAGGATTGTAAATTAGGACTGTACTGCATTTGAAAAAAAACCCCGCGCTAGCTGGCCTGTGAGACATGGGCTGGATGCAGAGTGCATTGGTTAAGCTGCCTGGCCCGTGCCCCGCAGGCAGGCAAGTGGGAGCAGGACAGCAATCCCTCTGCGTCTCTGAAATGATGAAAAACTACATCATGGTCCTTGTTAAAGCCTCTTTGCATGGACACAGTATCCATGCTTCTCCATTGGACTGAGCTTCCCAGGGTCCCGACCAGAGCTGCTGCCCCACTGCCAGAGAGCCGGTTCAGGGGTTTGATTTCCCTGAGCTTAGCCCAGGTACTCACACCCACGCTTGGCAGCAGAATCCAGCAGTCTAGGATGCTCCTAATGCTGAAAAATGCAGTGGGATTGCTCCCAAAATGGGTGGAAGCAGCCTCATACCATGGTCCCACAGCTGACCTGGTACAAAAAGATGGGGGATGGAGGATGTCCCAGCTCAGCTGCTGCCAGCACACAGTGTCTCTGCTCATGGCATCACCAGCAGGGACCTGGCAGCACCTGGGGGCTCCTGCTCCCCACCACAGGGAGATGACAGGGCTGTTTCTGCCCACCCCAGGGGCACAGTCGACTCCTTCACACCCACCGGGCAGAGCCTCATGGGCAACAGCATGGGGCATCTCTGGTCTGGTTCATGCCCGGTGTCCCATGTGGAGGGCTGCCGGCTCACTGGTTCTCATGCTGGAAGAGCAGACAGTGCCGGCTCTTCCACCCCTCTCCCTGCTCCCTTTCCTCCTGGCTGATGAGAGAGCGCTCACTGGGGGCCTGTGTTCATTTATTCCTCTCATTTGCGATTCAGCCTCTGTGCGAGAGCATGGAGCAGCTTTACTGATGCTCTGAGCCGAATAACGAGCTCTCGGCATTTTGTTCGGTGCTGGCAGGTAGGCGGCAGGGCCTTGGAGGGTGCTTGCAAAAAGCAGCACCCTGGGTACAGTGAGGCTTTGTAGCAGCTCCACTGGGCTTTTGGGTTCAAATGAAGCTATTTTCACTCCCTCACTTTAGCACAGACAGGAGAGGGGCTCTGCAAAACCCAGGGATGGGCTGGAGTGCTTGTCCTCTTGTGGCTGCTGCCCCCCAAAAATCTGGTTGAGCTCCTGCTTTTGCATGGAGGATGCTTCACCCCGACACTGCATCCAAGGTGGCATTGTTATCTAATGGCTTTGGGAGGCATGGGACATGCTGGATGCAACTGTCTGAACAGATCATTGAAAGAGAGCACCAGCATGGGCAAATCAGTGTCCATCAGGAAGGACGGACCAACCCTCCAGGACAGACAGACAGTTCCTGGCCATCAGCAGCCCAGCCCTCAAGCACAGCAAGCAGGAGAAGAAAGGTAGATTGAGGGCGGCTCAGATCACGTGCCCTCGAGGGAACTAATTTATCCTGAATTTCCCCCTTTTGTTCGATTTGTGAATACACCCTGATTTCTTTGGTGTGTGAACGTGTTTGCCTGATACTTCGGATGAACACATTTCAGCCTCCCCCCTCCGTGTTCCCTGCCTGCTCCCTTCCAGCACCCGCTATTTGCTATTCATGCCCTCTCATCGGGCGCCTTTCACAGTGATTTCGAGAGGGGAAGGATGACTAATGCATGCCAAGCAGTAGGTAACACATTTGGAGCCCAGTTTCTGACCTATAATCCTTGATGATAAAGCAGATGAAATACTCGGGATGGCAAACCTCTCCATGCAAACCTTATGTTTCTCTGGCTCCTGCAAATTGTCTGTCAAAAACTCGAAGGTGGTCTCACAAGCAGCAGCAAAGAAAACTGGTCTGCAGGTCCACTTTGGGGCTTTTGGGGGGTTTGGGAAGGAGTTTTTAGAGGCAGACAGTCTAAAAATGGGTTAAAGGCATGGCCGTAATGGAAAATACTGCTGTATGCTACAGTATGTACGAGGGACACATCAGACTCTTCAGAGCTAATGATAAAAAAAAATAATAGGAGTGAAATAGCCCTTGCCTCTGTGCCAGATTGCCTTTGTGTTGTACATAGCGGATGCAGAAAGTGGCTACATAACGGCGTAATTGCCCTGTTGTAACTTTTAGCCTCTTATTACTTTAGTTGTGCGATCACATGGGGTTTTGTCACGGCGATCTCTGAAAGGATATATAGGGAGGCTCTTTCTGCAGCTCTGGGCAGCAGCAAATTTCTATTGTCCTCAATTGGACACATACCCGTGAAGAACAGATTTCATCCTACCCAAACGTACAACACTTACTTTTTGAATAGAGAACAGGCTTCTGACCTGGTACAATAAATGCGGCTTATGATTAATGTTAGTTAATGGCACATCCACTAACAAATCTAGCATTACGTACGGGTTATTTCATGTGTCTCGTGCCCTCACTGGAGAATAATACAGATGCTTCAAAGTTCCTGTGACACGAACTCTCTAAAATCATGCTTGAATTTAAGTTAGAAATGAAATAAAATAAGTAATGGTCATTTTCTTTGGCTGGTCTTCATTACTGCACATTTTTGCTCCGGCTGAAACTGAGGAATCTGTTTTTATTGGGCCACATCCATAAAGAGCTGCGCTTCCAGAAAATGACTGATGTTGATGTTATTAAGGGGACTGAAACCAACCAAGGGCTGTTGTAAGTAAAGCCTTTCTTGTCAAAATGGTCTACTCCAACAGGCACAGCTGAAGTGGTGGAGTCAGGAGATATCCCAAATTTCCACGTGCTGGGGTTGGGCTTGGAGAGGGTCTGGGGTAGGGAAGACAAATGGTTTGATACGGTGAGGTCTTCCCTTCACCACCTTAACCTGCCCTGCTCTTGGGAATGTCTATAAACCCAGGATCTTCTGAGGCTGCCACCGAGGCTTTGGCCAGGCAGGTTTTGCTGCTTCAAGGGTAAAATATCACCACAAGCAAAAAAAAAAAAATATCTCCAAAGAGCTAGCACATCTGTTAAAACAATTGTGTCCTAATCTGGAACCAGAGAATAAATAACCAATTAATGATATTTCAATCGAATTTTATAATTGATTATTGCATGGCATAGCTGCAGTTTGTGAGTATTTGGGTAACAACAACATATGTCTTTAATATTTTTAATTTAAGTTATGACTGAAATGCACTCTCAGATCTGACTGTACTTCAGCATGTTTCTATATCATATTTCTTTTTCCTCGGAGAAACAGTTATCATAATCATCAGCGCCATCATCATTTTTGCAATTGGAAACTGTTTTAGACAGGGAAGATAATTTTCCAGAGGAGAGGGTGCCCCACAGGAATAAGCCAGGACAGTACATATCTGCTACTTCAGTGTACATAATGATAAGTAGAATGCATTCACAAAACATTTGGGAGACATTTCAATTTAGGTAAAAAAAAAATTAAGAATTATTTTGGTATATATTATTGTTATCATTATTATTACAAATAGACAGAAAATTCAAAACATCTGGAATCTGAAGTATCTCTGCTGCAACATCATAGCAACAAAGCTCCACTAATGTTGTGAAGCTCAGCAGAAGTCCATATAGGAGATGAAGATTTTATTTTAAAATGAAACTGATTTCTCTCACATGCATTCTCTTATGCCCACATATTCACAAGTTCCAGGACACGTGTATCCACGTAATCTATCCACAGTACTTGCTGTGACACAAGAGATATTAGAGATGTTAGCAGTGAAATCACCTTCCTTCTGCCTTCTTCTTAGGATGGGACATGTGCTGCTTTTTGGGTGAGCCTTTGGTACCCTTTCTGTGCTAACAGGAATCTTTTGTGCTTACGTCCTGTGCCACCTCCATGAGTCACTGCTGATTTACTCCTCACCTTTTGCCTACCTACCTGGGTATCTTATGGCTCCAGTCCCTGTCTTTATTTTCCTGCTCTTGCTTCTTCGACGGCTTCTGCTTGTCCCTTGTTTTAATCTGGCTCTTCTCTAAGGCTGACCCTTTTTTCCAGTGAAGTGCATGGAGATGTGCTGCGGTCTTGGTGATGTTCTCATACGGGGGCCATCGCCTCTGCCATTTCCGTGTCCCTCATCTGCCATTCCTTCTGCTCCTTCCACACCCTAGCACCCCCATTCAAATGCCACACATACCAGCCCCCACATTTCCTACTAAAATCTTTACGGAGACAAAAGACTGAGGAACCTGGAGTCTTGGATAACCTTGGTCATCCAAGTGATCTGGAACCTTCTTGGATTTCCTGCTGCATTTTGGGAAATGGCTGCCATGCTGAATCTCTCATTTCTGCAGGCAGGCTCGGCTGGTTGGCTGGGTGAGCTGGTGCATACACAGGTTATTACTGTTACAATAAAAAGAAGTGGCATCTAAAGTCAGCTGTGAGGTCTTGGGGTAGACACAGTGATAATGGCTTCTGAATGCCAGAGAAGAGGCAAAGTGGTTATAAATTGAAGGAGATTACATTTAGGGAATAGCAGGGTTTGGAAGTGGGTCACCGACATGCACAGACTGAGCATACTTTCTGGCATCCCTGTTGGGAATCCATCTAATGACGTATTCCTGTTAATTCTTTAGTTGTGCATCCTCACAGCCCAGCTCATCCTCAGGCACTCCAGCCCAGATGGACTTGCCACAGCTGCCTCTCACTCCTGTTTCCCCAGGACACCTGGAGCCAGAGCACACACGTGTGTGGCGTGACAGGACCAAAGGCAGCGCTGCTCATTACTTTCCGCAAAGCTGCCACCTCTTCTGCATCGGGTTGGACTTGCAAGAGTGGCCTTGGAAAGGAGACGGAAGAAGTGATTTCATGCACTGGTTGTGTGTCCTAGATAGCGGCTTGCTGGGAGGGGAGCTGAGGAGAAAGAAAGCAGCTGGAAAAGTCTTGAAAACTGCTTGTTTCCCTTTCAATTTTTTTTTGTCAGTGTTTTGGATTGCAGTGCGAGGTTGCATGAGTTTGTGCTGGGACCACAGGCATGGCCATAGTCATGTCTTCTCGTTTAACCCTGGGCTGAGTCACACTGCTGGGATAAAAATAATTAACAACTGCAGTATTTCCTAGTGAAGGGTATCTCCATCAGCAGCTGGAAAGCCCGTAGTGGTGCTGGCTGTCTTTTCATGTTGCATTTCTACACGTCATGAACTTACTGGGGCAAGGAGGAGATGCACTGACACAGAGGACCAACTCAGTGCGGTAGAGTTTTTAATCCACAGTTTATATCTACATCCAGATGGGAAGCAGTCATGGTGGGAGGAAATCACTGTTTACACAAATTAAGTTGTGAACCAGATTGTTAGGTGGGATACAAACAGGTCATCTGCCTTTTAGGAATGCAAGACACGGTGCTGTAGCTCTTGCAACAAAGACCATCATCTGTATGTGGAGATTTGGGAGTGTTTCAGCAAAACCAGTGGTGCAGAAGGAGCTTAAGAATCCAGATAAGCAGGACATCAGTCCAATTTATAATTAATGTGGATGCATGTGACAGTTAAGTATTGTGAGGGGCTATTAGGTAGGATGGAAAAGCGATATAAGCTGTAGAGAGAGCATTACTGAATATCGTATCAAATTCTCGCATCCACACTTTTATCATGGATTAAAAAAAATTAGAGAGAGCTCAGAAAAGAGCTGCAAGAATGAGAAAAGGTCTGAAAAACCTGCTGTGTGATGATAGGCTTAAGGACTTCAATCTATTTAGCTCATCAGAGAGCAAGTTGAGAGGTGACTTGATCATGGTCTCTAAGTACTTCCAAGGAGGAGATTTCTGATAGCAGAGGGTCCTTTAATCCAGCAGACAAAGACAAGACTCAGTGGCTGACAGGTGGAGATGAAGTAAGAAAAATTCAGATTGGAATTAAGACACAAATGTTTCACAGGAAAGGTAATTAACTTCTGAAACTGCTCACCTAGGGATGTACTGAATCCATCTTTAAATGATAATTGAAGAGATTTGCTCTCATCTAAACACACGTTATAGGCTTAACAGCGTTCATCCACATGGAAGTGGAGGGAAATACCCTCCATTGTGCCTACGTGCATTGCCCTGCTTGCTCAGACCTGGTCAGTTGCCTGATCTCATGGTGAGGACATGCCTTGAACTTGGGCAACACATCCTTCCCCTCCCGGGGGCATTGCACCAGAGGGTATGAGGATGGGGACTTCCTTCCCTGAGGACATTCAGGAGGTGCTCATGGGTTTCCTTTCAGAGGCAGGTGTCCATCATTCAGAGTTACTCCCCTACTTCCAGTCTAGAAACTGTGAGCAGTTTATACCCTTATTTTTGTTGCAATGTTCTCTACTTCAGTCCTCTAGCTCTCCTTGGTTTTAGATAATGTTGGTTTTAGCATCAGGGTTATTTGACCTCTCCTCTGACTCGATCACTGAACTCATCATGATATTGTCTCCTGCTGCCAAAGGTGCATCTTCTAACTGAAATTGTTTCAGATGCTCACCATTAGAAGAAAACTACTAAGAAAAAACGAGTCTCAGAGGATCTCCAGTTGCATTGGCAATAAAATCAGAAAGAGCCATTGGTCCTGAAAAGCATCAGGGCCCTGACTGCACAAAAAGACCTTAATGGCCCTGATCAGCCTCACCTGGGCCCTCACCCACACCTTGTCCATGGCTCAGGAGTCCTATTTAAAAGCAGCCCTGGGCCTTCTTTCTTTCTCTGAGCTATATTATAGGTATGGCTCTACTGCAGCTCTTCTGGCCCTACCTCCTGGATGGACCTCAGACATTTGTTGGACCTCAGAACAAAAAAGTCGCACCTGCTTCAGCACTTGTGGATGGACCCTGGAACCAGCTCGTTTCTGAGTGTGCCTGGGACTGCTTTTGAACCCTGTTGCCTGCAGCTGCCTCTACCTGCTGTGTTCAGATGCTGTGGGTCTATACCTGTTGGTGAGGATACTGCCTGTGCTGGGGTTACCCTCCGCTCCTGGCTCCCCTTCCCTTAGGGTGCAGCTGGCCCTTGTTGATCCCTGACAGTAGGAAACTCCCTAGTAAGCAAAACAGAGGCAGGAAAACTTATTTTCCAAGAGTAAGTTGCGTAGTCTTGAAGGTACACCTGCAGAGCAGTGCTATTCCTGTTGCAATTGTAAATTAATCCTCCAAGATTGTCAGTGGTCAACACACGTCATGAGGTGTTGAACAGTGGGTATACTGCTTCCTAATAGATGGCAAAGCTCTGTTTAATGGCTGCTTGTCACTGAGTAACATGACCAAAGAGAAAAATCTCCTTCAGCAGGAGACTTCTGGAAGGTTGCTGGCTGTAAAGCTGAGAATGCCTGTGCTTGTGGTGCCACAGTTATGGTCTGATTGGTGAACATGTCAGAAGAAACAAGAGCTTTTGGAAGACCTTTCTAGGTGCAAGCAGAATGCCCACATCATCCACTGACCCGTGTCACCCACAGGAAACACTTGGGTCTTGCTGGTGATGTCTACGTTGTATTTAGGCCCTCAAGGCTGATGGCATCAGCAGCGTGACAAGGGTTTCAGAGGGTTCAGGGCTGTGTTCCTCCACCCTCACTGGGCGATGCTTGCATTGTGCTTTTTGGTGATGCCTTATCTCCCATCTACAGAGCCCTAAGCAGTGCTGCAGGGCACAGTGAGGAGTTGCTCGGTTATTGAGCAACTTGTCAACTCCTTAATTTCTCTCTTGCCACAGTGCCAAGGGAGAGCAGGGCTGCGCTGCTTGCTCCTATGTCTGCTGCCCTGGGAGGGCAGGAGCACAACCCAGCACCAAACAGATGCTTGTCCCCGTTCTTTAAACCAGAGCATTTCAAAGCAGGGAGAAAAGACAAGGAAACAGGAGCATATTTGGTGTCCTCTGAACTTGCTGGTGGAGCCAGACCCCAGGAACCATCGTCTGTTGGCCAGGAGGAAGGGGACACGCAGGCAGCATGTGGGGACCACTCATGTGGGAGCCAGTTGTGGCTGAAGATGGACATTGCTGGTGCATGACAGCTTTTTGGGCAGATATCTTTTCTTGTGTTTTAGTGGAAAAATGGGAATATTTTGAGTGAAACTAGGAAAAATCTTGAGACAAATTCATTTTTTTGTTGAATGAAATGAAAGCTCCCCAGCTGAATTGTTCACCCACCCACCAGCCCCACCGGCTCTGCCCAGGGCAAATCCTCAGCTGCCTTTGGTAGGAAGAGGGTTTCAGGCAGCTCTGACTCCAGTGAGTTACTCCCCAAGGCAAAAACAACAATTTCCTCCAGAGCAAGGGTTGCCCAACTGTTTTAGTGAAGAGAATATATTACTGTAGTGGTGTCTGGAGGGATCACGCTCTCGCGCAGAATAATTTATTGAACCTGCAATAGAGATTTAGTGTAACAGATGTAAACCTGACCATATGCTGAATAGCTACTGGGTAAGTAGAGGGTTGCGCTGGGAGGTGCAACCAAGAAACCTGTAAAAACTGTGACTTTCAGGGCGGTTGCTGCTCCTTCTAGGACAATGCAATAGCCTTGACTGGTTTGTACTTGGGGGAAGGGTAGATGCATTGGTCCAGGAAGGTGTGTGTAGCCCACAACATCATTAAAGTCATAGATGCACTGGTAAGGATTTGAGTGGTAGGAGCCAATGAAAAAGAAAAAAAGAAAAAGAACAAAAAACCCCCACCAGCGTATCAGCTTCATTCTGACACTATAAATGAAAAGTCGAATAAAGTCTAGAAATTCATTCATCCACATCACTCATGTTAAGCCTTAAAATGTTGATACGAGCCAATGAAAATCATTAAAGGAGTGACAGCTACGTTCTCTAGAGGAGAAAGAGTCAGGGTAGTAGATACAGGATATGCTTTAGCAAGAAAAATTTGATGAGCTAGCCTCTAAGTTAGTGATTTCAGTGACTTCATCTGCACATTAAAAATGTAAGTGAATGCCATTTGGTGTTAGCTCTGCTCCTAAGATATTAGATGGAGTCAATTCACAGTTCTTCAGTGGATAATACTTTTTGTTTTTAGCAAAGGGTGTTCAAACAGAATGGAAAATTAAAGCAATTTTTCTGACAGCAATGCATAAATGTTGACCATGAATCGGAAAAGCAAAAAACAAAACAAAAAGCAAGTACATATCTAACCAAGTGCGTCCTGTATTAGGCAGCAGTGATTTCATTACTGTTTTCATTTGAATAAAGGCAGAAGATGATGTGCCCTTTCTGTAATGGAAATGCTCTTCAAGCCCAAACTATCCATGGTCATTACAATCTGAAGAGGATTGCTTAGGAAATAGCTATATGGAGTCAGATGCACGTCTCGGGCACAGCGCTGGACACAATTTACCTAAGTGTGTTGGGGCTGGATGCAGATGGGTCCTGCTTTCCCATAAATATCCATGTCTATGTTGTTCTGCTCTAGAGTGTCTTACACCTTGGTCAGCTGGTCCCACAGTTCAGTGGCATGGTCTGAGCAGGGTGCCCCTTCAGTCCTACTTTCCAGACTTTCTGGAAGTGTTTTTAAGAACTTAAAAAGCTCAGGAGAAACTGGAACTCTGACTTAGAGGAAAGGTTGCACTTAGGGTAACTGGTAGCAGCACTGCTGTGGTCCCCTCTCGTCGCCGTTCCCTGCACAGCTAATGCAGGAGCAGCTGAGGTGTGGCTGCTAAAACCCATGTTTGTCTCTAGTCGGTCTCTGCGAGTTTTTTTCCTTCCCCTTTGTGCAGAGGTCGAGGGCTTCCCCACCTCTCCCTTCATCCTGCCTCCAGCTGCATAGCTGGGGCTAAGGAGAGCTCTGGCCCATAGTATGATGAGGTCTCCTGTGCTGTCCTGGTATGTACTGACACTGTCCCAGCAGGATGCCCTACACAGGTACCATCCCACCCTGCTCTCTGGCTGCCTGGGATGTACTTTTTCCCCAAAGGACCTCAGGTTTATATGCACACATCTCTGCAAGGGGACAGGAACCTTCCAAACTCTCTCACGCAACTTTGCACCCCTTTACAGCAGCTCAACCGAGTACTGCGCATGTCTTGCTCCTGGAGATGTCCCCATCTCAGTGACCAGCCACATCCCAAGGGTCTCCTGGGGGTACCATTGGTGGGATGCTGACTTCTACCCCGCCAAGCTGTGCCCCTGCCCTGAACTAAGTAGAACATGGATGGGCAGTTAGAGCTAATGGGAGAGGTTAGGAGCATCCAGGAAAAAAGAGATGCGGAGTGGCTAAGGTTAAGCGTACCGTCTGTCATGATGCCACTAGGTGTCCTTATGAGAAAGGGCTTGGTGCTGCCCATGGCCAGGTACCGCAGAGACAAAGCTGGGGCTGGAGCTGGGTTCACCTCTGCCTCCATCCAGCAGTTTGGCTCTTCCACAGCCACATTAGCCATGGGCAGCAATTCCTGGCTGCAGGGACAAGCTCCAAGGGAGACGTGGGGAGGGCAGAGAGGGGTATCCCGGCGGTGGCCTGGGAATGCTGCAGTGTGGGGATGCTCACAGGCTGTGCTGAGTCAGTCCTCCACCCTCCTTATAAACTCCAAGTGTTAAGAAAATAAAAGGCTGTGCTGTACAGCTCTGAGAAGAGCTGTGTGGGAGGACGAGCCGCTGTGTAGCCCTGTGCATGGAGGGCTCTCACATGGCTTAAATCCTCTTTGCAGAGCTCCTTAAAGCTGTCCAGGAACGGCAAAAGAGTGGGAATCACTGGGCAGTGGTCGTCACTGAGCCCAAGTCACATGTCCTTCGGTGCCTAGGAGTTGCACGAAGTCTTCATTAAGCTTTCGCTGTAGTGGTCTTTGTGGTCCTGGCACAGGGAGCCAGCCCTTCCTGTGATGCCAGCCCTGTCCCTCTGCTCTGCTGCCAGTGTCATTGACCACGCTGGCAGCATCGAGGGAGACCTGTGCTGAGCAGGCCAGCAGCGTGCTCCCTCTCCTGCCAGCTTCCTGCGCGCTGGCAGTGTGCTGGGAGAAGGACTGAGAAGCAGAAGGTGAAACTCTGCAGTGAGGAGATTAGAGCTCTTGTGTTGTTTTTCTTTTTTTTTCTTTCGTTTTTTTTTTTTTCCTTCAAAGAAATGACTTCGTATTTTTGGAAATAATAGCTGCTCCGAAAATCCTGGTACAAACTCTTCCAGACTCCAGCCTCAGCTTATCACGCGCTGTGCGAGGGGCCCTGTTGGGAATGCAGAATTTTAACTCCTTGCTGCCTGCTTGCCTTTTACATTTACAGTAACTGACCCTCTCACCCCAACGTAGTCAATGCTGGGTTATGCCTGGAGCCGAGGGCAAATCTCAGGAGGAAAGGTGAGTTGGATGCCTTGGGAAACTGGACTCAGCCTGGAGATGATGGAGACTCAGCCTCAGATGCTGGAGACTAAAGCTGGTGGCGCTGAGCAGCCGTGTCTCAGCCGTGCTCGAGGTGGGACTGACACACAGTCTGCAGCCTGGCAACCAGCAGGCACATCTTTGATAAAGAAAGTTGCCCGAAATAGGAAGAATGGAAATGAATAATTTCTGTGGCGTGGTTTATGGGTTAACTTCCTCATCCTCTCACAGGCTTTTGATGTCTCTTGATAGTCAGGAGTAGTAGTGGGGGGGGTGGTTTGGGAAGAGATGCTAAATTCAAACTGGTGGAGCAGTAATAATGTAAAGGAAGGGAGTTAGCAGCTCACTAATTACATGTGCAGATAAATCCTAACTGGAAGAAGATGCAAACGCCAGTGTGAAGTGAAACACAAGGGAGCTGTGGGTAGGAAGGGACAATGCAAACCAGCCTTGATGAATACAGTTCCTGTATTGTGGGGAAAATAACCCCGAAGCCAAATTCAATGGGAGTGAAACACCTGGAGAGCAATAGCCTTGGGCAGAAAGCGCTCAGCCTACCAGGTAGGAGTTAGCAGTTGCTGCTATTGTGAGTTGCAGACCCAGAGGAATTGCATGGAAGGGGCAGGAAGAGGCCCTTATTGCTTGCCTGAATCCCAAGAAGGATGCTGTTCAGATAACACATGCAGTGCTGCATCCCAGGGAGCTTGAGAAACTCAATGGGAAGCAACGGGCCCGGCAAGGAGATGAGGATGGGACTTGTGCAGGGACCATGCCAGTCCTGGACATGGTATGGGGGGGTGGGAACTAAGAAAGGAAAAGGAAGAGCTGGAGGGAGTAAGTAGGACAGGACAACAGGGGTGACAGACCAGGAGTCTGGATGAAGGGAGAGAAGAGGAAATGACTCACAGCAGACATGGTGCTTTGCTATTTTTAGGTAATCCTTGCAGCCGTGCCATGCTGTGCCGCGGTCACACGAAGGAGTGGGGTGGGGTTGGGGAGCAGCCCTCGGAGCCTGCTCCTGGCATGGCTCTGCCAAGGGACAGGGAGCCCCAGCATGCAGATCCCATGCCTGCTCAGCCTCAAGTCCCTGTGACAGTGGGACCTTCCTGAAGGACATGGCTAGGGCTTGAGGGACACAGCTTACAGCAAAAGAAGGGGGCACCAACTTGATGGCGCAGGCGACAGCCTGATTTTGTTATCTCAAGCTCTGTCAATGCCATAACCTCCAGCACCGTCACCCTGGAACGGGCTGTGTCGGCTTGGAGAGAGGCTACCAACTTCATTGCTCCCCAGGATGTGGAGTCAGGCGGCTGGCCCGCTCCTGAGCTGTTGTCTAGGCTCATGTGTTTTTAATGTGTCTAGACCCACTGGGTGAAAATCTGGTATTGCCTTTTGCTTCCCTCTGAGCTTGTGCCATGAGTGGAGCACTCTTTGGAAGTGCCCCTGGGCTGATTCACCCAAACTTGTCCTCTTGGGACTCCTTGTCCCTCCTGCTCTGACATGTTGTCTTAACACTCTGTCCTTCCAAAGGGCCCAAAGAGAAACTTTCTGTGCGTATCACATTTCTTGGTGAAAAAGGTGGTGAGCACAAGGATGCTCGGCAGCTCTGACCTTGCTGGCACGTGGCAGGAGATCAGCCATCTCTATTTCCCGCTGTGGCCCCCTGACACCCCAGGGGGATGGATCCTGAGTCCATGTGTGACAGGACAATGCATAGGTATCGAGCTGGGACATCGGATTTTGTGCAGCGCTAGAAGAGCAGATTTCCTATTTATGTGGGGTAAATGGCTAAGGAAGAGAGGTGTGTTGCTTGTCAGCTCATTATAGCAGAAGCATCAGCCTGTGTTTCAGGAGCCCTCAGCTCCCTCTTCTGCTCCTGTAATTGTGAAATCCGTCTGCCAGCAGTCCTCCTGGGATGAAGCCACAGGGATAGCAAGGACTTAACATGTGGTAATGTGCTGGCTGAAGCCGCTCCACTCCCCTCCGGAGGCTGCACCATGCACTTTTAGCCTGCCTTTACCTGAATCCTCAGTCGGCTGGAGTTAACAGCAATCATAGTTCAAGTCTTGCTGCAGAAATAAATAGGATCCCAGGGGGCTTCTCATGGCAGAGCCCTCCAGGTCATGAGCTGCCCCAAGCAGGCTAGGACAACGGGTGGAGGAGTCTCTCATGCCTACGTGGGGAAGAGTTCCCTCAAGCCTGCCCCAGGCAGCCTGGGCACTGTGCAATGTAGGAGCTGCGGTGCGGACTCCAAATGCGGCAGAGAAATGCTGTACCAGTCCCACCAAAACCAGACAAACTGGCCGGAGAGAGAGGGGTGGGCAGATATGTTTCATTACAGGTTACGAGATTGCTAGCCCCTGTAAGCCAGTGTGTTTAGAAAGGGATTAGCACTAATAAGGACACAGCAAGAAACAAGTGGCAAGCGTGGACCAGACAGATGGGTGGCCCCGGAGAGGTACTGACCTGTAGGTCTCCTGTTTTCTGTCCGGTGGTAACTGGGAGAGCCCAAATTCCCCTGAGGCAGCATGTTCTGGGGGGTCTATTAGGACAAAAAACGCTGCTAGCTCCAAACACCTGTATAGTGGGGCACAAGTGATGAAGGTAGGTCCCCTGCTATGCAGGATTTGCAGCTGGCTGCAGCCACCTCTAGACCCTCGGTGAGCTCCAGTTTTACAGAGAGGTCCCTGGAACCTTTCAACCAAGTCCAAGCAGGGTTTCCCTCTCCACCTTATTTGCCGGGTGTCTCTACTTGGCATGTGAAGAGCTGTTTATTTGAGGACGGGTCTCACCTGGCTTAGAGCATGGATCAGCCGGGGTTTGTCCCCAGGGTCTTTGCTTGTGCTGCCCCAGGTGTAAGGGCTATGTGCACCTGCATAAGCCTTGGGGCTCATCTGATGGACTGACGCCTCAACCAGGACCCCTTCTTTCACCAAGCAGCTCCTCATATGAGCGGAAATAAGGAGTACCGTTTCATCTTCTTTTCCCTCTTTTTTTAACCTGCTGGGGATTCAGTGACATACTATGCATCTGCTGTGCTGTGTTGGAGGAGGTCTCAGTTTTCTTCCGAGCTTATGTCAGGAGCTCTAGCACCCACACCAAGCTTTCCGAGGATTTTGTCATTTGCAGCCACAGTAGCTTGAAACAAGTGTTGGAGTTATAAGCTCCCTGTGCTGCTGGGGAGTCCCGATGCAATCTTAAAGCTAGCGGAGCTCTGGTGAACAGCCCATGTCCCGCAGTCAAAATAATTCAGACTCTGCGACTCGAAGCACAGAGCAATTCACAGGGTAACCCACTTGTAGGGCGAAGGATGAAGTGCTACATCCTGAATATGAGCAGTGAAATTACCAGTGCCACCTCTGTCAATGCCACTGAATCCCTCTGAAATGAATTCTTGAGAAGAAATGAGCCTGTTATACGCAGAGATTTGCTGAACACCGTGGATTTGCCTTCCCTAGCTGTGTGCAGGGGCAACACAGGCTGACCTTGCTCCAAGGTCAAATAATATCCGTGTGGGTTCAGCAGCGAGTGCTTCCCAGCGTGCTTGCTCTCTCCACTCACAAAACATGGGCCAAGTCCGTTCCTGAGGACACAGCCGGAGGTTACAGCAAGTCCACTTTACTTTCTGCAGGGCAAAAGCTAATCAGTCCCGCCGTGCCTCCAGAAGGCATGGGTGTTAACGCTTGCCGGTAGGAAGATGCTGCCCCCCAAAAAGGCAGCTGGGATCAGGGCCAGGGTGGCTGCCTGAGTGCAGAAGAGCTCTTCAGTCAGCCTGGAAGCTATTCAGGAGAAGACAGCCACCCTTTGCACCCACAGCACAAGACCAAGAGGATTTTCCACGGGGTCTCCTCTCCAACAAAGTCTCTTTCCATCCATCCATCCTGGGGAGCAGCTGGTCTCCACCCTCTGCCCACCGCAGAGGGGAGCTGAAGGGGATTTGCCCTTTGTATCCCACCCACCCCAAGTGGTATGGCTTTTGGGGAGGCTCAGAGCAGCCTGTTTGGAGGCAGGCAGCTCCAGAGTGCCTGCAGTGGGACATGCGTGCCCTGCATGGGGCTTTTGGGAGGCTTAGCTGTGAGACAACATCCCTAAACCACTTGGGCAGATTCATTTTCTACCTGAATGAAGTGTCAAGCCAGCCCCATCATGGACTGATAATGTCTGTTTTGAAGTAGTCTACGGAAAAGCTACATTTCTGTCTTCTGGAGGATTTCTTCCTTTGAGAACATGAGGTACGAGACATACCACAGGATCCAGACATTTCACGCCTGCTGTTTCCTAGCTGCTCTTCTGGCTGGTGCCAGTGTTCCCGCATGGCTTGTTTCCTGGTGACATTTTCTGTGTTTTAGGGAAGCTGGTCAAGCGTGAACGGCCTGGGAGTCCTGTACTTTGTGTGTTAGGATGCTGTGCTCAAGGGAGGTGGTGGCCCCCTCTACGGTGGGGACAGATGGGTGGGAAGGATGCTCAGGGAGATCCCCAAATCCTGCAGCCCCTGGGACCGCAAGGAGGAGCAAGGAACAGGCATCTCCCCTCAGGTTTGGAGTAGGAACCCAATGCCCCCATATTGGCTGTGAGCAGAGCAGGACAATACGTCCAACCTCTGAGGACACAGTGACCAAGGGGAGAGGTGAGCAAGAAGCCTTTTTTCTTCCCTGATGCCAGAGTCTGTGACTTTGGGGGCTCTTTGCTTACAAGGTGAACTTTTTCCCGTGATATTCAAATAAAACACAGCTTTTGAATTTAGAAATCCCTCAGAAGGGGCAAGGGGGGATGTAGGGAAGTTGTCTAGGGAGACCCACTGCAAAGCAGCTCTCTGAGCTGCCGTGGTCTCTCCGTGCCTGTGCCGGGAGCTGAGAGGCAGGGAGCTCAGCAAAATCTTCAGATCTTGCTGATTCCGGGGAAGGGAGCCCACAGTAACAATTTGGTCGGGTTCCCCACTGCTGGGAGTGCTCTTAGATGTTATGATTTCTTAATATACTCCCTACACGTGAACACGCCAGGTGTTGGAATTTCATAAATTTGCATCTTTGCAATAGCTGCTTGATTCCCCAACAGGATCAAAGCTGATCTTTTCTGGAGAGGCAGCCTGTCTTTTCAAAACATTTTCATGTGACAACTTAAAATGGGCTCTGTGACAGTGCTGTAGATCTGCAGTGGCCACCACCCAGAAATTTGTGCTGCTGTTTGCACTGCTTTGAATATTCTTCACAATTGTGTGGTCCAGGGCTTCCTCCTCTGCTGGCTACCAACCTGTGTGCCCCCACTGCCAACTGACCTGCAGAGGGGCATGAGCACACCAGCACTTGAAAGGGAAACCTTTTATCTGGCTCTTTAGTCACAGAACTTTTCACCCCAGACTCTCCAAATCTATTAGAAAAGACATTTTTCTCAGGTGAATAAAAATATCTCAATGCCTTAATGAGAACATTAAACTCAGTTTCACCCGCTTTGACTGGTGCCATGAGGTCTTATAGTAGAACAAACATCTTTTGTCCAATTACTGGGAAGAAAAAAAAACCCCAGCTCTTTCCCTGACAGGATCTGTATTACCTTGTTCTTGAAATTCCCTTCATTGTTCATCATGTCAAGCAGGGATACCTTATTGTTGACAGAGCAGTTCCCAGCTCTTCGGCTGTGTAGCTGGGACAATCCTTTGTGTCGCAGGTTGTACACCATCCTTCTTGTGGATACCTAAGAGTAAGCTCAGAAATAGAGGATTCCCAGTTTTTGATAATAAAACATTACTATTTCCACTTATGGTTTGTACAGTTCTGGTGGCTAGGGGAAAGATCTCATCTACCCACCACAGCTTCCAGCTACTTCCTCCATACCCTTCACCTCCTCTTGAGACTTCTTTTAACACCAACTTTAAGTCACTCAGCAAGTTCTCAAGGTCACTGAGCACAAAGCGGCACTAAACACGATGTTGCATGGACTAAGGGCTTCACCGTGAGAAGCGCACCTGAATAACAAAAGGGGGTGTGTGTGGATTTCTGCTCTGGTCTTTATTTCAGATGGCTGTCGGTCAGCTGTGGCTAGGACGGCTCTATCAGCATCCCTCTCTCTTTACCTGGTCGCAGTGGGATGTGCTCCTTTCCCCCATACCTGTAGCTTCTTCTGCCTTTGATATGACCCTTCTCCACTGGAATCACCCTCTAGGGTGACGATTCTCTCCCACTGCCTTCCAGTTTACTCTGGAAGACACCAGAGTGTCTATCTCTGCACCTTCCATGCAGCCTACTGAGGCTGTGTGCCTGGGCACCCTGAAAGCAGGAATCAGGGTGTAACTTGCCAATTAAAATCTCTTAATTGAAGAACACATAACAAATACTTCTCCTCAGGCTAGCTGCAAGTTATGGCTGTGATCAGCCCCAATGCAAACATGAGCAGAAGTGTGTCTCAGCGTGCCTTCATGCTGCCAGGCTAGGGGATGGGATATTTAGGTAACTCTTCAGTTTCCCAGATGGGCTCAGTTTAAGCAAAAGTAGCAGTGGTGAAGGTGCTGGAAAACTGCAGAGTAATTCGTAATCTAGATATATTTACTCTGCACATCTCTGTTTCTCTGCTTTTCTCAGGGTGGTGTTTCCAGGAGGAGGAATAGGTGGTCTTGGCTGGGTCTGTACCTGTGCTGTTTTTTCCTCGGATAAGTAGCTCACTGGGAACATGAGAATCCCAGTCTGCCTGGGAGAGTCACCTTCCAGAGGTTGGAAACAGCATCTACCAGATGTGATGATGCTAGAGACAAAACCATCTGGGTAAGTGGAAATCTGTAGAGACAGAGGCACTTTGCGGGGTCCAAAAATGGCAGCGTCGAGGGCTTTGCTGAGCTGGCTTCCCGACTGAGAGTCAGCTGCTGTTTCCAGAGGACCTCTAAGCACTGGTTTGCTTTGGCGAGAGTATCTGCAGAGCTGTTACTGGCAGCCACTTGGCCAATCTCCCCAGGGACTTCATCCTACTCGGGGTCAGCGCGGCTTTCTCTCTCCGAGCTGTGACGTTGGAGCCCATCTTGCAAAGCGGGCGGTCTGCGGCAGCTGTGCTGCCACCGTGGGTTGTTCACGGGAGATGTGTTAGAAACTGGCTGAAGGGCAAAAAGGCCTTTGCTGGGAGGGGGTCGTGCACACCGGGACCAAAACTGCCTGGTGGAGAGGAGGGCTCCTGCTTGCCACTCTCCCCGCTGCCATGGTGGGTGTTTGCTGGTCGCTCCTCACCTCTCCCACGGCCTGTCTGCCAAGGAGTTCATGAAGGATTGATAGCACCGAGTGCCTTTCCAAGAGCAAAGCCCCATCACTCAGAAGCCGTTAGATATCTTCTGGCGTGACACTCTGCTCTCTGGCACTGACCGGGGCAGCCTGCTGACTGCAAATCTGCTGGGCCCACGGGCAAATTATCCGCACATCAGCACATTTAAGAGAAATTAATTTCCCTGCGGGAGCAAGGAAGAAAGTCCCTTCCAAATCCGAGCCCAGCTCCGAGTGGCTGTTATGAAATGCGGTGACAATCTCCCCTGCGCCACGCAGGGAGGGAGCAGCGTCTCGCCTGCATCTGCAGACAAGCCAGCAGGCAGGAAAGTCACAACAAGCAACGGAAAGAGAGACCCTGGTAGATGGCTTTTAAAGTTAGTTACAGAGGACTGGAAGCCCGGAGGGTGTTGGAGCTTCCACTCTGCAGTCAGTGCAGGGACACCGAAGCTCTGTAGAGGAGCAGCAATGGGGAGAATGGGGTCACAGGAGCGTGGAGAAGGAGGGAAATTTTTTTAATAAATCTGATATAATCCAATTAGTGGCATCTGACTGAAGAACAAATGCCTCGCTGCTAAGGAAGAATTAAAATTGGACCCCAAAGACCTGCTAGCCTTTGTGCTAGCCTAAAACAATATGTAGGGTTTAGGACAGAGGAAACAGTAACAAAATGGGAAGGAAGGTACGTGAACATAAATATGAAATGGAATAAAATGTAATGTGGCTTTAGCAGAAGATCAGGCAAGATAAACCTGCTGACTTTTTGGGGGTAGATAACATGTTTATATATTTATTTTTTAAATGGAAGGAAAATGCAATAGATTTCTTCTACCTGAATTTCAGCACAGCACTTGACATGGCACTGTATGAAAGCTGTGCCTCTGGAGAAGATGAGCTCGCTCGGGTGAAAATGACCCCAGGAAGGTGTGCTGGGCAGTCACCAGTCCCGAATCCCCTGCTCCAGTTTGACTCTGAGAACGGATTCAGTGCAGCACAAAGAAACCAAAAATGAGAGGAATAGATCTATTGCTTCTACAGACATCTCTGGGAAGGATAGCCCAAGAGGTGCCATCCCTCCTCCCTTGACATGCCAGAGCCCCAGCTGATGGGATGGGGAAGGCAGACCGGGGAAAGACAGTTCCCATCAGCTGGGCTCCTGCTCCCTGCCAGCTCAGTGGGGTGTCTCTCTGGGGCCAGAGCCCCTGGGGGTGCTTCTCCCTCTCCTCCTGCCTCCCTGAGGCTGGGTGCCGATGGGGTGGAGGGGACGCTCAGCAGCAGGCAGCAAACCAGCCCCATCCCTTTTCTTCAAGGAAGCCCCTAGAGACCAACTGAGAAATGCCATGAAAGCCACTTTCAAGGGGTGAAGAAACTGCCTGAAAAGGAGAGCATCGCCTGCTCCCACCTCCCTGCGGCACGGCAGGGAACCTCAGACAGGAGCCCCATCCCTGCCCACGAGCTGTTCCCCCCCAGTGCCATCCTCAGGCTGCCTCAGCCCCAGGAACTCTTTGCTCATACTTGCGTCTGAATGCACATTTCTCCAGCTCACTGAATCAGCTGGGGCTGGACCAGAGCTGGAAAGTGTTTTCTGTGTGCAGAAATGGAAAGGAAATGAATGCTGCTTCTCCTCCCGAGTCTGAGATGGGGGAATGATTTGCCGGGGATTTGTAATAGTGGGGGGTTTTTTTTAAAAAAATTTGCCTGAATAGGCTTTCTGTGGAAAGAAAAGGGAAAGACTCTGAAAGTAAAAAATATGGTTATGTCCTAATAGGATAATTTGTTAGTAGGGACAGAAAAATTAAAAATAAAGGGAAAATAAAAAAAACCAAGGTTGCTTGGCAGCCAGGAACTGCCCTTGCCACTGTGGAGCCACACAGCTATAAGGGCAAAAATTTATCCCACATTAATATCCCTTGTATCTCTGAAGAGCAAGTCCTGGGTCACTGTTGTAGAAACCCGGGAACTGATCCCTCCGCAGACATTCTCCTGAATGAGAGCCCATCTCTGATATGTACTCTGTAAACATTTAAGCAAGCCCACCTGCTCCAGTCCTTCCTGGATAAGCCCTGGGCTTTTGCCAGGATGCTGATGGCGCTGTGGGTCTCGGGAACCAAATTTGCTTCCTGTCGTCACACTCTGTGACCTGAAACACTCTCGATTTTCTCACGGTCTGAGTGCGCTTTAGATCCAGCTGAGTTCAGGGTCAGAAAAATCAGGGTGCCACCCCCTTAACTGCAAACCTCTCTGGTTTTGATGACAACCGAGCACCTCATGTGCCTCTGTTTCCCTGGATTATTTCTTCTCACCCAGGGCTGGGAGCATGAGCCACTACAGGTAACAGATAACTCCTGAAGCAAATAGGACTCCAAAAGCTGCTCTGCCAACATGCTGGCACCCTGCTCCAGGGGGTTATCTCCCAGAAATGACACCTGCCTGGAGCAGGGATCAGATAATTCACAAGGGGAAGCTGCTGAAGCAGGGGGTGTGGAGCAGGGGGGACAGCAGGCGCTGCGCTGGTGAGAAAACTCAGTCCTTTGCCTCCCCATCACTGGCAGGACTCTGTGAAGTTTGGTGTGATTGATGTCCTCAAAATGGGCATTTCTGACGGCTCTCACCTATGTCCTGTTTCGCTTCTCTATTTGCTGAGTTGGGAACAGGTTGCAGGTTACAACTCAAAGGACGCTTGCGCGAGCTTCACTGAGCTGCAACCACGGAAGATGTCCTGCTGTCCTCCTCCCCCGTGAGCGGCCTTGGACACTGCTCCGGCCATGCGATAAGGTGCTGTCACTGCTCACCTGGTGAAAAGACAAACCTTGCTTTGCCTGTTACCCATGCCAACAGCGTCTGCCTGGCTCTCTGGAACACGCCAAGAGGCACAAAGGAGGAGTGGGGCTGGAAGGAGCACGAGATTTCCCCTTTCTGGAGCAGTGAGCTGTGAGGCTGGCTCAGCCACCTGCAGGGGCTGTGTCACAGCTTTTGTGTCACAGGTCTGGTACCATGCTGTAACGAACAAGCCACAAAGGCAATTAATTGCTAACGGCCAGCCTTGACTGCCTAGCGGCGGGGCTGTGGGCAGGAAGCTGAGCAAAAGCTCTGCAGGTGGCTGGTCTCGCTGGAATCCCCTCACTTCCCTCGAGGTATTTCTGCAGGAACCCACCGAGGGCTTGGGGACAACCAACAAAACATCCCTTGATGGCACAGGACGGCCTGGGAACATGCCTAGCCCTCTTCTGCACCACTGCCGTGTCAGGTCACCATCAGGACAGTAGAGGCGTTTTGGGGAAGGAGCACCAAGCAGCGGGAGCTGCAAGTGGCAACATGGTCTGGTGCCACAGGAAAGACATTGCACTGTTTCCCGTCCTGCATCCTTGTTGGATAAACTCAGCAGCTGTGTTTGATGAGGCGCCGTTACTCATCTCCTGGCTAGCAGCAGGATTTCCAGGGACCCTGACTCACTCCTGGAGTGGCCGGATCGCAGCAAACCCCCAGATGCTCTCGTGATGCTCGTTGTCCCAGGAGCTCCTTACTGCCCACGGGTGCTGTTCCTCTTCCCCAGAGGCAGTCTCAGCAGTTTAATTTCCCTTACAATACCACAATTGGCTTTCACTCGTGTCATTGGCCCTGAACTTTCTGCCCCTCATCTCATGAGATCCCCTGTAAACTCTGGCTGGTTTCAAAGACCTTTCTGCTCAGTTGGAAATTGTTGACCTTCGTCCACCTTTCCAGAAAGGTATGTCGCAGACCAGAGCTGATGCAAGTCAGATTTATCATAGAAACCTTGGGGTTCAGCTTCAGAGAGAAGGAGCTTTGGGGCTCACCCTTACTCTGTGCCAAAATCTCTCTGGAAGAGGGGATGCACACCCACATGTCATATTTTCTCCTGGAGGCAGGATGGCTGGCGCTGTGGGCTTTGGCCAGTCTGCTCTGAGCATGCTGAGAGCTGTTGTCCTGGCATTGCCTGGACCATCGGCAGACGGTGGGTGAGGAGACATGGCTGTGTGCAGGTGGAGGACACCTCCCTGCACAGAGAGGTGATACCCGTGTCCAGGAGAGATGCTCAGCAGGAGCAGAAGCAGAGCTCAGCCTGGCAGGGCACTGCTCAAAAATGGTGTCCTCCCACAGGAGGACACTTCCCTGCAGCTAGGACCAAGTCAGAGGGTGGATTTGATCTCTTTGCTCTCAGAGCATTTGCTGTGCCCTTCTGGGCATGCAGAAGTCCCTGCAAGGTGGGTGGCTCTTTCCTCTGGGGCTGTCCCACTTCTGCAGGGTGGTCCAGCCTGGTGGGGGGATGCCTGGGGAGGCTCTCAAAGCCTGCAAATCCCCTCCCACGGATTTCAGAGAGGGCTGGGGTAATAACCCAACACCCAGGTAAGACCCTGTGTTGGCTATTAGCAGCCCAGGACAGGAGGACACGGTGAGTGAAGGCAGAGTGAAAACCCTTTTGTTTCCCTGATGCAACTTCTGGGGTGCTCTGCTTAAAAACTGGTGCTTCCCCCTTGACATGCAATTGAAACTCAGCTTTTTAATTTAGCAGTCCCTCAGGTATGGCAAATTTCTGCAAAAGCTGTGGGGCTGGCTTGGCAGCGGAGCAGCTGGTGGGGTGAGACATCCAGGACGTTACAGAGCAGATCGCAGCATGTATGCTGGGAGAGCTGCTCTGCTGACAGACGCAGCAGCTCCCCTGAGGTTTCATGGAGCTCTGAGGTCGTATCTCTCACTTTCCAGCAAAAGAACACAGGTTTGCATCCCTCTCTCTAATAGTAAGACTTCAGTGCCCTGGGGAAGATCAGGATTAGCTGGAGCACCTGCTTTTTCAAGAGGAGCCATTGGATTTTTTTCCTGGTCACTTGAGGCTAAGGGCTGGGTTGGGTTTTCTGAGGAAGGTCTCCTGTCCTACTTCTCTTAAAAAATGAATCGACCCTTATCTGAGCAGTCCCGGGATAGCACTCATGCGAAAGCTCTTTCCGTGAGTGCTTCCTTTTTGTCCTGTGTGATGCTTCGAGGAAGCCTGTGGGCTGTGGGACCTTTCTGTAGGGATCAAATCTCTGCCTGGCTCTGGTGGCCAGGATCGGGAAGATGTGGACTCAGGGATGCTGCCAAGGGTGGAGGTGCTTTGCAGTCAGGAGCTGCCATTTCCCTTCTCCGCATCAAAAGTAAAAATGACCAGTCCCTCCACCTCATTCCTAATGCAGGAAAAGCCTCTCCGATATTAATAAGAATCTAATTATACATTTATTGTTCCATGAATTAATTACATAGCAAGTAGAGTTACCTTTTACACAGCCATTAAACTTCAGGAAGGCCTCTTTATACCACTCCATGGATAATTTAATTAGCATACTAATGTCTTATTAGCTATAAACCCAAAGCTGGTTTAGAATCACTTAAATTAAAACTCAAAAGCCTTCAGCCACCCTGTAACCCCTCTGCATGAACGGTGGGTAGAGGATGGGAGCGTGCGCAAGCGATGGGCTTTGTCCCTCCACAAGCAGAGCCCGGGGTTGCTCCCGGGCAGATTCCCCATCTGGTGCCAGTGGGAGGCAGCGCTGCCTGCTCCTGCCTGCACAGCATCCACGGGCGAGGAGTCCCTCCGCTCGCCTCCTTATTCTCATTTTATTTCCTCTTAGCTATCATCGGTATTTGCATTAATTGAGCTAGTCTGAAAGAGCTGTGATAATCCATTATGGATGGACAATTTCAAATGCAGGGATTAAAGCCACAGAAGGGAAAGCAGGAGCTGGGGCAGGAGCGTCTATGACACTTGAGGAGGTCCCAACCCCACACCAGGGCTCCCTGGTGGTGCGGGGTTGGTGCCACCTTCTCCATAGGTGAAAATACCAGAGCCGAAGACACGGCCAGATCCCAAGGCATCCAGCCAAGGCAAGCAGGAGCAGAGGGCACCTGTCCCACCGTGCTCCCAGTGCAGCATGTCCCCTTGGCCCCTGGTGTCCCCTCCGTCCCCCATCTCCCAACAGCAACAGGACTCTCCCTTGAAGCACTGCAACTTCAATGTCGCGGCTGCGCTGAGATTTGTGCATGGAGCCAGGATTATGTGGCTGTGTTTTCCATGATCCCAAACATCCCCCTCCTGCTGGGGTCAGGACTGGCACTGCTGCACGTTCTTAAATACTGCAGTTTAAGTGTTAAACCCTTTTTAAAATGACCCCTTCTGCCATTCGATTCATGAGCGTAACATTTTTTTTCCCCCAGATCTTCTTAGCTAATAAATAGCTTAATTTGGAGGTTTGAAAATTGACTCAGAGGCAGAGTTTAACTAAATCGAAGAGCAAGACTACTGCTTGAATGTAATAATCTGAAAATAATTGATTAATTTGCATGATCCTTCGTAATTGCTTCAATTTACACCCAAGAGGCCACTGTCATCAATAGATGAATAAGACATAATTTTTAAAGTCCCAATAACGCATGGAATAGAATTTTAAAAATTCACTCATTCTGAAGCGTGGGGCAGGCTCCTGCGCACAATCAGCTCAGCGACACTTCCAGCACATTGCGGGGAGAGCGCTCATTGTTAGAGAAATCGTGCTGTAATTTAATTCACTTGTTAAGAATGTAATTATGTTCATCATCCTTGGGAAAGAAAAGGATCAAATCCTATCACACTGATGCTAACCTTTAGACGGAGAGACTTCAACAAAATGAGGAAGCCGGCCGGCAGCATCAAGAGTCAAAAGTAAAGAGATTAAAATTCTAAAATTTGGCATGGATGCTCTTTAAGGAGTGACATAGCAAAGCAGCTACCTTCTGCAAGGTGCTTAACCACATGCTCAACTTTAATTGCCATTAAAGCATAAATTTAATTGCCATTCAGCATATGCTTAGCTATACCAGGACCTGACAATACCACAGGGGCTCAAAGTGCCTGCGTGGGTCTGATCAGCGAGGGAGGGAGGAAGGCAGGAGCGAAGGTAGGTAAATGGCAGGGTTCAGGAAGGTGTTTAGGCCACACAATGGTCCTTCAAAAAATGGAAATCCAACCTCCATGAGGTCAATAAACAGGGGCAGAAAATACAGCATGAAAGAGGGGAAACAGGAAGCCGGCAAGAAATAGTAAGACTTGGTAGGAATGAAAACAAACAATAGATAATTCAAGTCTGCCAGGAACAGGAAAGCCTGCAAAGGAACGAGACAGGTCTGCTGGCTCCCCAGGAGTTAAAGGGAACAATTAAGGAAGATGAGGACACAACTGAGAAGTGAAATGATTTCATTTCATAAGTTCTCACCTCGGGGGATGTTGGGAGAAATCTGCTCTTGACTTGCTCTATTCTGGTAATAAAGGTGAGCTGCTATTAAGGATTAAGGTATCAAATGAAGAGGCGCTGGTGCAAATAGGTAATTTAAAAAATATTAAGTCACTGGGTCTAGATGGGACATTCAGGGGTTTTGAAGAAACCTAATAATACAGTGGCTGAGCTGCTGGGTGAGCTGCAGCAGTATTCATCTCGCTGCCAAAGCAAGTACGGGATCAGAGGGCTGGAGGGCAGCAGCAATTTCAGTGCCTGTATTTTGCAAAGAAACACTGCAAATACAGAAGCTTGGCTGCCTGGCGAGCCTTCTGTCGGTAAGAGACGTGGGCGAAGTGGTCAGTGCATGCAGGGTGGTAAAGGTCTTGCTGGCTGCAATCCATCCTCGTGATGCTGGGGATACATGGGCATGGGGGGATCCATCTCACCTCGGACTGCTCTTCGCTAACTCCTTTTACCCTACCTTGGTCCCTTTTCACTTGCAGGACTTCAGGATCGTGGAGATCAGGTGGCAGCAGCTTAGGAGATGTTTCGGTTCTGCATTGTCTGCCTGGCACTCCTTTAGAAATTTCCCCAGAGGAGAAGAACGACTAGCTAAAGTGGAAATATAGAAAATGTATCGAGGCAGAAAAGTTATTCAGATTTAAGGCTGCCTGCTCAACCCTTTGTGCACATATATTATGGCACAGTACATGCTATGATTCAATTCCCCTCAAGTTTTGTTCCTAAAAGAGAGCTTGCTGTGCCTTCAAATAACATTTCCTTCCACTCTAAGACAGATATCTAAGAAAAGTGGAGTGGGGCCAGGCTAGGTGACACTCAGAGGTCCCTTCTAGCCTGAATTACCTCATGACCATAGGAGTCTTCCTCCAAAGGTCCCTAGCTGTGGAGGAAGCCCAGATGTGCAGACACATAGCCAGCTAGTGAGATAGTCTAGATGATTGCTTTCCCCCGGGGACCATCGCCTTTTCCCAGCTTGTGACAATTCAGCACGGCCGTGCTGCCACCATCCTAAC
Source organism: Rhinoptilus africanus (assembly GCA_013400135.1). NCBI lineage: Eukaryota > Metazoa > Chordata > Aves > Charadriiformes > Glareolidae > Rhinoptilus > Rhinoptilus africanus. The sequence continues at coordinate 288,346 of VXBO01009212.1, forward strand.
CCTGCACCTAGGGGTGCAGATGCTCTAGGAGTTAGAAGAAAGTTTATTTAGCAACGAGCCATCTCTAAACAACTTACTTTAGAGGTGCTGCACGTTTCCCTGAAGCATTTGATGCCAGAGAGAGTTCTCTGTCTTAGAGGGATCCCTCAGCAGAGGCAGCCCAGTGGTGCCTGTGCTTCAGTTTAGACAATGACTTTCATGAGACTCAACCAGAGCGAAAACTCTCCGCCAAAACACGAAATCTTGTTAGAAAATCACAGCGCTGGAAAAAAAAAAAAAGATATTTTATAAATCCTGGGCATCCTTTCCCCCCAGCTGTCCTTTGCACTACTGTGGCATTTCATGTTGAGTTTTACAGCCTGAGGGCTATAATCCAGTTATCTCCAGCAATGTGCCAAGGCATGGAAATGCAAACATGGTGCTTGGGAAACCCTAACCGTGATTTGTGGTGATGATATGCCATAGAGGCACGACTGGGGCTGGAGCACTACGGTGACTTTTAAAATCCATGTTCAGTGACACCGGTATTTAGAGGCTTGATAAATTTGTCTTATGCTTTTCTCCTTGCTAAGGCAGGGAGGGGGTATGGCGTTTGGGAGTCATTAAGTCTCTTTGCTGCAAGGACTCCTGCCTTAGGTCTGCTGCCTATTCTGTACCCGAAGAGAAAAGCTGGCTTGCTGCTGCACCTGCCTCCATTTCTTTTAGGTGTTGCAGCCATGAGGCATATAAAAAATTAAAAATCAAGAGGAAAACAAACAACATTGGTGACTGCATATTAGGGTCAGTGGTAGTAAAAGCAGGTCTTCAGAAAAAATCATCGGAGATGCTTCCGAGATCTTTCAAAGCATTGAAAAACCTCTAGGTATTTTTCACCGTTGCTGTATTTTCCTTGTTAAATGTGTAGTTTATAATATTTCTATCTTAGTGCTTTACGGGGGACCATAAATACCTGATGAAAAGCACTTTCAGACTGCCTGGGATGCTCTGAAAAGCATGTGAGCCGTAATAGTCCACAGGAACATCTGCATCCTGACAGTCTGTGAGTTTATTTGGGTAGAGCTGCACCCATGTAGTGCTTCCAATTTAATTTCCATGTTTTTCCAAAGAGGAAGAAAAATGTGTTATGTTTCCTGGGTGACTGGAGGAAGGTTTTACTGTGCCAGGCATCTCTAATCTCCCCGTGCAAGATTTCCTTAGTGGCAGACAGAGAGCAGCAGTCTGACTAGACACGGAAAAGTGGATAAGGTCTGGAAATGATGCTTTATAGAGGAGTGGGGTTTCATCACATTCTGCTAAAAATATCAGCTCACCTTCAATAGAAATAACATGATCTATGATCATGAAAGTAATTGATGGGCTCGGGGTCTCAGTGAGCTCAGCCCCGCTCCTGCACAGCTACAAATATGCAATGTCCCCAGATCCCTCTTCGCTTCCACGGAGCAACAAATCTCTGCCCTTCCCTCCTGGAGAAGCCCCAACTGCTCTGTGTTGATGCTCGTGCCTTTCACGGGAGCTGGATTAGCATGAGCGGGGGGTCGGCTGCCCCGTGGAGGGCAGCCTTACAAAGGCACGGAGCTGCGAGCTGGAGCCGTCAAGGGTGCAGAGGGCACCGTCGCTGTGACGGGAGCTGGGTGCCAAGGGGGAAGGAGCAGGTGGCGCGAGTGGCAACGCAGAGTGAGGTGCTGCAAATCTCCAGCAATCAGCACCCACCCGGCACCGGCACGAACTGACGGAGCTCAGGACCTGCCTGTCAATACATACGAAGGATGTAGATAGCAGTGACATCCAGTGTGCGGCTGCTGCGAGAAATTCAAATTGGATTGCCAAACTTTTCACCCTTACAGGAGTTCTACCAGCTTACAGCTGCCCCCTCCACAGCAGGAAGCTGCTTCCATTTGGAGCTGAATGAAGAGTGGAAAGGAAAAAAANAGCATGAATATTAATTTGAATTCAACTGAATTTCAATTAGGCCGTGTTCAATCTCCACAAATATTTGAGCAGTGCTATTGCAAATACGGTGAAACAGCAAATCTGTAACTTTAACACACAAATATTCACAAAAGATAAATTCTGGACTGCGTGCTCACAATTCACGTCATCTTGACTTGAATGCTACAGTCATGTGCTATTGTTTCGATGCCCTGGTTGGGTGACGTATAAGGAGCCAGAAAACACAACAAATACGCCGATTTAATGTAGCCTGTTAGGTGTGGGCGAGAGCATTAAGTCACGACACAAGTTCTGGCGTGCGTGAGCTGGGATGCCGAGGCCGGTGAGCTGTGCTCCCCATGTGGTGAGCTGCTCCCTCTTTCCTGAGCGTGTATCAGGCTGCCAGCCCAAAGGGAACAAGGTCACAGGGCAGAGAAGGGACAGATCTGACGGCAATAAAACTCATGGATGGGGCTGCCAGGGCTGGGGAGGAGCCGGCAACAAGAAAAGACACATGGTCTTTTAGGTTAGGTCATTCAGAGCAAGAAATACCCAACTCGCTGTACGTCCCATCACCGAGCATTTCAGTATCCTTGATTTTAGGTCACATGGCATCAAGATATGGAGGTCCAGATGATTTTTCTCTACCCTTCTGCTGTGTACACTGGTTGCACATCCCCATGGCAAATAGCTTGTGTGAAACCAAAAGTGGGCTAAGCACAAGCAACCAGAGGGAGGTTTACCTGGCTTTGTGAGGAACATAGTTAGATCAGGACCTAGGGACGGAGAAACACTATTGTCCAAGCAAAATGAGCTTGTACTACAAAGGGCTTAAGTGAAGGATGACAGTATGAAGGATGATGAGTATGAAGCTGAGGAAGGGAAGATGGAGAGGAGCTGACTACCACCAGCAGCACTGATTTGTTTGGCACCGTGGGCTGTCACAGCAAACTAGGAGGTAGGCAAACAATAAAGTATGTAAACCTTCTGTGGCTCTCAGATGCTCCACCTTGCTCTTCCCTGACACTGATTACACTCAGTTGGCACACAAGGCTTGGAGCACCCAGTGACCAGGGCAGTAGGATTCACCTGCCAGCCAGGAAAGCCCTTTCCTTGGGGATCTGATCATGGCACTCCCTACAGAGTGGAGAATAGGTTTTCCCTAACTTTAGAGGTCTACACTGTACCCTACTCAACTTTTCAGACTATTTTTAGGGGAAGCTGGAGAGAAATGGGCAATTCACAGCATGGCTGGTTCATTTTGTCCTAAGGTTGATATTTCAAATGCGTCAGATGAGTTGCACCCTACGTTTCAATGTCTTTTCATCAGCCGTAAAAGGAGACCAGATGAGTAGCTCAAGTGTAAACATCTCTAATGTAAAAATTTCCACTTAGAAATCCCCCTCTGTGTCCTTCACCTACCTCTTTTTCCTGTGAATAACTGCTTTTTCTGTACGCTGGCCAAGCCTTTCGGGTGAGTGATATTCAAACAACAGGCAGCTGCCCTGCTGCTCCCGTTGAGTCCCATTGTGAAGCTGGTGAACTGATTGATTGTTTGGTTTCTTGAGAACCTGGTGTTGTTTCTGCCTTTTCACTGAGTGGCTGAAATGTTTAAGCAGGGGAAAGGAACAATAGGAACAGAAAATAAAGAGGGGAGAATTGTGAGGAATTAAGTCTATACAATGAATGATTAATAGTGCATTTCCTGAGACACAGTTGCGAACAATAAGCGTCGGTGCTGGGATCTGTGGAGATTTGGAGGGTGGTGATGCTTTTACTGACTCCTTTAATAAAATAAATAATGGGTATGGGGGATCCCTTTCATTGCACGTTGAACGTGGGGCCCTGATGCGCAAGCGCAGGCTGGGGGACATAGTGCAAGGTCTCAAGACGCCCATTAAAAGCCCAGGCTCACAGACGCAGCCTTCACATGGTAACAGGGTGCCTGAAAAAGCCATGTGTTTTATGCAAAGGGCTTCATACTTCCAAAGGTGTAGAGGACAGCTGGTTGTCCTGATCCTGCAACTTTATGCCTAGGAATGGCACATCTCCTTGCACCCTCCTCCCTCTTCGTCTTCCTTTCCTTTTTCAACAGCGGTTGGGGTGGATTCTGTCACTCCTGTCACATGGTCTGACGCTGCCCATGGAATTCATTTCCATTCTCCCGGTAGACTCAAAAAATTTGCAATAAGTCAAAGAAATTAAATTTTAAGCTCACTATTGAAGGATAATGAATCTGAAATATGTGATCTTTTGTAAAATTATATTCTTTCAAATGCTTAGATTCGGGGAACGCTATCTCATACGGGAAGTATACAAGAAACTGCAATCAAAATGACCTATACAAAACATAAAGAAGAGTTAATAGGATTGCTCTGAATTCAAAAAGGGGTGGTGCTGAACAGCACAAGTGGGCCTTGCAGTGGGGCATTTATAATCTCCAATTCCATTAACAAATTTTAATATAGTCTTTGAGGGTAGAAAGCGGTCGTTAATAAAACTTTAAATTAAAGCATGCTAGCTGTCGGATTAGATCATTAAAATTGCAGGGTGCTGGCGGCTGACTGGCTCTGCAGAAGAGACAGCATTGCTAAACCTACATTGTCGAGACCCTGAAATAATTCCAAAACAAACAGGAAAAAGGAATAAAACAATTTTATATGTGTGAATTATGGTTCTATATCATGTTTAATGAAGAGAAAAATGTAATCATATTTCATCAGCTCTCAGTGTAATCAGTGTTTCTGCGCACCGGGGACTAGACACGGAGGGAGAAGCGTACGCACGGTGCGTCAGCAGCCAGTCGTGCAGATGGACAGCAGGACAAGCACAGCTTTGAGATCAGTGAAGATCATTGTCCTGGGTCAGGGCAAGGGATCCAAGGATAGGACAGGGTCTGAAATCTTCTAGAGAAGCCACGTCTATCCATGAGTGAGTTTCCTTAACAGAAGATCAGTTTTGATTTCTAGAAATGGTTGTTGCCTGGGGATCCGGGCAGCTGCAGGATGAACACACTTCTCCTGGCAATACTTTCTCAAAAGATTTAGGAATGATCCTCTAAGTGGGTCCTGGAGAACAGAATTGATAGCAAAGCGTGCAATAATACTTGAGGCTGCACAGCAAATTTTTTTGAGGGCAGAGATATATCTATAGGAAACCTTTTGCTCCTATCCGTATTTTGCATCTCATGTAACACTAAAGAGAACCGGGCCACTTCTTCTGTGCCTGACACCTTTAGTCACATCTTTTGAGGTTTTTTTCAGTATCAAGAGTGACTGAGAACCCGCGGGTTGCTGGCTGACTTGTGTTTCCTGTCATCTCCCTCCTAAACGCTGTCTTACCAGATGAGGGGACACTGATAGAGCTCCCTTACCTCTGCTGGTGGTGCTGGAGGTAAGGGCTTGGGGCAGATGAAGGTTCAGCCAGTACTGCAGGGAGGACATCTGCCTGTCTGTTTGTCCCAGCACCACCCCACCACCTTTATTTGGGCGTAAGAAGTTGAGTTTGACTGATGCCAAGCCCAGGTTCCACCTAGGTATCAAAAGACTTTCCAGTTGCTCAGTATCTTACTCACTATTTCACAGCTGGAGAAACAGAGAAACCACAGGGCAGAGCATGGACATGGATGTGGACAGGCAAAGTCTTTGTGCGCTGTACAGCTCAAGCAAACCAGCTCTGTGCCTCCATCACCAGCCTCAAGAAATAAGAAGTGAAGAAAGAAGAAATGAAATTACTCCCATTAAGTAATTTAGGCGTCATACTAACTAGCTCCGATGCTTGTGGGAGACACTGTGGCTTTCATCTGTTGGGACAGGCACAGGGAGTGGAAAAGCAGCTCTGGATGGGTGACAACCAGTGACATTTTGAGGAATGGAGCTACAGAATTGCTCCAGGTTCGTGGAAGTCAGGAGCCAAGGAAAAGCATGTTCAGGTTCACAGAGACAGCAAACACTGCATCCGTTCCTTGAACGTAGCTCCTAGCTCTTCATATGAATTGCTTGTGAACACATTTGCCTTTCTATGAATTATTCATTCTCTTAAATGATTGGGCAGATGATTTATGCGAACGCTTCTTGGCCTATTGGGAGATCTTTGCTTGTACAAACAGCCATGCTGGATGTGTCCGATTGGAGCACATGCAGGCTTACATGAGCATTTGTGACATTTTCCCTTCCTTCAAGCTTTTAAGTAAACAAAGTGTGCTCGTATGAAAGTCTAACTGGTGTCAGTGTGAATCTGTGCATGTATGAAAAATGAATACTTCTATTTAGTCCATGCAAAACATTCTTTTGATGTCGAACCTCACTGGTGAGCGTTTTCTTCACGCGCAATCTTCTTTCTTCTTGAAATAGACTTTTAGACAGAATGTGAGTTTGGGTTATTTTACTCTGACGTGTTATTTCTAATTGTGTCTCTCTGGAAAAAAAAGAAGAAAGGAAGGAATTAAACACTGCATACAGGAGAGCCAAGCATAGGGGAGCTGAACGCTACCTCAGCATCCTGAAGAGAAATGAGCACTTTGGAATTCGGCGCTGAGCAGGACTGGTCCCTCCTGCCAGGCCTCCAGACGTGGGGCAGCAAAGGTGGCCTCTCATTTTTCATCCTTCCAGTGCTCTACAGCACATGCTTTCATCTGTTCCTCTGAGTTTTTGTCTATAGACCTAGCTCCTCTAGCACATTTGTGTTTGAGTAATTACGGTCTTTATAAAAAATATTTTTTTTTTCCCTCTTTGCCTTATTTGCAGGAGAAGAGTAAAGATTTCCTTGGCTGTGTTTTTCAGCTGCATTCTCCCGTGTTGTATTAGATTTGAACTTGGAAGCAGTTTGCTACAGCTTTTCTGCTGAGGTCAGGTGGGCTACAGCTCCTCTTCGGGTGATGGATACACAAGAGTGTTTGAGCTGCACTCTCTGAGCCTGAAGACCCCTCATTTTAGGTGCAGTGACCAGCAAGTGGCTTCTGCTATGGCTTAACCTTGGACACCCACCAAAGGGTCCTGGGCTCATCACCACGAGGGCAGGGAAACAATACTGGGACCGACCAAATATCTGCAAAGCCTGGTGTTCTGCCTGAGACAGTGGCCAGCAACACGCCCAACAGCAAAGCATGTGAAAACCAGCACTGAGCGCTGCTGGCACAGCAGCGTCTGCCAGTTCATGGAGCAGCATCGTCTGCTGGTCGCAGCCCGACTGTTGTGTCTATGCCACTGACAGACCCGTCTGCCTTGAGCATATCACATGTCTTTTGACAGGCACTATCCCTGTTTGGAAAAAGTGCTTCCAAGACCTCATTTAAAATCTGCTTCCCAGTATTTTCGTTTTTTATTGTAATGCCAGATAGAGGGAGTCACCAACTCCAATTTTCTTTCTCCAAAACACTTTGGATGGACTTCTGTGTTTTATCCAAGCTGAATAACCTTGGTCTGTTCCATTTCCCAGCATCAGGAACATCACTGGGTCAGCCTTTTCACTTGTTTTGTTTTTCCTACTATGTCCTTTAGGAGAGGCAGGGTCAGACCTACAGCCAGTATTCAAAATAAAGATGGACGGTGGATATCCATGCTGGTTATGATGACAATTCCTGTGTGATTATCTCTCTCTCTTGCGATGCCTAACATCCTCCTTGCTTTTTGACCAGGCACAGGTCTGAGCAGCTTTCCCAGGGCGCCTTCGACAGTGCTCTATGAATACTTTGGTGAATGGTAGTAGCTAATTCAGAGCTAATCGTTGTCTGTTTAGACTTGGTTGCCATTCTGGACTTTTTTTTCACCTTCACTGACATTACCTTACATTTATTTACACTGAATTTCATCTTCTGTTTTATTGTCAGTAACTCAGTCTCAGAAGATCCTCTAGAGCTTTTCACTGTCAGTGTTAGATTTCATGATCCTGAATAATTTTGTCGCATAGGCAAACACTGTCACTTCATTATTCACCACTTTTCCAGATCATTGATGAGTGTCACACAGTACAGATCCCAGGACAGGCCTCCAAGGGACCCCGTGACTGGTCTTTGGCCAACAAGAACACCAATCAGTTATCCTTCCCTTGGTTACATGCTTTTAAACACTTATAAATCTGTGGAGGGGCTTCCTCTCATACTTTGTAATATCACAATGTCTCCAAGTGCCTTTTGTCAGAGACCTTGAATGTAACTTTTGGAAAATGCAATTTAACTATGGCAGCCAGCTAATCCTTGCCTGGACCTGTGTTGATGCCTTCAAAGAAATCTAACAGATTTATGAGATATAACTTCCCCTGGAGAAGCCATGTTGACTCTTCCCCAATATATCCAGGTCTATCTAGGCTGCTGTTAATTCTGTTGTATATTACATTTTCTTCTGATTTGCCTGTCATAGAGAGCACACTTACTCGTCTTCAGTTCCTTATGCCCTTTTTAAAGAAAAATGATGTCATATTTTCTGCCTCCCACGCCACTTAGTGCCATGTCGGAGGAGAGTGGAGGAAAGCTGGAATATGGAGCGATATTTCATCTTGCGGCCTCATGAGAAATGAGAGCTACCTCAGCAGTCCCTCAATCAGGTTATGCAAGTGAATCAGTGCAATTTGCCAAACCCCAAGTTAGCACCTGCATAGGCACAGATTTACACCTTTACATTCATCTGAGCAGGTCAAGATGCAGCAAGGGCAAGGACAGGATTCGCTTTGATCAGCTTAAAGGGACCAGTCCTCATCTGTACTTGGGAACAGCTGTAAAAGAAGTGCCTTGACACGTGCATTGGCATTGCCTGTCTCAAACTTGACCATTTGCCCTGATCAAGACAAGTCTATCCTTGAGGTGCCAGGCACATGGTCGTGCAGTCTCACGACTTAACAAACAGGACTTATGAAGAACTGTGCTCAAGAAGCTGCAGGAGCTTCTTAAAGGTTACTTCTTTTACCCATAACATGGCCACTATGGTTTTTATTATCAGCATCCCAACATGTCTTCCCCATCTTCCCGAGAGCGTAGCATAAGGATGATCACAGTAGTCTAGACCACCTTCTATTCTGAAGTCCTGTCTTTAGTAATTGTCATAACTCTGGTACTTGTGTCAGAGAAATGCCCTCTCTCCCTCAACAGGTTCAATGTCAGGGATCTTTAGTTTAAAACATAGTGCTCTGGACTTCTGGCCTAGCTAACAAGAGGGTTGCATAGATGCTCATTAGCCTTTACGCTGCTCAGGGTCCCCCCAGGCATGCTGCAGAAGATAGCTCCTGAACCTCATTGCGGCCACCCTGGGCTGGCTTCTGTTAGACCCCATGCACTACTTGAAACACTCATTCGAGTAAGACCTTGAAGGCTTTGGTACAAGGTACGTGAGATCTGGCCTGCTCCTTGCAACCTGCCTCTGCATTTGTCCTGAGGCTCTGGAGTGAACATACCATGCCACACAAGACCTTGATCACCCCTTCTTTGAAGGGGGAAGGCTGGGACTGTCTGGCCTCAGGACCAGCACTGGTGGAGGCGGCACTGGTGTGATCTTGGGAAAAGAGGGAACCTCCTAAAAGTACTCCCTTCACAGATCCCTGCCACATCTGCATCAGGTTTGACAGCCACAGGTCCAGCTCCCTGGCTCCAGCCATAACCAACTTCTCCCTCACTATTTACCCATCATAAACTTACTTTCAGATCATCCTTATAACATTGTTCAGCTTTTTCAGTCACTTCTGTCTGTATCAGTTGTTACACTCTACATAATCCCTATCAACAAAACCAGTGGTCTCAGCTGAGCTGACCCATTAGCAGATCAAGGTTAATTACTTGTGGTTTCTTTTCCAAAGCCACCAGTCTCTAAGTAACGCTGAGTTAAAGTGTACATCGGGAGTGACTGATGGAGCTTGATTTTGGTGCCAGCTCCCCACTCTCACTCCAGGTCTACTTTCCCTCTGCTGCCTGTTCCAAGCTCCTGATCTTTTCCTTTTTCTCAGCCTCCAGGAAAACTCACGTTTTCCCTTCTTCCTTGTTTTTTTAGGCCTGGATACCTTACCTGGAGCTACTCTTCTTTACTATGATGGCCACAAGGCCCATCTGCAGCTTCCTATCAGTACCCATCCATCACTCAGGCACTATTGGATACGCAGGCAGGAGGCACACCCCCTTGGCATCCCGAAACCACCTCCTGCTCCAGCAAGAGGGTCCTGAAACCAGGAAGGTACTGCTTACTCAGAGAGCCATGGCCAAACCATGCCTGGTAGGAAAGACCAGGAAGGAAAGCTGTTATATTAGCGTCTTATCCCCGCCTGATTTTCCCTAAACAATGGGGCTGGCGCTTTAAGCACTATTTTTTCCTGGCGCTGTTTTACTTTATTATGTCTGTATTGAGATTTCTGCCCAGCAGCTGCCCCCACACAGAGCACCTCAGACATGAGAATAAGGATTTGCCAGCAGCAGGCTCTTCCTGCGACAAAGCACAGCGTGTTTTTGCAGCCGGGATGAGAGGCAGGGGAGAAGCCGGGATGAGAGGCTGCTGGGAGTGTGCAAGTGACTGTCATTGTTTGTTTTGTAATCCTGGGTCACTGCAAGTAGTTTCTAAATTGATTTGTACCCTGTGCAAGCGCCACTGCCCAATTCAGAAAAGCCCCGTTCTCCTCTGTGCCTCTTATGCAAGTGTAACTCTCTACCAGGCAAAAGTCGAATTCTATAATCTTTGTCAAGCCTCTTTTTCCTCTGGGTTACACAGTTTGGGATCTGTTTTGAGAAGTGGAGATTGCTCATATATCAAGGGAAAAAGTGGTCTGCCTTTAGCATGCCTATCTTGGCTGTAGCCGACTTAGACATTCTCCCGTGCTGGTTTGATTTTTAACTGCTACATTAATAAATCAGCAACAGCAGCCCTGTTGGGGAGGAATGCTGATCATCCCCAGTATGTGCCCAGAGACACTGGCTTCTGGTCCAAACCACCCAGCTGTCCCAGGAGGCTTGGAGATGCCACATTTTCCCTTTTCTCAGCTGATGCTTAAGACATCGAGCTGGCAGGACTGACCACGAATCTGCCTGCGCTCCGGCTATACACTGGCTCGAGCATCCAGGGCTTCAAGTTATTACAACTCCTGAGGCAGACTCTGAATGTAAAATAGGTGCCACAGCTCCATCTTGGAATAAAACAGATAAAAAATCAATGCATTTGAAAGAGAAATAAAAAATAATGTCTGGTAGCACTAATATTCCTCCATGCGAGTCTGCAAGTGCTGAGCCTCTCATGGCAACCTTGATTAAGAAAAACATCTTACTTTAGAGAGAGACTGAAGATCTAGAAAATACATCTAAAAAGGTGACCTCTGGGTGATAAGCATAATTACTGATGCTCCCATGGAGCTTTATGTATGTGACTTAAAGCAGAAAAATAAGGACCTGGCGTGGGATCATAAATTCAAATCTAATCCGAGAAGTAACAAAGCTTCTCGGACGCGGGCAGAAGGTGTGAATCTGCGTTAGCTCAGGTGTCACTCTGGCAACACTCCTCTGTTGAAAGAGCTACTCAGTGAGTTTTTCCCATTGATTTTAGTGGAAACAAGATCAATTGTCTCTTTGGGTTCCTGTGTGGGAATGAGATTATGTTGAATATTAATTTGGCTTGCAATGGGCCCTGACTGTAATTTTCTATCAGCAAAGGAGAATTCATGTATTTCCATAAATTCACATACTTCCATCTATTCATTCCACATATTCATAGACATTATCTCAATTCCCAGCTCTAGTTCAAACAAAAGTTGGTTCCTTTTACAAATAAATTATTTTTCACTGTTGATGATATTTCTAATTTTTGTAGGCAAATTTATACATTTGAACAAAGGAGACAAAAAAGTATCTTTGATGTAGCAAAGCCTTTCTGAGAGCCGTACATGAAATAAAAGAGAAAAAGATAGTCTGGAAAATTTAAGGAACGGATGGGAATGATTCCAAGTTACCTTGTACTTAATTGAAGTTCTCAGAAATGTTCTTTTCTTGTTTTCTATATTGGAGTTGTTCCTTGAAGTGCGTATTAATACCTCTTCAAACTGGCATTTAATCTGTGACTGCATTTATTTTTTTTTTTCACTTGTAGAAATGGAAGGGCTCTTTATGGAATTTCTTATTCCTTAGCATCTCCTCACCTTGGTCCCTAGTTTTTGGTGAGTGTTGCTGGGAGATACAATAGCCCCATCTGTACTGCTCAGAACAGGATTTTCCCCAGTTTCTGCTGCTAAAAATCCCCCTGTGTGGTGGTGATTTCTGTTATAGGGTGACAATCTCAGCTGGTCCAAGTCTGCCTTGCTTCACTACCCTTAGATTATCCCACATGAGGATTTCCTCGGACACCTTCACCTCAACAGTACTATTGTCTAGTAAAAAAGAAATATGGCTATTTTCCCAGGATTTTTGGATATTCTACAGCTTGGAAGGGGCAGAAGCTTAACTGTAGGCACAGGTCTGGAAACCCAAAATATGTTCCTGTAGAGCTGGTGCTTTTTGGCGCCTCTGTGCTCCAGAGGGATGCACTGAGGCAGCACGTGGCACACACATATCCCTCTGCCTCCAGCCTACATCCCCCTGGCTGAGCCTGGAGATCGACATGCAGATTAACCCTTAGAGGTGGCGTTTGACTTTATTTTTATTTTATTTTTGCTCACAGACCAAACACTTGGGTGACTCTGAATGCTTTAAGATGCCCAAGCATTACCCAGAGTGTCAGCTTGCTTTCACCGGGGCTCGTGGAGGCGCAGTCCTGGAGTGAGACAGAAGAAGTGGTCTGGCAATGTTATGAACGGTTTTATTCCCTGAAAGCCATTTGACCACCTCTGCCTTCTAAAGGAAGAGCAGCACCTCGGTTACATGCAGCATGTATGACTGAAACTCCCAAAGGCAAGCCTTGCTGCAAGGTGCTTCTGCCGATGGTCCCCGTTTGACATGGGAAAAGTCACGCTGGTTGAAATACACTCTCTAAAACTCATCCCTAAGGCTCTCAGCACCCCCCAGCAGTGGCTCTGCTGCCCCGTGCCCTGCTGGAACACCTGGAAGGTCTCCCTCCCGGAGCTGCTCCTCCCCAGCAGCATCCCAGTCAGCAGGAGCCCTGCTTCGAACCACGTTGCAATTTATTAATGATAAACGTGCTCGCCGTTCCAGCATGCAAGCATAGCCTCTTGGTCTTCAATTATTGCCTGCACTTGATTTCTTAGATTAAACAGCTTGAATCAGGGAATCAGGAATGCGCCTGACCTGTATGGAGCCACTCGTTCTGCCCGTAGTATGCTGATCATAGTAGCAGAAATAATAATACTAATGACAATGTTGTCATGGGTGAGATATTAAAATCCTCTAGTGCCACAGCTCCCGGAGGAATCTTAAAAGGCACTATAATTAAGTCACAACAGACTACAGACCTGCTGCGAATGAGAGATGCAAGAAGAAAAGACACAGACAGTATGACTTCAGTACAGGCACGCAAAGAGACAAGGTTTACAAAACTTCTACGCAAAATGGAATAGCAGGAGGTGACTTGGAATTTCTTAAGACTTGTAGGAAAAAATAATGGGCAAAGAAGCTGTGTAAGCTAATGGTACAGCCACGGATGTGCAGCACAAAAAAAAATAAAGGACCTTCTGCGAAAGTATCTCGGGGAAAAGAAAACCATTGCAGTATGACAGGAAGGGGTGTGAAATCAGTGTCAGCTCAGAGTGGTTTCATACCAAGGGAAGCAAAAGGAAAGGAAGAGGGGAAAGGAAGGGCAAAAAATGAGTGACTAAGAAACGACTAAGTTCTTTAAAAGAAGCATTCTTCATAAGCAGTATACAAATGAATGTGTGAAAAATTAAATTTGTATAAAGGAGGGGTGTGAGTAGCAGGGAAGAGAATTAGCAGTGATTTATTACCACACTGGCAATTCCCCGGGGAAAGATACGTGCAGTGGAGAAGAATAAAACACTGGAAAAAGTCAAGTGTGGGTATTAAAATGTATGTAGAGAAAGAAACACGATTTTGGCAACTCTCATAAGTTAGCATGACCTTAGCCACTAGTAAAATAACAGCACAGATAGAAAAAACTTGTATCTCCACACAGCTAAGAGATAATGGAGCAAGAAGCAATAAACAATGTAATTTAAGAAGAGAAATCTCTGCAGAGTGGCTGCCTTTGAAAATGACAATTAAAATAGATGATTTGATCAAAATATGCCTAATACTTTTACACAGGAATAATGTTATTTACAGGCAGTCCTCCAGAATTTAGCATAACTTTCTGCGCAGCCCAGAAGATGTTTGCATCTATAAATGTTTGTGGGATGAGAGTTCTTGTGGGTAATGGGAATGCAGCTCCCGGGATGCGGAACGTGAGTTTGGAGCCCCAGCGTCAGTTTGTGGGGCTGTGATGGGCTGCGACAGTTGGGAGAGAAAAGAGCTCACCTATTTAGATTCCCTGAGAGATGCTCAAAAGAGAAGAAAAAATTACAACCATCTGTGAGCGTCTAAATAGTGTAAACAGGGGAAGCGGGGGTGGGGGGGGGGGAATGTTTTATATGGCACCGGGAGGTGGAATTTGCACTACCATGATGGGAAACATAAAAAACCCCTCATACCATCGGGAAAAGGTACATTTGAGAGAGTATCAAAAGCTTCACCCAGCATCTGGGGTAGGCTGCATAGGGCCACGCTGGCGCTGCAGCCTGGAGACACCGAAAACTCGGTTAAACAAATCATTAGAAAACATTGAGCGGGATTCATTAGAAAATATGGAGCGGGATATGGTCTTATTCTTGCAAAGCGAATGGCTGTGAGAACCTAATTAGTTATTTCAATCAGGCTCCCCGGAGTCAGTCATGTCTGGATTTGCCTTTCTGGCTCTGCAACCAGTTTCTTTCCAGATTTTGGGTGGGCTGGGAGAGCTCAGTGGTGGGGGGAGCCCCGGGGAGCTGCGGAGGGAGCGGGGCAGCAGTGCTAGCGAGCCTTAACAGGAAAGAGTAATGAGTAAAGAGGGAAAAACAGAGATGACAGCAGCGGCATGAAAAGGAAGGCAGGGGAAAGAGGCTTTTGAAGGAATAAAGGATAGCGAGCTGCAGATACCTACAGCTTCTCCAGGCTGTGTGCAGCCGCTTTTCCAGCCTCTGTCATCCAGGCAGGTGCCTGTGCTCCTGTCTCGGGCAACCCTGGGCTTGGGCACCTCACCTGCACTTATTCCTAGATGATTCTGTGGTTCTATACAGGTAGACATTGTGCTGAAGGACATGGTTTAGTGGTGGTTTTGGCAGTGGTTGGTTGATGGTTGGACTCAATGATCCTCAAGGTCCCTTCTAAACTAGGTGACGCTATGATCTTACCATTCCGTTTCCAGTTGTGTGCATGCAGAAAGGATGGAAAATCACAGCTTGGCTGTGCTCAGGTGTTCCCTGAGCTGGCTACCGTGAGCTACACAGGCTCTGAACCGCTCTGGTTTGTGTCAGAGGGTCGGGCTTGGCACTTGGAGACAATCAGAGCACAAACCAACCCAGGAATCTTTCTCCCCATTCCCTGCAGGGAACACATCCATAGGCAATGAGATCTGGAGCCAGAAATTGCTGGACAGTCACAGCTCAAACGATGCAACTGATTTTCCTTTGCAACTGAAGCAACTGTGCATTTTTTGAGCCTTATTTCACCCACTTATCTGCCTGGGACGTGTGTCTGGGTATTGTAAAATCAACTCCAGAAGACACGCAGGCACACGATCGCCTTTCTGTTGTGTGTGATACGGAGCGTGTAACACAGGTATGGTTTTATGCCAGGTTCGTGCTGCCTGTGGGAGGGCGGGTGATGTGTGAGCTGGCACAAAGCCTGATGGTACAAAGTTTGCACATCGGTACTTTCTGGCTGGTTTGAGCCAGCATTTTGAGTTTATACTGACGTGATACTTACTACAGTGTGGGCATTATTATGTTCATCCAATGGCCCCAGTGCCTGAGATACTGCTGAAGTGTGGCTATAAGGAACCAAAGCCTGGAAAACGGTCGGTAGGATAGCAGATCTGCTAATGGTTTTACTCCTCCAGCTTCAGGCTGGGCACCTTGCTGGCCAGGAGTTTCTGCAAGTCAAACCAGTCCTGGTGCTTCCACAGAAAATACGGTTGGGCAAAATGCATGAATATTGTGAAGAAAAATCTTCAGGGCTGTCTTTATCCATTTGGCAAGGGACATGGGCCCGGAGAGAGTCTTTAGCAGGGCAGTAACATCCTATCTCTGAGCTGGAGGGAGCATCCCACCATACAGATGCCACATGTCTGACTGCAGCCATCACGGTCTCAGTAGAGTGGCACAGTCCCCATCCAAGAAAACAGAGCCAGGATTGTCTTTCTACAGGGAGAAGCCAGACTTTGACACCAGGGCAGCCTTAGGGAGGTGCTGGCTCACAGATATTAAGTGATCCCACTCCAATTTCAGCTGTGGCTTTGCAGATTGACTTGTCCATGTGAAATGTTGTTTGAGCAGCCATCGTCAGGGCCGGTGGAGGAAAAGCAGAGGGCAGGACAGCCTGAGGACACCTCAGTCTGGCTGGAGACCTGGCTGTGCCTGCGCCAGCCACGGGAGAAGCCGTGTGTGCTCCGTGTTTGCTCACAGAGAGGTAGGAAGGCACCTGGCTGGCTTTGCTCAGGCCACTTGATTACTATATTGATTAGCTCTGCCTCTGTGCCCGCGACGAGGGAGCGAGCAACGCAATTAATTCCTGTGTACAGCGGGCAGGAGGGCTGCAGGAGAGGGGGAAGGGTGAAGCCGGGGAAAACAGCAGCATGGCAAAGCTCACGGGGCCTCCGTGAGTCCCTGTGTTTTCACGCAATACATGCGTCTGTACCAGCACATCCTTTAAATCTCTTCCCAGAGCGCTACGTCAGGAGCAGTTTGTAACGTGATGAGGATACGACTGTGAGCAAGGCACAGGCGGTTTCAAGCCCAGGGCTGTTGAGCACCCGGTGAGGTTTCCTGAGCTGTTTGGGCTGTGCGGAGCTCCCCCCACGTGGTGGGCAAGCTCCCCTCCTTGGGAGCTGTAGGGCTCTGGGGATGGTGGATTTGCAGCTCTTGGCTGTGCCGGAGGACACAGTCCCAGCAGCAGCGGGCTCTGCCTGAGCCCTCCTGCCCCCTCCAATGCTTCGGGCACGGGCTCTGTCTTCACCCATCCAAAAAGGACCAACTGACCCAGGCACCCTTTTCCTAATACAACTTAGGACAATAAGGCAAAACAAGGAAGAAAAACAAATAAATAACCTGTCACAAGCAGAGCACCATCTTTTTTTGGGGGCTGACAGGATTTTTCCTGGCTTTCTGCTCTGGGTGGGGAGCCCCACGTGCCTGTCCCTGCCATCACACCCCACAAGTATACAATGGCAAAGGGGTCTGCGGACACCAGGGAGGATTTCATGCCGTGTCCTGTGTCTGGGCACAGCCAGGGTAGTTTTGCAGAGGTGGGTGCAAATGCTCCTTCTTTCCCAGGCCACCAGGCTGGGGCTGGTTGGGGTCCCAGGGAGCCGAAAGCCACATAGAGGGATACTAGGGCTGGAGCCACTCTCCCTAGATGGATTTCTTTTCTTAAATTATGCTTTAATTTCCTTTCCTTCTGGTACCAATGCCTGTGTTTTAATGAGCTCGCTCCCCTAGCATATCAAACAAGGCTGATCCCTGGTGCTCCCTGTTTGCAATTCCCAGTGGCTTCTAACCAAGAATTGTGCTGTTTAATTTTGCCAGTCTTCTAGTTTACATTGAAGCATTAAAAAAAAAACATAGGCGAAAGGACCATATTTCTCCCGGCCTATTGATAGAGCGTGATAGGTATTAAATTCTATAATTCTTTCACTGGCCTTTAAGCAGCCTTGGTGTTAATATTTAATGATGAAAGATGCTGGTAATCAGCCCTGTATCCCAAGTGTCTGAATGCTTTATGATCTTGCCTTTGGGAGCCTAATTGTGAACCCAGCCTGCCAGAGCTTCCCACCCCAACTTAATAAACTTTGCTATTCCTGCCCAGCACATCATCTGTCTCCAGGCAGGATCCAGCGCGGAGATGATCAGGTAGCACGAGGAGGAAGGACGGAGAAGAGCATGATAATAAGGGTGAGCGTGGAGGCTGCTGAGAGAGAGACGGGGGTTAAGCAGGCAGCGTGCCCTGCCGCTGCAGGGAAAGCAGCGCCCAGCCAGGGGCAGCGGCTGTTGATTTGGCACTGCTTTGGGGATGGCTCTAACTCCAGCCTTGCGGCACAGATATCCGCAGGCTACACTGCAGCCCAGCCCAGAAACAGCAGAGAAGAGTGCATTGACCATGTTCTCCCCAGAACAGCCAGGTAGCATGGGCTGTGAGCCTGGGGTCTGCATATGCCAGCCCCTGCTGCTCCCACCTTGCTGGTGGGATGTCTTCCTTCACCCTCCTGCCTGATGGTAGTGTCTTCTCCATCTCCCAGGCGACCTAAGCCCCTCCACCAACACCCATCAGCCTGGATAAAGTCAGGCGCTTGATTCTGGACTCACAGCTCCATCTCTAGCTGGTTTCCAGAGCATCATGGGGTGTGCTGGCTGACGTGGAGGTCTGCCACAGCGCAGGTAGTGCTGCTGCGGGTGATGCTTCACTGGGTTGGAATGGCCTCAGGCAAAGTCAGCAGAGCCCTGTACCAATGGAGAACTGCTGTTAGTTGCTAATAGTACTTAGCACTTACACATTGCAGAGACATTTGTGTTCAAAGCCATGTACAAACATGATCTCATTAACTGCTGGCATGGGAGCAAGCGCTGCCATTCAAAGCCAGCCGCTGGGAAACTGAGGCAGGCACATGACTGTGCAGCTGAGGCAAGAGAAGTAGACATCACCCATCTGCTGTGACCATGTAGGTCACACTGCTCCTGCCTCCCTGGTGTGGGGCTGCAGCCTCTGACACTTCTGATGCCAGCACTGGGCTGGCTGGTCCTTGACCCTACTGGTACCATTACAGTGGGACCCCTTCCCATACCACCGTGAGCACTGTCGTAGAGATGTATTTCACCTGTAGATATTTTATTCCAATTTAGGAGATGCAATAAGCTTTCTCCATAAGGCATAAACCTTATTTTGCTTTATATTTGTCTGCCTAGGGTTTATGCTTGCATAATGAGATGAGTAAGTAACCTTGCAAGCTGATTGTGTTATATGGACACATATAACCATTGGCAGAGGCTGGGAGCAAGTCTTCCCTCCTGAGCACAACCCTGAGGAAAGCTTATCAGGGAGGCCAAGGAGAAACATGGTCCTAGGTCAAGGAAACGTGAAATTTGTTAGCGTGGGAGGCTCACAGGCAGCAGCTGCAGACACACGTTGTTCAACAGGAGTTTCACAAGGGCCAGGAGGTGCCATCAGGAGGGAGGCAGAGCCTCTCCTCTCCAGCTCACCCATGCCACTCAACGTATCTCATTCACCTTCTTGCAGTGTTGGTTAATCTCGCATCCTCCTTGAAACAGCTGCGGCAGAGTCCCCACTCTGACAGGCAGCGGTTTATTACTGGAAGAAGTGGGAGCGTCCTCTCTTGCTGGTGCCACAGACTTTAATAAACACCCTTGCCTTACCCAGTACCAGACTGGCATCCCTGAGCTATTACAGAAAGGCTCTTCATACACCGTGGAACCACAGAGCAGGCAGCAGGACTTGCTTGCTGGAGCTGGAAGCACTGGGACTGCACACCCCCCATGCAAACTGCATGGTCAGGCCTGCCAGAGCCCAGAGGCTTATTTGATGGTGATAGGCTTTTCATTGCCTGGTGTAGAGAGGTACCAGGACTGCTGGGCAAGGAGCAGAGAAGTCATCTCTATGCTGAAGGAATGGTCAGAGTTGCTTCAATCACTTGCTCCACTCCTAACCCCGGTGAGAAGGGCTCAGCTTCCCAGGGCAAGGACTTGCAGGACTTAGCGTCTGGGTCCGTGCTACAACTTCATTCAGTGCAGGTTGTCCTGGTTTCAGCTGAGATAGTCTTAATTTTCTGTCTAGTGGTTGCTGTGTTTTCAGATTTGGTATAAAAGGAATGTCAATAATGCATATTGGTTTAGTTGTTGCTAAGTGATGTTTATACTAGTCAAGGACTTTTTTCGGCTCCCCATAGAAGCACAGACAGAACAACCGAATGGCCAATGGAATATTCTGTACCATGGATGTCATGCTCAGTATATAAATGGGAGTTGGCTGGGAGGGGGGAATCTGTGATCTCTGCTCAGGTTGGGCTGGGCAACTAATTCACCAGACAGTGAGAGCGACTTGTGTCTTGTATATTCTTTTATGATGATTATTATTGTTATTTTCCTTTTCCATTACTGTTCTATTAAACTGTTTTTATCTCAACTGATGAGTTGGTTTTTTTTCTCATTTCCTCTCCTTTTCTCCCTCTTCTCCCTACCCTTTTTGGGGGAGAAGGGGGGGTGAGTGAGAGGCTGCATGGTCCTAGTTGCTGGCTGGGGTTAAACCATGACACAGGCTGTATGAGCCACAGCCCAGGCAGAGATCTTTCATGGGTGGGCAACCGACAATGAGTGATGCTTTCACTGCAGTGTCCTCAGGTTTGAGCTCCCACCAGTTTTGAGCACCCACGAGGGCCAGAAGAACTATTTCTAAGTGTTGGAAACCCACTAAATTCCTGCCCAGGCATCCAGGTTTGAATAAAAAAGGTGGAAGAAATGTCGTGTCACAGAGCCAGCTCCTGGGACAGTGAGTCCTGCTGCCCCTGCAGCTGGAGACGAGCTCCGGTCTGCTGCTGCGGTTGTGACTGGCACGGGCAGGCGGCTCCCACCTCGTGCTTCAAAGCAGAATGAGAAATTGGGAAGGCGGTGATGTGCTGGGAGAGCACCAAGCTGGAGGCTGACGGAGGCAGATAAGGCTTCCTTGTGGCAGGCGGCAGGCGCTGATGCGCGGGCAGAGCTGCCTGCCTGCCTGCGAGGTGTCACGGCTGGTGCGGAGAGTAGAAGGCTGGGACACAGCACAGCCTGCTCTCGCTCCCCGGCCAGGATTTGGCACAGTCTGGCCCTGCAGAGCCTAACCTTCCCCCTTCCCACCTCTATCAGCCCTGGTGCCTCTCGTCTGGGACCATCTGAAGCCTCATCCTTGGCCACTGGAGGCCCATCAGGGTCTTGCATAGCTGTTGCCCAGCCACCACCTCCTGCCGGCATGCAGCTCTCACCCAGCCCTTGGCACCTCCCTATGACCATCACACAGCCAAAACGTGACGTTTTGTCCACCCGCACTTGTCCCCAGCACTCTCACCGTTGTCCCCAGCGCCCCATCACTCAGCATTAGATGTCCCAAACATCCCTCTCTGAAACCAGGAGTTTCCCCAGCGCTGCCTTGACCAGGAGTCAAGCCTTAAAAAGCACCTTGTAAAAAAAAAACACCACACAATAAACAACATGGAACGGATCAAATGTTTCTGGGAATCTTTGACTTCTCCCTGCTCTTTCGGACTCAAAATATCAAAGGCAAAATAAGATTTTCAGCGTATCAGAGAGCAGTGCAGGAAGGCACACTGTAAACAACCTAATGAGTTTAGTGCCAGCGAGAATAGTCCGCGCTATTACATCTCTCTTCCCAAAATGAGAGAATCCTTCTGATACAATTTACTGACATCATTAGCAGGGCTTCCTGCGCCGCTGCAGGGTCCTCCCCCACCACTGCTTCGGATTTTAAGCTTGCAGGCTTCAAATGTTATTGTTTTAATCTTTACATAGCAAGAACATTTTAGAATTGGGAACTAGGTTTGTCTGGGGGCTTGCCTTGAAGTGCTCATATTCACCTAAAGGGATGTAGACTCTGAAGTATAACAATGACAAATTAACTTTCACCGCTAGCAGCCATTTCGAGAAAATCATCCGCTTCTGGGTTGTGGGGTTTTTTTATTTTCTTGTTGCAAACTGCTTGCTCTGCTTCCTCGGGGGAGCTGAGCCACTCCAGCCATTTTGGGCAATGCCGAAGTGATCCAGCACCCTTTAGCTGAGAGGTTTGGAGTGGCAACCAGACTGATCTAATACAGAATCAAAAATGTAGATGTTTGAGTGTTTCATCCGGAAATACAAAATTTCTGCATCAAATTCAGTGAGTGCTTGCGTTTTTAAATACAGCCGAGTTCTTCATTGTGCAAGCTGACTCTGCAGCAGAGCACCCAGTTTGGAGTAACAGCTGCAGGACTGGAGAATCAAGCGGTGTCAGGATGCTTTGGAGTCCATCGTTAAGTCTATTTTCTATGGCAGCGCGGGATCTTAATGTGCCTAACAGAATATGTAATGAATATCCGGAGTAATGCATGAGTAATCCAGTTTGCACTTCAATACACTGCTGGCCTGCGTAGTGCCGCTACTCTAAAGACTGCTGAAAAAGCTCCTCCTGAAACTGTTGTAGAATCACAAAATTATTTAGTCTGAAAGAGACCTCAAGATGTCTCCAGTCCAACCTTCTGCTCAAAGCCGGGACAGCCTCAAAACCAAGTGTCCTGGTTTCAGCAACACAGGACTAATTTCTCTTTCAGGAATTTTATTTTTCAGTAAAGTCTCTTCTAATGCCTGGGGAAACTCCACTTATGGAAGATTCTAGTGTCTGAATTTGTGAAAACATTTATTTTCTAGCCGGCTCTGGTATGTGGGTTTCAAGGTCTCAGTGTTTTTGAGCTCCCCAGGTGCGAGGATGAGGAGGAGCGAGACCCGGGCACTTGACCCAAGCTGCCAACAGGGTTATTTCAGACAATTCAATAGAAATTCAATAGAAATTAGAAAGTTTGGTGGGGAGTTCCTTTGCTGGCTGCCACCCTGAGCACTCCTCACCCCGGTGCCGGAGCCCTGAGCCCTTCCCTTCCTCCCGCAGCCGCAGCGCTCGCAGGGTCCCACGTTGGCTGTCCCTGCGGGGAGGGCACGGCTCCTGCCGATGGGATGGGCTGGGCATGATCCTTGTCTGTTTTGTATTGGTACAGGGATCAGTACTGGTTCTAGTGGTATTAGTGTGAATTATCTGGTCTTATCCTATTAGGTCTGTTTTTATTTTAACCCTCCGGCTTCCTTGTTTTTTCCTGATTCCCCTTTGCAGATGTGTGTGTGGGGTCATTGTGTGCGAGAATAATTGTCTAAACAACAATAAATTGTTGTGGGCTCCCCAAACCATAACACCAAGTCAGGTCGTTCAGGATATTGCCTTGTTGGATTTTGAACATCTGCAAGGATGAAGATCTTTCCACTTCTTTGGGTCGCTGGTCTAATGCTTGACCCGCCTCACAGGGAAGAACCTTTTCCTCCTGTTTGGCTGGGATTTCCCATGCAACTTGTGCCTGTTGCCTCTTGGGCTTTGGTGTGCTCCTCCAAAAGAGATTCCTCCATCTTCCCCATAACCCCTTGGAGATTTCAGCAGTGCTATAGGATTGCATCATGTTTCTGCTACTGCCTCCTGAGTTGCAGCAAGGTTTGTTGGGGTTGCTGCTTTAGCTGACAAAGGGCAGAATAATTAAAGAGGAACTTTCCAGATAAATAATCTTCCATCTTCCTTTACCATGCTGGAGGATTCCCAAAATGTAACACCAAGCAGATGGGAGGATTGTCCCCTCGTGAAAACACACAGGTTTCCTGGTTGCCTTAATGGAGAGAGATTGTCTCTGCGGATTCAATTCTCCGCTGTTGATATTTCCCACTCCAGCCTCACCTCTGGACCTGCCCTGCGGGAACCTCCCTCGCTGCTGGCTACAGACAGAGCCTTTGGATGTCTAACTCTGCATGGGGCTGGCACTCCTTTCAGCCCTCATCCTCCTGCCGGCACAACACGTACACTCACTGCACACTCATCCTCCCCAGCTTTGCGTTTATATTTAACTTAGGAACAGCTAACTCAGATTGAGCTGTTTCTTTTCCAGACAAACTTGTCAGACCTTATTTGTATGCCTCTCTTGTCCGTCTTTAGAGCTTCTACCTTTTGCTTTCCTGAATTGTAATTAAAAAGCTACATCTGTCCTACAGACCCTGGGAGCAATTTCCACGTCCAAGGCAAACCACAGCCACATTTCAGATTCCTGCTAATGAAGGACTTGTGCGCACACATCCACCCCAGTCTGTCCAAACACTGGTTTCCACTCGGTCAACCAGCTCAGTTCTTTGTCCATCCAGAAGCCGTGGGATGTTCTGCCAGGTGAAAGTATTGATGAAGGGTGAACCATAAGTCCAAAGGTATTGTCTAGAGGGTAGGGAATGCACCATCCCTCGGGGACCGTGGAGACCACCTTCAGTGGTTTCCATGGCAAACTATCAGATCAGTGCTAGGTCTTCCTGAAGAGAGCTAACAGCCCAGTATTTATCGATGACCTGGCAGAGAGTGTACAGTCTTTACAGATAAGAATTAAAGAGGATATAAAATTCAGCAGAAAGACAAATGTCACCAAGGCAGCATCAATCACTTGGTAGCCTGAATTTGTTCCAAAAGTCTGACTTTTGGTACAATGAAATGGAGATCCATGCATCTCTGAACAAAGATATATAAATGAGTTGGGATGGTTGTGCAGAGCATGGATTAGAAAAGCGCGGTGGGATCAGGTGGAAGCCTTCTGAACTTGAAGTCCCTAAAGAGGAGATCAACAAAGAGCAACACACACTGGCTTCACAGCCATATGGGACTGTGCATTGCTTTAATAAGAGTACCAGTGTGCTCCATGTCCAGTTCCAGGGTCACACCTAATGAAAACATGGGAAGAATCCAAGAAAGAGTTAGAAAAGTTAGTGAAACTGAAAAAAAACCCAAAAACCTAAACCTTTTGGTTCATAACAAAAGATTTAATGAAAAGCACTTTGAATAGTTACTTGACACGAGTCTGGAAGTACCCAGCAGAAGAGAATATATTTGAGACCAGAGAGCACTTTAATCTAACGATCAAAGATGTAACGAGATCTGGTGGCTGGAAGCTGAAATTAGACAAATTCAACCTGAAAAGAAGACACATTCCAACAGTGAAGGGAATTAGCCATTAAGCAACGTACGGAGGAGATTCTTCCTCACTTGGAAGTTTTTTACTTGAAATTGGACGTCTTTCTAAAAGATCTGCCCTAACTCAGCCAGAAATTATAGGTTTGACACAGGAATCACTTGGTAAAACTATCTGGCTTGGTGATAAAGGAGGACAGAGTAGCCTTTCTGGCCTCAACATCAATAAACCATGACATCCTGTCACAGAGACATTTGCTCATTTTGATCTACATGACTTTAAAAGCTACATGAACTTGTCTAGTTACACTTGGGTTACCTTGAGTTATTTACAAGTTACTCCACTGCATGCAATATCTCTGCGTCAAGGTCTTCTGCAGTTCCATGTATGTGTGTGTGATCCGGACAGATCTCCTGCATTCCTCACTCTTCATCTCTTCGCCAGGATTTCACCCGCCTGCTTTCTTCTCTGACACCTCTGGCACAAAATCAAAGCAGCGTTAATCCAGTTCCCCAGCCAGATGCCCCTTCTTCAAGGAGTGTTAGCGTGATGAGAGGCAGCTATCTGACGTCATGACTGTGCTGAGCACGGCTGCATTCATTGCACACTCCCTGAAAGACTGTGGAGCATCCAGATCTTTGGGAAGCAGCTGCAGGACAGAGATGAGTGTCCTGGCCCTGCAAAAGGATCCTTGGGATCGGGACTACGCATCCTGCTTTGGCTGATTTGGGGTGCAGAGTCAGTGCTGGTAGGAGTCTGGATCACTCCCGGGAGGTGTGGGACAAACCCACCCCTGCACAGAGGTGACTCTGTCCTGACAAGATGGAAGCCCACACTCTTGTCCTTGGCATGGTCCAGAAGAGTGGGCACAAGCATTGCTTACCTTCCTGTTTTCAATATTGGTTATATTTTGATTTGCATAATCTGGTACAGTAAACAATACAGTCAGATGAGACTAAACGAGGGGTAAAAAGAGGAAAACACAAACATATTTACCTAGTCTAATGAGCAGCACGCTGATCAGACACGAGCTGCCACCTGGACTCCTGAAGGGCACAGCCCGGTGCTCAGTGCGAAAGCTGGGAGGCGAAAAGTGGGGGAAGAGAAGCGATGTGGTGTGGGAGAAAAGCAAAATCACTTCCCCGGGGATGAGGGATGCTGGATCTTCCCGGCTCGAAGGGGTCATCTGTCCTGGTAATGCCTCCTGGGCTGCTCATGTGTCCCGTGGGATGAGGAATACCCGACCGTTGTGCAGCTGCAAAAAGGCTGCTCACTGCTCCTCACTACTGCCTGGTGGCATTCCCTTCTCCAGAAGCTGACCACAGATGGGGTGAGCCACAGGGAGGGGGTGGGTATGGGATGGGGGCAGTCAGAGAGGCTTGAACCCTCAAAGCAACCCGGTTGGGTACTTCTTCAGCACCCCCAATCCCTCCCCTCTTTTCCTGCTTCCCCAACTCAGGAAGGTGCTACAAGCACATCCAGGCAGCAGTGTTGGGAAAAAAAAAATTACTCTCTGAAATGAAGACTGAAACAACGCATGTTTGCAAGCATGTTTGAAAGAAAAGGCACGAGTTGCTGCTCCGTTATTGGAATGCCAGGTCACATTTTTTAAAGACATTTTGAGAGTAAATTTATTTTAATTAAATGGCTTTAAGCAAAACAACGCACAATGTTTCATTTCAGATTTAATGTCACATTTCCTTCTACCCCGCATCTATTCTTCGAGTCTTTGTGTCAGAAAGAGACCTGAAAAAAAGAGAGACTGGCTTTAGCCAATGGGGTTCATTTTCTTTTGTCTTGGCTTAGTAAGCAAACTTAAAGAAAAAAAAAAAAAAAGAGATGACTGTACAAAGCCCTTTCCCACAACTGAAGCTCCTGACATGTGCCAGGCAGGAGGCGCAGACGCCGTGCCAGCCCCACGCTTTCAGCGGGGACTCGATTGTTTGCAGGCGCTCCTCGTACCTCCCTCGCACAGGTAATAAGAGCCCTGGCAGAAGGCAACCCGCTGCCCGCTACTGAAGTGCATAATAAGGTGTATGTTTTATAAGGGAGACGGTTTTAATGGGGTTTAGTGGATCTAAGAGTCTCCACTGTGTCATAAATTCCCGAGACAAGCTTTTGGTGTCATATTGCTTCTTGTTATAATGAAGGGGATTTGAATAGGATGTAATGTAGTTGGGAGCTAAGATATGGCAGCAATTTATCACGAGAATCTGCCGCAGCGCTCAGGAAAATGAAAGCTTTTTTAGATATAGATACAGATGGATTGGAAATGGACTTGCTTCTCACACAGGAGGCTCCTTTATCAGCAATAATATCAGGACAAATACTGCTTTGCACTTGGCACTGTCTCTAATTGCATTAACATATCAGTTGTGAGTGGTAATGCTCCTAGCCAGAAACTCATCACCAGTAGAGCCTCTGGCATACGAAGAAGGGTGCCAGCTGCTTGTAGGTGTGAATATTGTCATAAATGGGATTTCATAAGCAGAAGTAAAAGATCCACTCACATCTCCTTCTACAGCGAATGAAGCAGCTCCTTGCTTTGTAGCTCCTTGCTCCCCATCTCTAGCTGGGAGGGTGCACCCAGATGCGGACGGAGGAGGTAAAGCAAACCTTCAGGGGAATAAAGGAAAGGTTTGCCCCACGGGGTAAACCTCTCATATGAGTTCTCAGAGAATAAGCGTTTTTCTTTTATATTGATCTGCTATCCTCCTGCAGTGGGGCAATGTGTCTCTAATCTTGGCAAAATAAAGAATATAGGGCACTGGGGACTAAGTCAGGGAAAGAACCTAAAAAGAGACTCAAAATAAAATATGGAGCAAAGTATGGGACTATTGCTCTCTCAGCCATGTTACCCTCCCTGCCCAGGGCGGCTGGAAAGGATCTGCACAAGGAAATGCTTATACCAAATGGAGAAAGACCACCTAATGTCCCCAACCACCCCAAATAATGGATGCCTGGCTTTGCCCCCCAGCCGGGTCTTTTGCAGGACACATTATACGAGCTGGCCAGTGACAGCGATGGACAGCTAGAGAGTGTAGCGGTGCCTGTCCAACACAGGACAACCCCACTCAGCCCCACTGCTGTGCTCTTGCATGGACCCAGTGGGGTTGATAGTGCCATAACCCACAGAAAACGTGACAGAGCCCCAGCCCAGCTGGGCCCACTCGAGGGACACAGTGCACAGCAGGGGACAGAGCCAACAACTGGAGCCAGCCCTGGGAAGGGATGCTTGGGGACTTGGTGCAACCCACCAGCAGTGCTGGACCCATCAGCAGTGCTACACACCAGCACTGCAGGCAGTGCTCCTCTCCCAGACCCAGGAGCACCCCTACTCCTGCACGGAAAAAGCGATTTCTACAGTTGGCATAGCCTGAGTGTCATGGACCTGGGGCGCACTAATAGGCTTTAATTGCCCAGCTGGCCCCACCTAGGCTCCCCACCCACACGTCCAGCAGCTACATTTAAATTCAAGCCTAAAACTGGTCTCAGCTCTACTGTGGGTGCTTCTGTTCCTAGTCTTGATTGTTCTTCTTGGCTGAACCCTGGAGCCAGTTTTTCTCTTCACATTCCCTAGGACTACTGATGGAGCTGTCTTTATCGCAAGCCTGCTCCAATTCAGTTGTTGTGGGATATGCCCTGCTGGCTACTGGCTTCCCCCTGGCTCAGGAGCAGATCTGTTCTTGCTGCTCCTTTGCACTAAGGGCTATCTCCAAGGTAATCAGGGAAGTTCCTGCACCACATTGAGGGCCTGAGCAGAGCACGGGTGAGTGTCTTCCAGTTCCTTCAGGAGGAAGGCAGGAGGTGTCCTGAAGGGGCAATGACCCAGGGGAGGCAAGTAGAGCTGTGCCTGCAGAGCAGGTCTTCTCCCCAGTATTCTTGCCTCTAGCCCTTGGTGTAGTTGTGCAGCGCATCACCTGGAGTGCAGGATTGATGTGTGTGACAAGAAAAAAACCCCACGGGGATGTCTGTAGCTTATGGGTGCACATTTTTTTCTGACTGATGAGCCCCCAGGGAGTGCGCTGCCCAAGCATAGACATCAGCGACTTCACCGGAGCAGCAGTCCATTACCTGGAATGTATTCTTCCTGCCCATGCCTCTGACCTCCATTTGCCTGATGGTTTTTCTTTCTTTGAATGTAAGTCTGCAACATGAGAGCTGGGAATAGGGCGCTGGGTGACCATGATGGGTGAGGGGAACTTCTGAGCATGCTTTATCACCCAGCTTCAGGGCTCTCTACAGCTTTCTGCCAATCTCTACAGGCACTGCTGTAGCTGTCAGTAGGAGTTCAGCATAATGTAGGAAAGGCCACCTTGCTGTATAGGGGAGAGCCCAGATCTCCAAGGATAAGCTTGCCCTGTCCCTCAGAAAGAGGATGTAACCTCAAGCTTTGTGGGTGTTGGGGACTGAAGCCTGGAAGCACAGTGTGGCCAAAACCAGTCCTGCAGCTGCCTGTTGTGCACTTGGCCAAGCTTGTGGAGATCCTGGCTGCGCTGATCACAGATCCTTCAAATATTCAAATACAATATCCTTCATGCACTGCTGGGGCTCTCACCAGTGCTTTCACACAGGGGAAAATGGTCCTGACTTTCTGGAAAAAAGATTTCCCTAGCACAAACCCTTAACCAATACTCGCTTCTTTTGTGCCTGCCCTCATTTCAGGTTAAATATGATTGAATTTCTCCAAGTTTTTGGAGGTATGAGAGAGTTACCTGCAGTATTTGGGCTGTGCTCCTGGTGGGAGGGGGAAGGACCCAGATATGTTCTGTTGTTGCCTGAGGGGCTTCTTAAGTGTCAGACACTCGGGGATGTAAATGCTGCATATATCAGGTTATTCAGAATCTGGCTCATCCTCTTTTGATCTTATATTTGTGTCTTTTTCTGGTCTCTGGATCTGTTTATGCACCCCCACCCCCTTCCTTTCTTTCTTCCTTTCTCCTTGTAACTCTAATCATCCCTTTTAGCTTCTAAAGATAGGACAATGTTGTGATAAGGAAAAAGTAATTTTGCAGCTTGACCTAAAAATGGGCATGTTTGGATTCAGTCAATTCTTGGAATGCAGCTTCAGAATTAGGCACAAGTTCCAAAAGTCCAAATCTGGACTTTTCTTATGTTGGGCAGAGGGCTAGGTAACCCTTGAGACAGTTGGTTCCCGTCCCTCCCCTGCCACAAATGCTTGGCACGGGGACTTTGAGTCTGGGAGCAAATAGGAGGGGTGGGGGGGAGGTCTGATATGCTTATGTTGGCTTCGATGGCTTTAAGGAGCGTCATGGCAACAGTGTTAGCTGGATAATTAATATTGCACACAGGATTATAGTGCAGGCATAGAAGACAGTGCTTTAAACACATAAAATAGCCCCTCTCTACTAGCCTGCTTTCCCCTCTGGGTGGGGACTGATATATTTCAGGATCAGGGAAGCCATGGGAAAGGTCAGAGGACCTATATTCAGTGCTCTAGCTCACCCTATTTCTAGCCCAAGGTTTGACTTGTAGACACAGCTACCAAGCCTGTTGGAAAGGAGCGGGGCACTGCTACGTGCAGTGGGTCCTGAGCAGGACCAGGTCTGACCAGCAGGATGAAGAGTGGGGGGGTCAAAGCAAACCATCTGTCTGCGATTTGTCCTGCAAAGCAAGAGCTGCAGGTGAGGGGACATGGGCAGGTGATGGAAGCATGGCATGGTTTTTTTGCCTTGCTCACAGTCTGAGGGTAGATCTCTCTCTAGGGATTGGGGGGGAAGCTCAGTGGAGTGGCAGGATGCGAAAATTGTGAAGAGCCCCTCCAACAACTATTGATTGTCCCAGTGGGTCTCTGTGGGAGTCCTGTTCCATTCTTGCAGACCAAATCCATGAGGAGGAGCAGCTTCACAACTCGTGCACCTCACAGCAGCCTTTTGGAGGCTGGGCCAGGCACTGGAGAAGAACATCAAGGGTGGGGAAGGAAATCTCGGAGGGCTGGGGACAAGCACCCCACTTCTGTCTGCTCTGGATCCTCCTTCCCAGGCTGGGCATGGCAAGAGGGATGAGCCAGCTGGGTGCAGGTCGGCACGCAGGTAGCTGCCCAAGGTCAGACCTTGCTGGTCCAGCTCCGTGGGGGCAGTGGGCTCCCTGCCCACGGCCCCTGGTAGGGGCAGAGCCCAGATGACTTAAGCCACCCTTGGGCAGCGCATTCCTCTCCCAGAGTCACCTTGTTCCCTCTCCCCAGCATGGTCCTGTGCCAAGCCACGGTCTCAATGTCCAAGCCCTCCTTTATTTCTCATCGTGCTTGTGCATGTTTGCTGTCACGGCTAGTGTGGTCGTGGCACTCAGAGCAGACCTGCAGATGGCTGCTGGCCTCTGGTCCCAAGGAAAGCTTCAGAGTGGTCCTTCCTCCTGTGCTGGCACCTCTTACAGGTGAGAGTGCCCTTTGCTGCCCTTGTCTCTCACCCGTACAACAGGGTTTGGATGCTTTCTGTGGGCTGGCGTGACACTTGGTGTGCGACTGCCTGCGAAATTCAGTCAGTACCAATAGCGTTAGGAGCGTTGGACTGTACTGCTGGAGCAGGGCTCTTCTTCGGACAGTACACGTCGCAATTTGTTTTCTGATCTAGCACCAAAAGGGTCCTTGTACCTCTTCCCCCACGGCTGACTGTACACTTACACCACGGCACTTGCAATGGATCTCCCGCCTGTGCAGCCATGAACTCAGTGAAGCCAATACACTAGAAAGAAAAAGGCAACTTCAGGCAGATCTCGCTCAGCCCTATGATGCTAGACTGGAAGAAATGCACATTGAGGCTGCACCCACTGGTATGTCAGCACTGAACATGTCAATGCGATGCTCCCACCCTCCCCTGGAACAGTGCAGTTCTTCCAGCAGGGAGAAGAGCTGGGGGAGGTTGGTGGCATAAAAGAGACAAAACTAAGTCAATCCTGGGTCAAGGTGTCTGTGTAGGCAGCCTCTGCTGCTCCAACAGCCTCCTGCTTTGCCCTTAAATTTTAGGGTCCCTGTGGTCCGTCCTCGCTCCTGGTCAGCCCATCCTGACCTCCGGAAGTTTTCTCCAGATGAATGTCCTCAGTTGCTCTGGAGAAAGCAGCAATTTCAATTCTTTTCCAAACTAGGCAGAGAGCAGCAGCAGCAGCAAGGATGAGGGAAGAGTTGGATTTCCTCCCTGGGGCCCAGCTGGAGCCTTTAAGTGAAGATATAACACACAATACCCGTAGTGAAGTGTGAACAAACAAAATGAACAGCTCTGCTGTTCATTAAGGCCGGTGTAGGTGTTGGCTTATACAGGAAAGTCAACCTACTATTGCTGTGGGGAGCTGTTAACTTGAATAACAGTGGCCTGTTATAAGTGAAGTGGTACTATGTGGGCCTGAAAGGATGAATGTTAGCTATTGTAATTGCAACTGCTGTAATGAGGAGCTTGGGAGTGGGGCTGATAAGCAGCTAGATAACAGACCAATGAGCAGGATGGCTATAATCTGTCAAAGGAGTAGCTAAGGTATCTGCAGGACCCCTATGGTATTGTATGCGAAGGAAGTGTGGACCAGGAAACAGCCAAATATAGCATTTGAAAGATGTATAGGATGAACTGAGCACTTAATGCTGATAATAATTGGAGCTTGAGGGTGTGCTTAGTGTATGAATAAAGTAATTAACCAATTAAAAATGCACAAGAGACACATGATAGAAAATGATAACCAACAGGAAAATGATTGATGCCCTGTACAGGGAGCTGGAACATTGAATGTATGTTATTAGGAGAGATGCCTGGGCTCTTCAGATACTGGCACGTGTAGACCCACTGGGTGCTCTTTGATCACTGGTCTACAGTGTTGTACTTGCCACCTGCTGTGCTGCCTGTGTGATAAATTGCCTGGAATTAATTCAACCCCCCTGCAAGAAGCAGACTCTGGAAAATGTGTGGTATCCACATTGGCTGGCTTTGAAATGACCAAGCATGTGGCAGGGCCCTGGGGGGCATCTGCTTTCCAGAGGGAGGCGATGCCTGAAAAGAGAAGCGGCCGGCACCGTGTGGCACATCTAGAAGTCCCCAGATGAGCCGAAGGGGGATAAATCTTGTGAAGCATGACTGAATTCTTTGCTAGTTTCTTTTTTAAGACCCCAGAAAATGTCAGTAACAAAGATGACGATTTCAAAATAAGTCACCGAAAGTTAGAGAATACAACAGCGAAGGTGATCTGCACTACTTAAATTCACATGCCTTCTGGATGAGCACTGTGACAAAGTTTTTGTTGTACAGTCATAACTTTCTTTCTTCTCTCGATCCAACACACTGGGAGCGCAGCCGCTGTGATGTGAGGGTAGGGCAGGGCTTATCCTTAGAATCACAGGATGTGTTGAGTTGGAAGGGACCTTTAAAGGTCATCTAGGACCCTTCATTTGTTGCAAAACTGGGAAGTTGTTAGGGAAATAGGCAAGTCGTTGTGGGAAGGGAAAAATTTAAGGGACTGAACGCTGCCCTGGAGAACCACATACTATTCTTGCCTCTGCTACAGTGCTCCCATCTGATAGCTAATGAGTCCTGTACACCAGATATTTCACTGGTGATTTCTAATGTGTTCCCCATTTCCTGGCATCTGGCTGGAGACCCTACTACTTGAACTGCTTAAGGCAGAGCAGTTGTGCTACAACTGAAATCAGTGGGAAACTTGTTCTGAACATCCAAGCCGTCCTTGTCATAAATTTGCTGAAAAAAAGGGAAAAAAAAAAACAAAAACCAAACCACAAAAACCAAAAGAGGGACCAGGTGTCTCAGACTAAGTATCTTAAACTAATGGATCTGTTTAATCTTCATAAACCCCTTCACAGTACAGAATCTTGTGCAAATGAATTCTTGAATGTCTGTGAAGCACTCGGATAGGGGGATGATGAGTTTCATAGGAAAGCAGATGAGGACATTAATATTTCTGTGCTTGTTGCACGACTAGGACAGTGGGCAGTAAATAAGGCAGTGAGCTGAGCACTGAAAAACAAGGAGAAAACAAAATATGAGGCAGGCGCTTACTCAGGAAGTGCCATTCATGCGCAGGCAGCCTCACCTGGAGCTGATGATTTGATAACCTCACTGCAGCTTACACGTGGGGTTTGCTCCATACTTAGGGGGTTTATTTGCCTTGATGGCCAGCAGTCCCGTCCTAGTTGTGCCTGTGCTGCATCCCTGCCAGAGAGCCTGTAGATGACAAATGTCATATCCGTGTGAGGCATCGGTGGGAGTGGAGGCTGGGATTTTGGGGGTAGGGTAACAAAGGATCACCAGCTGATGGATGCCTGGCCAGTCTGGGGCCACCTTCACCTGCTTTGGAGCAAAGGTGACTTTTGAGGTGACTCGGCGGAGGAGAGAGGGGCTGTAAGTTCTTGGGCCAGAGAGACTTGTGAAACCCCTTTCTGGTTCTGGGTGAAAGTTGCAGGGCAAACTAAAAACTTGACCTCTGATGATTTCAACTTGCCAAGTTGGAGCATTGCAAGAGTTCAGCATCTCGCCTGGTGTGCTGCAGTCCAGCCAGGGATTGCCCTGCCTAGACAGAAGGTGCTGCCAGGGCTCCTCTGCTTGGAGAAACATAAGCTTCTGACCCGAGGATTGAGCAGATGAGTCTGTCATGTGGCTGCTGCTGCTGCTGAAGCACGGTGGTGATGGCTGAGGTACCATGCCTACTTCACACATACATGTCTCCAGGGGTGCAGGATAAAAGTACGTGTGCTGCACCGCTTCAGTAAACCATGGGGTTTAGCCAGGAGTCCAAATTCTGCTTTTTCCTCACACCCCATAGCCTATTTTAAATGCCTTGGTATATACAATAAATATATATGTTATGATGCATTAATACAGATGCGTATCCTTTCTGCAAGGTCTTTCATAGGCTTTATCAATGGCAGGGTCCTATATCTGTTTCTCCTGGAAGGTGAGCCTCTTTTGGTTTTGTGGTTGTGTCTTTTTGGGTTTTGGCAGTGTTTTTTTTTGAACTGCTAGAGCTGAGCAGCAGACGTTGTATCCCAGGAGGGCAACAGTTAGCATGCAAACACAGAGAGCCTTCCCCTGCATCCCTACCAACCTGCCTGGAGAGTACGTAATAGCCAAGCTGTGATTCCCTCCATGTCTGCATCCACAGGGGAATCAGAGAAACCATCCATCTTCTGATTTTGTTTCTTATCCTTTTTACTCTACTGTCTTGCCCTGCCTGTCATCTTACTGTATCTCCTTTCATCTTTCTTTTTCTCTTTACCTTCTTTCACCATGGAGATGGCCAAATTATTGACTCAAGGCTGTTTATCTGAATGTTTCAACCCCCTGAGTCTTCTCAGAATATGACTTGAAGTATTGAATCATTTTTATGAGTTTATTTCTAATGGCTTATTAATCAGTTTCCCTCTGCACAGCGGAGCCTGAAGGGTGACCTCAGACCATGTGGAACAGCAAAGGGCTCGGTTAAAGGACACTCCACCTTGGGGTATGACGTACCAGCTTAAAGAATGGGATTCTTCTTGCCTGCATGATTAAATGCTGTAAGTACATCTGCCGCTACTGAAAACACACTTCCTTACTCTGTCATTGAATGAGTTTGGTCCCTTGAATAAATGAGCCTAAGCTCCGGACTTGAAATCCACAGCTTATGAACATGCTGCAGATATTAGTCACATTGTTTAATGCAATACTGGAAAGCTCTTGGATGCTACAGTGACAAGCACAGTGTGAGCACTTGTACAAACTAGAACAAAAAAGCTTCTTCCTGCAAGCAGTCATGAGCAGGCTTAATGTAATTCGGTTTCTAGCGGAGAGGAAGTCTGCCCGACCCACTCATTTTCTCTCTCTCTCTTGAATGAGTTTGATATCTGTGTTATTGAAGAAAAGTCAAGTCAAAGAGAAGAGGTTTGCATTTACGTCCTGATTCAGAAAACCGCTTGAGAACATACTTAACTCCAAACCTATCGTTACAGTTGAGCATTTGCACAAGTGCTTTGTTTTACAGGCATTGAGGCCCACATCCAAGAAAAAAAAAAAAACATCTTAGGTACTTGAAGTGGGACTGGGAGAAAGCTTGCACATCCAACACAAAATAAGGTCTTTCTCAAAATCCTATTCAAGTTGCCACAACCAGGAAGACGCCTCTACCAACTTCAGTTGATGTTAAAATTTCTCTTTTTGCTATACCAAAGCCCCAGAGCTCCTCAGTCCTACAGAGCTGAGCACCCTGGGCCGGTGCTGCAGGGATGCGTGCAGCAGAGCATCCTTTGGGTCCCCCTGGGGGCCTGCCCAGGGCACCAGCAGCCCCACAGGTTGTTCCCTTGGCGGTGAGGGACACAGGTAGGTGTCACGTGGAGGACAGTGCGCTGCCGGGGGAGATGGGATCCTCCTTGGCATGCCTGCCGGGGAGTGCAGGACAAGGGCAGAGGGACAGTGCTCCTGGGCATCCACTGCGGTTACAGGCTATGGCTTCATAATGAGTCATGTCGTATGATTATATGAGATAATACAATTGCACTGTTAACATTAAGAATAACCATAAACGTTCTTGCAAAGGATAATGAAGTCTGAAAGACTCTGAAGCCTCTTGTGGGCTCCCTGGGGTGGAGCGCTCCACTGCTCCTCCTGTCTCCTTGCACAGGCTTCCCCTGACTTGGGGTCAGCTACCCTGTGGCCCAGCAGGCACTTTAGCCGAATCCTCATGCTCACAGAGAGCTGTTTGGGTCGCTGATACTGAGCCTTTCCACTTAGACCAACCCATATCCATGCTCCTTTCCCATTTACTGTCCTTTGCGTGGAGTATTCAGCTGGTTCAGCCCAAAGATGGGGCACAGAAGTGCCAGGGTGCACCTTGTTTTGTGTGTCCTGAGGCATCTTCCTGTCTGGTACGGCTGTGGAGCCCCCAGCCCTCCTGCCCTTGCTCCTCTGCTGCCCTCCATGAGGGGGTCCCAGATGCCGAGTATCTCCCACCGCGGCTGCGTCCCACCCATATACAGAGAGTGTCCAAGCAGTTCCCACGGGGGCCAGCTCTGTGAGGAGGAGCAGATTAAAAATCTCCATTGTGAAAAATGTCAATATTTACATTCTCTAAGTTAAGTTGTTTTTTTTACGACTTTCTCCCATAAGTGCCTGTTACACTGTTTTGAAAAGACACGGACCTAAGAGCAACACAACCAGGAACTGACAGAATTAATAAAAGAGAGGCTGGGACTTATGAAAATAAGATGATATTAACAAGATAATTATCTCTCATCAAATTAGTCCAGAGGGAGCCGAGCCAAGCTCCACTCAGTAGCCTGGAAGGAAAGGAACTGGCAGGGGAAGCTATTTGTATAACAACAATAGAAACACTCTGCCCTTCTCTAGGAAAGGGCTCGGAGCAGCGAGACACCACTGTGATAAGCACTTTATAAATGCAGATAGAGAGAACCTTTTGTCTGAGGAGCTCGGAGCGGTTTCCATTGAAGATCCGCGGCTCCGCAGCCTGCTGCGGGATGCTGGGACCTGGGGAAGGACCTCGGCTCCCCAGGGCAGCTACAGCACGAGGGCTCCACCGCTCAGCAGTGCAGCCCATCCACCCTCTACCCATTTTTTCCCCATGCTATTGTCTCTCTCTTCTCCTTCCTTGTATTTTTTTTTTTCCCCTTCTACTCTTCTGAGGCCCACAGAATTTGTTTTCCATCCCGTGCCTATCTGGATTTAACCTGGATTTAGCCTCACTGGAGATCTCTCCTTGATCTAATCCTGCTTTTTTTTTTTTTATCTTCCCCCTTTTAACAAAACAAAACGGCTGTATATAAAAACCTGTGCTAACACACCCCGTCTGATCACAGCGGAGCTGATCGCGCTGTGGGCGATGCTGGGATAAGCTCTGCGGGTAAATACGGCAGCGGGAGCGTGTCCTGCTGCACTGGCTCTCTGTGTGCTTCTCTGCCTCCCCGGCAGCACCATCAATCCCAGCCTACAAGGCAAGGGAGAGATCTCAGGAGACAGTTCAGAGAGTTTTCTATTCCTGCATCCGAGTATTTCCCAGTATTGGACTCTAAATCCAGTCCTCCCCTGGGGGAAAACCCTGCGCAGAGCATCCTCCTCTCACCATCAAACGAGGTCTGTGAGAGTTCATAAAGCATGCGCTTTTCCCTGTGCTTTCTCAGACTTTCAAAACAAAGGCATGTGTTTGTAATTACACTGCTGTGCTATATTTTAGGCATTTTCAGTAGATTCATTTTCATTCTTCGTTGCTGTTTATGTGGTGGCGTTTTCCCTCTAAATGTAAAGCACCTCAAGGCTTTTGGTGTACTCCATTTCATAACCTACCTCAAAGCAACTGACTTTTGCTGCTCCCCTAGATGGCAACTTAAGACAAGCATTTATCCATCTGAGAGCGGCATGTCTCAGGGAACACTCGCTGGGCAGAAAGGCGTGGGAGTCAGAGCAGAGGATGGACTGAATTTTGATTAACGCAATATGATGCTGTCACGAACCAGACAAATGCCAGGTTTGGCCATGTTGTGGGTGAGCTTTCTGCGAGGATTTCTCATCGCTTCCCTCCCAGAAGGGAAGGTTAAGTCTCTGCCTGCTTTGCTTTCCTAAAAATGTCGTGGAGCCACAAACCCCATTAGTCTCTTTGCTGTGTCTGAACAGGGACTGGGAAATGCTTCTGAGATCTAGACCTGGGCTGGATCCTGCTCTGCGTCTCTGAGAGGTTCCTGGGCACCCCAGCTTTGGCTCCTGCTGGCAATGGGAGGTGTTTAGACCAAGCGCTTGGATGTTTCACTTGGGAGCCAGAGGAGAGGGTCCCATGGCATGTCCCATCAGGCTTTCTAGCTGTATCTCAGTTGGAAAAACCTCCCACCATTTCCTTCATCTTCTGCTCATCCTTGTCCTGCTGTTGCTTACACCCTTCCCTGAGCTGGTGAGCATCCCAGTGCAGGGGTGAGTTGGGGGGCTCCGCCTTCTGAGTCGATACCCCCACAGGTCTTTGAGAAGGGGGTGCAGCCAGTCTTCCAAGGTAGACCACGGGCACACAGAGCAACAACCTCCAGGCAGCAAACTCTGGTTAAACGCTTAAAGTGGCGAGGTTTGTGTAGGTCCTCACAGGAAAGGCAAGGGCCAGAGGGATCTGTGTAGCCACTGAGCTGCAGAAGAGGATGACAGACCACGTATCCCCACGGAGGCAGCCACCTCCCTGGGGATACGCAGGCGTCACAGAGGGAACAGTGCTACGGTGCTGTCCTGCGAGACCTTGTACAGATGTAGAAAAGCAGTCCCAGCTCCAAAGATCCCACTCCCCCGGTGCCTAGCGCTTACCACACTGGCTTGGAGAGGTGACCTCGGTGTAGGGGACTCGGTGGCTGTGCCACCAGCTATTGTGACTTCAATTGCTGGTGCCAGATGGCTACCCCTTCTCTGCTTGCCCTGGCTGAGCGCATGTCAGAGCATCCTTTGCTGCGGAGCGCTGGCCCTAGTAAATAAATGTATGTTGTGAAGCAAATGAATGAGTAAATGAGTGAATGAAGATTTTTGGCTTCTTCTGGCTATGGAGAAAGCCGTGTTCTCCCCATGCGCCAGGCTGCTGAGGTCTGCCAAGTGCAAAGCCATCTGAAAAAAAAAAAAAAAGGGAAAACGACTCAGTGAGCTAGAAAATGCCTGGGCTGTTGTGTGAAATTCCTCTGCACCAGCCCTGTCACTCCTCCTCAGCCTTGCACCCAGCTCTGCCTTTGATGGGCATCTCTCGTATTAATTAAAGGTGACGGGGTGCCGGGAAAACAATAGGGTGGGTCCCTTGGAGTCGCACCCCAGCCACCTCTGTGGTCTCGGCTGTCCCTTTGCTCCGTCTCCTGGCGAGCCGCCAGACACTTGCCACCAAGATCACAGAAGGGGCAAGAGGCAAAATGTTTGGTGCCACTTCCAATTAGTAAATTATTTTATCTTCTGGTTCCTAGCTCTAAATCTGTGATGGCGGCTGTAAAATGCCTCCCTTGGCTGACTAGATGGATGCACAGGATATTTTTTTAATTTGAAGGAGGAAAAAAACCATCCTGCTTCTAACCCAAAGTGTACTCATATCTGTTCCCTGGGCGATCTCTAGCCCCCCAGCTCTGCCAGAGCGCAGGCAGCAGAGAGCACTGGGAAACCTGCCTGCCGAGGCACGGTTTCTGTGTTAGTGTTACAGTGTGGGTAATGATCCCCTGCAATAAAAACTGCCTGCTGGCTCCCCACAGAGAAATCCGACCTGACGTGGGGAGCCAGCCTCCCGCGCCGGGGGAGCCCCCCCAGAGCGCCGGGCTGCGGGAGACGAGTCCCAGCTCTCTCCTCGGGGCAGCGGCAGCCTGTCACCCTGCATGGGCTGTGCACGTCTCGATGGGACAGGGGGGCTCAGCCCCACGGCACNAAATCCTCATTTCCCATCCAGCAGGAACACCAGCGCTCAAGGACCACACGCCATGCCCAGCTCCAGGAGGGCTAAGTGCCTGCCTTGGTGCAAACCTCAACTTGCCTGGAGAGCAAATGGCTGAGGAAGAGTCCCAGAGGGAAGGATTGAGACTGTTTGCCTATTTTTTAAAGAAAATAAGTTGCTGAAGATCTCAGGGCACATCCCGGGGCATGGTACCTTGGAGAGGCTGCTGAGACCTTGCCACGCACCCAGAACCACAAGTGCTTGTGGGAGCTGTGCAGAGGAACCAGCTTCCCTGGAGCAGAGACAAGACTCTGCTTAGAACCTTAAACACATTTAAATGAGTGGCAAAGATAAAAGAATGCAGATAAGAGATAGGAGCTCATATATGACAGTAACACAGTCTTCATAGCTGCAGTAGGCGAGCAGGAAAAATAGCCATATTCAAACACCCGGTATATTATCTTGAAAAACAAGAAGTAATTAGCCTGTCAGGAGATAACTCTCACTTTCCTTGCCTCCGTGTAGGTACTGGGTTGCAAAGGAAGTTTGGGTCACCTGCAAATGGCATCTCCGCACAGAACGAGGCCTGGTGCATTACAAATGTCATTGTGCTGTTGGGACCACTTTCTCTTTAATTACTAACGCAAAATCGCCTTAATCTCTATGAGGCAAGNTATCGGCTTGGACCTCCCCTTCGGACCCCTGGGCAGCACCGATCCCGCTCCTCAGAAGGGGAGAGGAGAAGAAGAGAAATTGTGAAGACTAAAGGGGGGGTTTGCAACCAGAGGCTTTGATGTGCGCGGCTGTGGGCTGAGATGGGAGATGGATATTGTGGGACAGGGCAGGGAGCAGAGTTGGACCCAGGATTTGAGCTGCAGCTTTTCTGAAGGGCTGCAAGTGGGTTTAGTGCCACCCTGCCACCCACCCCAGNCTTCCCTGGAGCAGAGACAAGACTCTGCTTAGAACCTTAAACACATTTAAATGAGTGGCAAAGATAAAAGAATGCAGATAAGAGATAGGAGCTCATATATGACAGTAACACAGTCTTCATAGCTGCAGTAGGCGAGCAGGAAAAATAGCCATATTCAAACACCCGGTATATTATCTTGAAAAACAAGAAGTAATTAGCCTGTCAGGAGATAACTCTCACTTTCCTTGCCTCCGTGTAGGTACTGGGTTGCAAAGGAAGTTTGGGTCACCTGCAAATGGCATCTCCGCACAGAACGAGGCCTGGTGCATTACAAATGTCATTGTGCTGTTGGGACCACTTTCTCTTTAATTACTAACGCAAAATCGCCTTAATCTCTATGAGGCAAGGTGGTATTATTAGCACAAACTATTTAACACTAAAGAAGGCAAACATACATCTGTTGCAGTCTGCAGACAAACCGGCTTCCTTAACACGGCCCAGTTTTGCATTACTGGGTCTTCTCACCACCACTGTTTGCTTGTCATCTTCTTCCCCGTCAACGGGACTAGAGCCAAGAAGGCTCTACATTCCCTTTAAGTCTTGGGGTTTTTTCTGAGCTCCTGTGTTGATCAAAGGTATTTCTAGCATTGTTTTCTGCCATCTCCGGGGCCGCGCCCTAGAGGAGCCGGGGTTAGAGCACTATCCTATCTGCACCTCCATCTCTCGTTAGGAAGCCTGCTCGTGGGAATGGGAGAAAAGCTGCGCTGAATATGCAGGAGGGAGCATCCCCTCTCTTGGCTTTGCCACAGGCTGATACTGGAAAGTGCTGAGGAAGGGTTTATCAACAGGGCAAGCCAACAGTTATGGCTTCCCTGATTATACCCTCCAGCACCCACAAGCAAGCTTCTGTTTAAAGGCTTCCCAAGCCAGAGATTGCATCTGTTTCTTTGTTTTCAATTCCCTGATGTGTCTGTGTGCTGTTAATTTGTGTAACCACTTTCTGGGCTCACCTATGCGGGACTGCGAGGTCCTGTAATCCCCAGTGCCACGCGTCAGTGGTATTCTGGGGACTGCAGAATAGGGTTTTTGCATGTGTTAGTCCTGCTGTTCCATCTTTTCATTTGATGTCCCTAGTTTTTCCTCAATACTTAACAGGTAAAGCTCATTCCCAAGTCATCTCCCGCCTCACTTTTAGACAGATCTCATTTGCTCAGCTTCTTCCCTGCAAAGGCCGTTTCATGTTCCCGATCGCTGCCATCTTTCTCCTCTGCGCTGCTTCTGCTGCTGACAAGTGCTTCGGAGATCAGAGGGCCAAGACTGCAAGGACTGCTCGGGATGTGAGTGCTGCGCAGATTTACACCAGGGCAGAGGAATGCTTTTTTAATCACCCAGACCCAGGAACACAACCTTGGCTCGACCTCTGCTGCTGCCTAACCTGCTGAAGAAACTTGCTCCACTGTTCCTTTGAGGCCAAATAACAAGGAGCACAACGACCTGCTGTTAGTCATTTCTTCTTCTAGATCCAACAGTGGAGGCCTGGGGAGTGGTTTGGGAGGTCCTGCACGCAACCCTGTGGCCCATCCTGTCGGGAACAACATGCAACAGTAAGATGAAAAGCATCACAGTATATAAGGAGGCAAAGCACAATCCTGCCAGTGCGTGCAGTCATTGTGCTCCACTGTCTCCTAATGTTTGACTTTGAAATGCTAATGTTCTTTTAAAGTAGGTAATTTTCATGTAACTTCTATCTACAGGACTCAAAGAAGGTGTTTATTACAATCCTGTCTGTCCTGGGGCACAGGTAATGAATTACAGAGTCTTTCCCTGACCAAAAATCCAGCCTGGCTCCTCTGCATTAAAGCCGTTCCCAGCCTTAGTGGGAGCGGGGATGGTGGAGGTTCCTGCAGTGCACGACCTGGAGAGGTGTCAGGTGCAGCTCCCACGTCGTCATTTCTCCCCAGGACCCTCCATGGCACCATGAGCATCCCCAGCATCCAACATCTGGACCATTGAGTGCCGGCAGGGGAAAGAGGGCTGTCTGCCCTGCCCTGGATACAGTGGTGGCTGCTGCCGCCCCAGCATATTGCGGCACCAGTGGGAGGGCTGGGAGAGGAGGAGCAGAACCAGTCGAAAGATGGGAGCCCACCCCGACCTGCCGCACGGGAGCTTTCGCTGGGCTGTGCCTCCTGCAAGCCAACAGTTGTGCCACCAGCCCCAGGAGCCGTAACGCCGCGGTTGTTCCTTTTGGCTTCGTCGCAAAAGCAGGATTTGCATGCCGTACAGCTTGGGAAACCTGGCAGAGTGGCGTCGGTGACTGCACCTCAGTCGTGCCCACCCACTGGCGTGAGATGCTTGGTTTCCGTACAACTGACACAGCTGCCGCATGGATGCTCTGCCCTGCCCTGTGCGCCAAGGCAGACCCGTCCACGTGCGCAGCAAGCACTGTCCATCAAAGCATCCACAGCAGCTTTCACAAACTCAGGTAATATTTTTAACGAAGGTACAAAAAGCCAGCTCTGCGTGAGTGGCACGCACGGGCCTCATCTGAATATTTTTGCTCCTAGGGGTGCTGGGCATGCCAGGAATGTGTCAGAGCCAGGCCTCTGAGCACACTGGATAATGTTTGTCTGTAAGCATCTGGAGTCAATCTGTCTAGTAGTTGCTCAGCAAGGCATTTAGTCACCCGGAGAGGGTTTGAAAAGGAGCTTCGGTAGCCGGGGTGGAGTGCAGCTCCGTTGGGCTTGGTTGGCTGGGGAGGCACCAGCGACGCTTGGGACATGCAAAGAGCCAGCCGCAGGCTTGCCGGCAGCGTGGGGGATCAAAAAGAGACAGAAAATGAGATTTGTAAAGCCAGTGTCCTGCGAGCACCCTGCTTTGAAGGGCCACTCCCAAACCTACAGGAGGAGTGATGAAAGCCCGTCTGCGCAGGGCAGCCCAGCAGCCGTCTCCGCAGCGAGGATGAAGGCTTGGGGAAGGCAGACGCTGACGGGCTTTTGATGGGAGCGGAGGTTTTGCACGCCCAGTCCAGCCATACCCAGCGAATCCTGCGGCATTTCCCACCCCACGCATGGCGGGGCTTTGAGGGGCAGCGCAGGGAAGAAGCACGGGGGGTGTGGGGCTGGGGCTGCCCTCCCCTCCCTGGAGCAGAGCCGATCGCGGGCAGTCCGAGGAGAGCTTTCTAGATGACTTGGCATGCTGT
This sequence comes from Rhinoptilus africanus, assembly GCA_013400135.1. Classification (NCBI taxonomy): domain Eukaryota; kingdom Metazoa; phylum Chordata; class Aves; order Charadriiformes; family Glareolidae; genus Rhinoptilus; species Rhinoptilus africanus. Next base: position 332,633 of record VXBO01009212.1, read on the forward strand.
CCCGTTAATAATAGAAAGCGGGGCTGCCTGGATTTTGTGTTCTGGTGTGAATTATGCGCACAAAATACAATTTGCTTTGCTAATGGTTTTTTGCCGTTTTGGTGCTGGGGAACTTTTCAGAAATCATTACCATGCGCTCGGCTCTTTATATTTTTCTCTCTCTTCTCAGGCAATTTGTCAGAAGGGATTTTTTGACAATTTCACTGAACCATGCTTGAGAGCAGGTTAACCCCTCAAGAGCTTAGCACATTTTCCTCTCCTTATATTGACTTGGACTAGTTTGTTACTGCTGTCTTTGTTAGGGGCAGTGGGGGGCTGGATGGATAGGTGGATGGATGGGTAGCTATCTATTCGGAGGGCTCCATGTTCAAAATCCTCTTTGACATCCCCTGAACATCCAAATTCTCAGTTGCCAGATAATGAGAGTCTCTCCGTTCCTCAGGGACACCTACACAACAGGATAATTGCAGCGATACTGTTAGGGATGTCTCCAGAAGCACTGAACCGTGCAGCATCCCTGAGCTAGGTGTGTACTGCCAGCACTTCCCAGGCAGGGGCTGGGCTCTTGAGCACCAGTTGCCCCCCAGCTCCTTGGAGAGGTTGGCTGTGGGCCACATGGAGGAGCAGAGCTCCCTGGTTCTCCTCCCCAAGAGATTTTTAGGAGATGTGGGAATGCCAGGGTGGAAATGGCCCTTCGGACAGCTGAAATGGAAAAGGCTTTTGTGTTATCCTAGTCACTCTGTTTTTCCTAACAGCCTTTTATCCTTTTGGACCCTACAGTTGCTGGATGACTCCCATTGCTGGGAAGCAGGCAGGCTTGCAAACCTCACTAACCTCTGTCCTACAGCCTCAGACACATTCAGGGGCTTCGCTGCTCCGTGGAGCTGGCTGTTCCCCTTGGCAACATATGGGCCACTTCATGATGCTTAAGATCTGATGGGCATGGAGGTGACTGGTGAGGGAAAGGGCTCCTGCAAGCCTTCAGGAGCCTAGCCAGTCCATCCATGGGATGTTGAATCTGTTCTTTGGAGACCCCGGGGCAGAGCAGCTGGGAATGCTGGTATCCTCCGTGCCACAGGTGATTCTCCATCATGGAGGGAAGTGAGGATTTCACTTGTATTACTTTGCCTGATAATAAGGAGACTGTCTTAGCAAACTCTTCTTTCACCCACTCCATGCTGCTGAGGATGCTCTTCCAGAGCTGCAGAAGTTGCTGGGGTTCCTGCAGCAATGCCACTGTCCTAGAGGAACTTGGTTTGTGCCACCACCTCCTCTTGTTTACTGAGGGCGTGTTGCAGGGAAATGTGTTAGAAATCTTCCTGGGGCCCTGTCCTACATCTGCAGGAGCCGTGTTCAAACATGATTTCCCTTTGAGCACAGACGGACACTATATACCCTGCCAAGTTTATTTGCATCCATACAACTATTGTCAAATTTTGCAAGCTAAGCAGCAGGGCTCGGACAGGTTTTGAATGACAAGAGAGCAACCCTGGGAGGATGCCGATCCTGGAATGGGCAGTGGTCTGCAATGAGGACACATCCAGCCTCAGAGCTGCTACATCTTTGATTGCGCTATTTCTAGGGGATGGTATGCCTTACCTGGGCAGGGCTATTAGCCACTGCGTAGTGGCCAGAGGTTGGGTTGGCAGATTCCCTCCTGCTGCCTGAAATTCTCCTACTATGCGAGCTGGCTGTAGCATCCCTTTTCCACCCTAAGGCTGTTGCAGAGCTTCTGCAGAAAGAGCTGCCATGCCCTGCTCCACAGCTCCTGTGCCAGTCTTTGAAGAGCTGCTCCAAGATGAAAGCAATCTTTTGTTATTACTCATTATTCAGATTATTTCTGTCACCTAGCAGGCTTATTTTCAAATAAGAAACGAATGAGGTTAGTTTGGATATTGATTGCTGAAGTCTTCCCGTTGAGCGGTGTTTATCATCTCCAGTGGGTGCTGCCAGGCACAAGGTCTATTAATTGTTTCAGTGATTTCTGCGCTGCTGGGAGCTGGACTGAGATGTGCTGGTGTATGTGTGTTCAACGACGGGGCCTGCTGCAAGGTGAAGCACTGGTGTTTGTCCTTCCCGGTCCTTGAAGCCCTCTGTCCTGCACGGCTCCTTGTGTGTAATTGCTAATGGATCCACCTCAGGCACCACCTCCATGGTGGGTTAATTGCCTGAATTTCTGCTGAGACGAATATGCTCCACTTACCTGAAGATGCTACGTATTTATTCTGCAATATCTTTTTCCTATTACCTATTATTGTATCAAGTGTCCTTCTCATTTGTGTACTCCATAAACTCAGTATTGTTGGATTTAGCCCTTGAAAGCCCCTCTGGTGCCTCGGAAGCTGCGCAAAGGCCAGGTATATCAAAGGAAGAGCCTGCTGGACTGCAGTGTGATAGTGCGGTACCTGATATAACCTCAGATAAGACCGCCATCAGTATCACAGCATCTGCAGCTCCTTCGGCTACTTCTATCCTTCCCTGGTTTCCCATTACAAATTAATCAGTTAAACTCTCTGTGATCACAGCTGCATTTATGAAAATCAGCCCACAACACACAAAATTTCAATCTGTAACCCTATCAGAGCAGTTTTTCTGATGCTTCTAAGGACATGAAGCTGGGCGGTTAAATGAGCTGGGAAGTCTATCACTTCGTGAAAGCATCTAAATATCTGTAATGTCACTTCGCTAAAGCATCACTTTCTGAAGTGAACTAAATCTCTGCCATGTCAGCTCTTGGAGGACAAATTCTGTGTTTCTTCTTCGTCTTTTATGAACTCTTTTCTTAGAGATGGTTGATGCTTCTTTTTCACCATTTGCGGTGGCCTGTTGAACCTACCACCCTTGTGTGTGATCCATCTGATGAAATGCCAACAGCTTTGTGCAGTTCATGAGTGAGGATGGGCTAAGATGTCCCAAATGGTTTTTGGGAGGTCAGGGACTTGCCTCCTCCACTGGGCAATTAGCACCCTAGCAAGGTGAGCATCAGTTAGGGCACCCAGTTTGTTGAAAGATTCCCCCAAATCAATCAATCAGTTCAAAGGTTTCAAACACACAGTTAAAGGCCAACACTCTCTTCAAATCCTAAGTGAAATAAACTGCATTGAATCCTTGGAAAACCATCTGGGCTGAAGGAATTTATGAAGCTGGGCAGTACTAGATGATGGGTGAGCATCACGGTGCAGGTCATAATGCCAAAAATCTTGTTGTTTTTTTTTAATTTAAACTTGAAAAGGCAAAATAACTTTAAATGTGATAAACCTTTAAATTAATCTGAAGAAATTCAAAGATCTGCCTCCGCTGTTTCTGGAGCCAGAGCATCACAGTTGTCTGTGGCCTATAACTAAACCCTCAAGAAAGAAGTGGTGGAGGTTGCTGTCACAGCCATCAGTACTTACTGCAGGTATCTCTGGAGGACACAAAGCACCACAGCATGCTTCAGGCTGGCTTCAAACAAAAAGCAATCTTCTGGCCCACTTTCACATCCTTTTGGGTCTCTCCATCCCTGGATCATGCCACCACAACACAAGAGCTGTGCGTGGGAGAAGGATACAAAGGTTCTGCTTTTTTCCTGCGAAACACAGATCTCCTTGTTCACACTGCAAAGCCATACTTGTGGTTACATCCTCAGGCTGCAAAACAGTTTCCACAGCTTACTGCAAAGCCGAGGTGATGCTCATGTCCCTGGAAACTAGATTGCATATGTTCCTTAGCCCTTATCAGTGGGACACAGGGTTAAGGGACCCTCTTTGTCTGCAGCTCTTATTTTACCAGCTCTTTAGCTGATGCTAATGATGACATCGCTGCATCTAACTGCTCTGGTTCCTCCTTCTTCTTTCCTAGTGGTCTTCTCACCCCCCTTCTTTTAAACATGTGTTTATCTCCTATGTCACTTAACTTTGAGCAGCAAGTGTGTTGCTGGGCACCCCTCACTGGTCCTCCTTAAAATCTGCTGCTCCTTGTGACTGCTTCTCCTACCTACACCGGGTCTACATTACCTTGAGTGTCACCAGAGCAAGCAGCTGAGAGAGGAGCGGTGGTGGTGGAGTGGTGGGGGAGTCTCCGTCTCTGGAGACATCCCAAACCCGCCTGGAGGCGTTCCTGTGCCCCCTGCTCTGGGGGACCCTGCTCTGGCCGGGGGTTGGACTAGATGATCTACTAAGGTCCCTTCCAACCCTGCGATTCTGTGATTCTGTGAGCGCTTTCTGTCCACCCATCCTTCGTCTCTGCAGCCCTTTTCCTTTTCCCTGCTGGAAGCTCCTCCAGCTCCTGCTCCCCGAGGTGGCTGTGAGTGCCAGACCACTGCCCTCTGCCAAGCAGCTACTTCCATCTGTGCTGACCCTCCCCACACACAAGCTGCCGCGTTCCACAGTCAGGCCTTTGTCACTTAACATCTTGATTACTGTCACTTCCGTGATCCTGAGAGTTGCTCCTGGCCACGTCTCACTCCGTTTGTTTTCTGTTGCGTGCTTCATGACCTGTGCATACAGAGATACATCAGCGAGCACGGAGATGGCCCTGTGGACTCAGAGCAAAGGTTTCTTTAGACAGGCGGTGGCCAGGAGCGGGTGGTTAGGGAAGAATGTGAGAAACTGGGGTTATCCTTCCACTGTCCATCTCAGCCCGGATGTCCCAGGTTTCCCACACTGGTGGCTAATCCAGAGAACCGTGTTTGACAGCTATGGGCAGAGCTGCCCTCCCTGGATTTCTGAGCGCATCCGATGGCAATGAGTTCCTCAATGCGATAATGCACCATAGGAGAAGGTACTTCCTTTTGTTTGTTTTAAACGATTTGCAGGATAATTTCATTTTGTTCGTACATAATGAGAAGTCATGAATAACCACTCAGTAATCATTTTCTCTGTGCTAGTCATGGCTTTACAAAACTCTAATCATGTCCCTCTTTAGTCACCTCTGTTCAAGGATAGAGCTCTTATTATTTAGTCTCCTTACAAGGAACCATCTATTCTTCTAACTGGGGGTGATGCCCCTCTTGTTCCCTCACTCCCTGATGCTCCCACAGATGCGGCACTCTCGGAGCGCACCCATCCACAGTGTTTATCCCATTTCACCCCAGTCATAGCCCCATTAACCACCCTAAGATGCTGTAGGTCTAGCTGGTCTCTGTTCTGGGGTGAACACCTCAGTTGCCTTGTTGGGTGGAAACCTGTAGAGCCCAGGGTGTTCACGCCCAGCTCGTGTCCGGCTGCTGGGAAGGACCTGTGCCTGTGCAGAGCTGCGGAGCTTGATCCCAGAAGTGGATTCTCAGGAGGAACATGAGGACAGAGGAGGTCACGGTATGTCGCCAGGTGCTGTCAGCAATGACATATCCCTTGCCAATGGCATTGTCTTCACAGCCACTTCTGATGGGAGAATTTGGCCCCCCCACCCTTCACCCAAACACCACCAACTCCCATAGCCAAATGAGGAGGCACAGGAGGGCATCTCTCTGGTCATCCTTGGAGTCTCCAAACCAGGCACTGCTGGAGGTGTTGGAGAAGCGAAGGAGGAATAACAGCCCCTCCATCTCACTGTGGTGTGTGATCCCCGCACACAGAGGGGGGGGTGGGGGTGGAAACCTGGAGCCAGCTTCTCCGGCAGGAGTGGAGAGCTGCCCCCTGGCTATGACCAGCACATGCAGACAGGCAGAACAATGGCTTAGGAACATGCCTTAAGTGGTTAATAAAAGAGCATTTGCTCCACTGAAAGGGAGGACTGTATCTCGCCTTGGGGGAAATTTCTTTCCCTCTCCTATGGGGCAGATGCTTCCCCTGGTGACATTCCCCTGTGGAGGGATGGCACAGCCTGCAGGAGGGAACAAGTCCGTGCATGGAGAGTACCGCGGGAATTGCAACTTTCACACCAAGGAAAGTTTGCTGGGAATATTCGTAGTGGTTCCCCTTGTAGTGCCAGGGCAAAGCAACCTCATGGGCATCGGAGGGGGAGCAGGACTGGAGGGGATGCTACGGGAAGGTGGTATTATGTGTGCGTGGGAGAGAGAGGCGCTCATGCGGGAGAGAGGCGTTTCTGCGACGTGGAGATCTGTGTGGGTAGGAGGGGAAGTGCTTATGTTGCCTGTGTGGGAGCAGGAATGGCTCCTATCCCCTGTTTGTGTGCAGGGGAGGCTCTCCTGGGCCATAGCAGGGGAAGGTTTGCGGAGCTGGTAAGGACTCGGTGGATCGGAGGCACAAGGGCACCAGTAGTGGGGCAGGAGGGGTTGGCGGTGCTGTAGGGAGAAGGTATTTTGGGGAGTGAAGGGATGTGGGAGTGGGCATGAGGGAAGGGAGAGGGTGATGCCCAGGACATGGGCTGGTGGGGTGAAATCTGGCCAGGAGCACACAGCATCCATGCAAACCCACAGGCGAGAGGGAGGGGGCAGCAGGCAGCTGCCCCCAGGGCTCAGACAAAAAGGGGCACTTCAGTGCTAAGGTTTGGGGACACACAGCATCAAGGTCTGGATTTAAAGGGGACATCAGGGCTGGGGTGAAGGGGTCCTTCCAGCACAGCTGAGTGGTGGGGTATTTGGATAGCCCCCTGTGCAACCACGCTCCTGCAACCAGAGGAGTGCCCCAGCAGAAGGGCTCAGTGCTGGCGATGGGTTTTTTGGCCATGGGCAGTGCCCCCACACCAGTTTTGAGGAGGCTGGGATATCCAGAAACATGGGCTGAGCTGGGATTATTTATCTGCCAACCCATCGCAGTGGTGGCTGGAGGCTATCAATGCAGAATCAATAATGCACTGCAAAGCCCTGAGCCGACTGTGGGGAATTTCTGGTACTTCTCCTCATGCGGGATAACAACTGTGTCTAGGACTGGGGTTTGGCTTGGATTTTTTTTTTAAATTTAATTGATTTCCTTTGTTAGCTTGGCCGGTAACTGTTAATGGGATGATCATTGTTGGGCTCTGTTGGGTAAGGGAAAGAAAATGATAGGGCTTGTTCGAACATCGTGTCCTCGGCTTGCTCTCATGGTGGAAAGGCAAAAATGTAAAGGTCAGACAGCCTCTGGATCCATCTGTCTTGCGTGGAGCCTCTTCCCGCTGCCAGGCAGGCTCCTGCCACTGCCGGGCTCTGTCATCCGCGCTGTCCCAAGTGTGCCACTGTCCCCACAATGGGCTGAGACATTGTCTTCAGGGGAGCTGGGAACCATCCCTTCACTTCACCGAGCATTAAATCAGAATAAAGGCTGGAGCCAGCATGGGGAGCTGAAGCCAGGACTGATGTGCTTGTCGCAACTGTAGCTGGTACCAGAGGGGCCTGGATGCCACCCCACAGGCCACCTCCTGTGAGCAGAGACATCCTGCAGGGATTTGGGACGATCTTATCTCTGAACCCCGCCACAGGCAGACAGACTGCTCTGCACAGTGATAAAGGCTGTCCACATCAGCTTGAGTAATAGGTGTAAATGCACCCTGCTCTCCCTGTCTCCCAGCCCAGGACAGTATTTTCCCCCACCCTCTCCCCAGCATGGCGAGCCCTGTATGGTAAATGCAAACCTCTGATCAAATATCCCCTCCTTCTCCCCCCCGTGAAAGTCTAAAGTGCACCGTCAGTCAACAGACAACTGAAATTTCGCTTTCATCAACCGACAGGCCAACGCAGACGAGACCTCAAATGTTAGTCAAAAGCAAACACCAAAGGGCAAAGTCAGAGCTGGGTGGATTTGTTTGCCGAGACTGGCGACTGAAGTCTCCCTGGGAGATTTTGAGCTTGGAGATGCTGCAGAAGGTGAGGTGCTGCCCAGCAGGAGGGTCCCGGTGCTGTGCAAATGCCAGCAAGGGAAGGAAACGCAACACACAGCCCATGGAAGGGAAGAGGATGCTGGAGAAAAGAGCAAAATCCACCATTTTTTGCCAGCAGAGGCTGGGAGCCTGCAAGCAGTGGGGGCAAGCTCCGCCACTGAGATCCCAGGAGGTGCTGGGAATCCGGGATGCTGCCCCTTTAAAACGTGGGGACAAAAGACGGAAATGAGGAGCCGGCGGAAAATTAGTAGAGCAGAAAACTCCAAATGATGCAGAGCTAATTCCTTAAGTGTCAGACTGGCTGCCAGACCCTCCGCTTCTCGGCCCCCTGGCCCTGCAGCACCCCCGGGCAAGTGTGTGGAGCACCAGGGGCCACTTGGCAACCCCCCCC
>VXBO01009212.1:340824-451238 GCA_013400135.1 Rhinoptilus africanus
GCGTGGGCTTCTTTCCCCGGCTGCAGCCCCCAGCAGCCCCCTGGCATCGCCCCCGCCCGGGCGAAAGAGCCGGGGAAGTTTTTTAATATACTTTTATTGGTCTGTAAATTTCTTTTCTTTCCCCACTGGCTTGGATCGATGTTTGCAGTTTACTGAAGTCCCTGGCACACAGATTAAATCCTCTCCCTCTATTACACTAGATGGGCTTTTATTCTCCCTCTGATCACTCGGAAATAAACACAGTGCGAGCGAGAAGGGGGGAGGCGGGAGGAGGGGTGGGGGCTAACCAATTTCAGACCTGTTTATTCCCTACCAGCCTCGGAGCTCGCCATCATTAAACAAGTCACTTAGTCTGCAAGCTGCTCTATCCCCTTTCCTCCGCTCCTCCTGCCTTCCCCTTTCCCCTTTTTCCCCTCTCTCCTCTTCCCTCCCCCTCTTCTCTTTCCCCTTCCCCCATTATTTTTAGAAGAACAATAATAATTAGGCAGAGCAGCCTCTAACACAATTGTTTCAGCCTGAACAGGCAATTAGGACAGGCAGAGTGAGGCTAATGAACGGTGCATTGGTTCCCCCCTCCCCATCCAAGTCTTGCCGCCTGGCCCCCTCTGTCCGCTCCCCGCGTCCCCGCAGACGTGTGGATCCGTTCACGAGCTGCCTCTTCTAACGCGGGCAGGAGCTGGCAGGGAGCGCAGCCCCCCAAGGCCACGGACAGCCCAGCCGTGATGAGCTGGGGAAGAAACGGAGCGGGGGGGGGAACGACACACAACACACACGACACGAGGGCATGAAGCGAAGGGTGATGAATGGGAGCTGGGAACTGCGGGCAGGGGGATGGGGACGGAGATGGGCTGCAGCCGAGCTGCCAAGCTGCGACTTTGGCAAGGGGACACGTCTACGGAATAAGAGTGACAGCCCGTGTGCGGCCCCGGGCACTCTCCTGTGCAGGGGAGCGAAGGAAGGAGCCGGGCATCTCCCTGGGGCTCGGCGTGGGCTGGGAGCAGGAGCTCCTGGGTCCCCTGTGAGGAGGGGAGGGCAGGAGCGAGGACCCCGCTGTCACCCCATTGCGGGCAAGGATGCAGTGTGGGGCCAGGGAAGAAGGGAAAGCCTGGATTGTGCACTGCATGGGGCACAGTGTACAGTCCCCCTGATGCTGGCATCCGCCTTAGTTCAAGAGTAGCTCAGGGACTTCAGGGGACCGGTGACCCTGCGCACGGATGCCCCTGTAGTGCCTGCTCCCGGAGACACGGTGTGGTACCCGGGGCCAAGCAGCTGCACTGAAATATTCATGCCAACCTCGCTTTGAAGACAGCATGATTTCTTGGAAACTTGCTGGGCGGCTTAAATGGAGCTGTCTGCTCTGCACGGCTGCCTGGGCATGATGGGAGCAAGCGGGGTCCTGCAGAGACGATGAGATGCCAGGAAGCAGGAGGAGTGTCCACTCTCCGTGTGTGCTGTTCGCACCCTTGAGAAGGATGTGGAGTATGGCCTAGGTTGACGGTGTCCCAGAGGGACAGGCCCTCAGGGTGGCCGCGCTGCCATGGGGACAGTGCACTGCCATCACCCCATCGGAGATGATGTCTCGGGAGCAGCCGGCCCCAAGTTAGGATATGCCCAGAGCTGATGAGAGGACGATGCTTGATGTTGGTGCCGCGATGACGGGGAAGAGAGTGCCAGGGACATAGGTGCCACAGTGAGAGGGTAGGAGGTGATGGAGAGGGAGGTGGCAGGTACCATGGAGGTGTTTGCGGCAGACTTCACTGGCAGGTGATGCTGGAGGTGTTGATGCTGTGGCTGCAGGGTGAGAGACGGCAGTGTGGGCTTCCAGGGCACTGCCACATGGCTGAGGAACCGCCTTCTGCGCTGTGCTCAGGAGGTTTGGATGCCAGCCCGGTGTTTAGCCCATCTACTTCTACAGGGTGTCAAGAGATGTCTCTGGCACAGAGCTGATGCTTGTCCCTGGTGTTGCCCCAGCTCCATAGCCTGATCCAAGTGTGGTGCTGTGGACATGGGCATGCAGTGGGGAAAGGGACACTGGGGACTCTGTGTGCTCTCGTGGATCCCATGCTCCTCTGTGCCCCCACACTGGCCCTGGACTGCCAGGAATGCAAACATCCCTAGTTTTGCTTGAGTGATGGGACATTTTGGCCCCCAGCTGCTCAGCACACAAAGGTGGTGTAACATACAACAGCAGCCCAAGCAGGAAAACAGAAAACCTACCTTTCTGACCAGCCAGAAAAGCCTGAAAGCTGCCTGTATGCAGCCTCCTGTTCTGCAGCCCACCATAATGTATCGCAAATCCCAATGTAATTTGCTGTCCCTCAGGCCGCTCGGTATTACTGCTTTCCAAATGTCTCTCTCCCAGTCTCCATGGTGTTAAATTATATTTCCCCAGCTGGATTACTTTGCATTTGTTCAGAATGAATTTCATTTGGCTATTTCCTTCCTATGCCTGACCCTTCTTTCCCAGTGCATTATCTTTTAGCTCTTTGTCCTCACCAGGATTTGCGGCACCTTCCCATTTCATATCCTCTGCAAATTTAATTAACATGCTCTTTACCCTCCCTCTTTCAGATCAAATGAAGATGTTAAAGGAGAGCAGACCTGGCACAGATCTAACCACTAACCACTAACAACAATACAAGTACCTTGCACTTAAATTATGCACTTTCCATCAGAAGATTTCAAGGGCCTTTGCAGAACTGGGTAAGTATAATTATTAAAGCTGGGAACTCCGCTACGCTGGGGAATTTAATGTTTGAGGTCTGCCTGAGGGCATGTTGACTGTTGTGTTGCCATAGACCTTGACAGTGCTGGGATGGATGTCCCAGCGGTGTTGTGACTGTCACACTGGTCTGGCCTCATGGACACAGAGGCCCCCGGCCAGGGAACTCCCCAGCTGGATACCCCGGGTTCAGGAGAAGCAAAGCAGTGACCTGGCGGCTGGCTCCAAAGTGTCTTCTGGTTTGAGTCCAGCAAATGGATCAGTGACATGCTGAAATTTTGCTGAATTAGGAAATACTCACAAGAAGCCGCAGTCATTGTGGGTAGTCATGCAATGGGGAAACAGAGGCACAGAGGGAACGGCTGGTGCCTCCGGCACGCGGGCTGTGATCTGCCTTCCTTTGGGTGGCTGAAAGAGGAATGTCCAGGGCTACACTGCATTCACCTCCCCTGGGCGGGGAGGAATCCCCCTGGGGCAGGGCTGGCTTCTGAGGATGTGTGAATCCCACCTTGTTTTCCCCTAACCACAGACAGGGGAGGGGACTTGCCCCATCCTCCTGCACCCTGCACGGGGACCAGGAGCTGGTTCTTCCCCTGGGGACAGCAGGGAGCTGCCCCCACCAATAACCCTCTCTCAAATCCTGCTTTGGCTTCATCTTAATAGTGACACGTGACTGTGTGTCAACCTCTCTTATGGAGAAAGGCTGAGGGATTTGNCTGGGTGTAAAAGGGGTTTGTAGGACACAGTTACCAAGTCCTTTACAAGGGAACGGCCTTTTTTCCCCCCCTGCTTTCCAACATTTAACAACTGAGTGTTCTCATCTTGTTAGTGTTACCTTGATGATGAATAATGTATGCGGCTCCTGCTCTGTGTGATACTGTACTCTTACATCTCTGTTGCATTATGTGCCCGCACACGCAAGCACACAAGCCTACTATAAAGTTTTCTGCTGCGACCTCCTCCAGCTAAAACAAGCACAAGAGCTGCCATTGAGAGGAACAATGAGTCAGGAGCATCCTGGTGGGTGTGCGCCCTGAAAAGGGGTTTCACTGTACTCCCTGCTCGAACTTCCTCACCTTTGTGTTGCATGAGGCAATGTAAATTGTCCTCAGACCAAAGCAACTAAGCGTCCAGGTTGCCGAAAGCAAAACCCCATGGATACAGCTTAGGAGTGATGGAGAGCACAGCAGCATGGAGAACCCGGCGTCTCTGGGGAGCTTTTTTGTAAGACTGGACAGCTTGCCTGGGGCTGGAAAAACCTGCAGATTGCTCTTGGAGGATGCTCACATGGCCTTTCCTTTGCTTGCCTGGAAGTTGTGCTTTCCTGGTAATGCCCACAGTCTCCCAAGGCCTGCTGCCATCCCAGGCTCCTGCCTTGCAGGGGAAATTCTGTTATTCCGTGGCTGTGCAGCGCCTGAGCCAGGCATTAGCCCTTCTGGTATTTTTCTCTCCTGATAAGTCAGCTCATATCCTTGATTTTCACAGCAATATTTCAGAGCGGCTAAGCAGGAATTCAACTGCTGTTTGTAACATAAGGAAAATAAACCTCAGTGCCATTTAAGGAGAATATTGATATGGCACTGAAAAGGGGTGAAGGGACCGTGAAATCCCAGCTGGAAATTGGTAGCGTCTTCCTAGCACTGAAGCAGTGAGCTCCCAAACTGCCTCCTCCTAAGAGGAGTGGGATTAAGAAACCATATTTATCTTACGATAAGCCATCGTTCATCCAGGAAAGGAGCGAGGTGACACCGTCTGCTGGGAGCTGAATTTTGCAACCTTGATAGAGCTCTGGCCTGGCTTTTTAGGTCAGATCTGCCCTGGGTAGTTCCTGTGGCAGTGGGCTCTATGCCCTAACACTGCTAATTAACGAGTTAACCATTAACTAGCACATAATATTCCCATTTCTCATTTCTAAAGGAGTTTCTTTCCTCTGCCATAATAAGGAGTTGGGACCCCTTGCTTTTTTCTTTGCCTCTGCTTAAGCCAAATTTTCAGCCCACGTTGGCAGGTGGCACCCAGGATTTTGCTCAGGAGCCGTGGCACTGAATCAAGGAGCTCCTGATGAGAGTGAGTCCCCCCAATTTTCCACCCAATATACACCTTGCACGCATTTCCAGCACAATCAATTTTCTCTGCGTTTGCAATATCCAACCCCATCTGCGCGGAGCATGGAGCAGGCTGGCGAGGGCCACTCTGGGATGCGTGCTGCACTGGAGATGGAAGATAACGTGTACGCCTGCACATCAAAGTCAGGATTTCTTCCCTTTCTTGCTGTTCTCTGCACAATTTATTATCAGAGAGTTATGCCAATCTCCTGCGTGTGGCCTGTGCTCGTACACACGCATTCAGCACCGCTGTCAGTGAGCTGAGAAAGTTACTGCTGCTGGGTTTGATTAATTCAATCCAGGTAAGTCATCTTGGCTGCGAATTGTCCCCTTCTCAGTGCCAAATCTGCCTTGGCCAGGATGTCACACCTTGGGAGCAGCAGCATCCAGCTCCTCCCAAAGCCAGAGGCTGGAAAAGGCTTGGCTGGCTGTGGGAAATGCCAGCCTGCTGTGGGAAGGGTCTGCCTCCGAGAGGAGGGGGGGGCAAACTGGAAATGAGGGGGCTTGGAGGAATGAGGTGGGGAGGAGGAAAACCGTCTGGCAGCTGTGCAGTGGGAGCAGCCGCTTGTCGGGCGAAAAGTGGGCAACCTCGGCTCTGTACAAATCTCTCAAATTCTCAGTGCCGTGAATTTCATTTTGTCCTGTTGAATTATTAATCTAGCAATAAAACTACCCCCCCCACCCCTTCATGCCTCAAAGCACCAGTCAGGCTCTCACGTGGCTTTTATCTCCCACTACATCGGGAAGGAGCCCGAGCGCAGGCGGGGAATAGGGGTGATGCGATGGTCCCCGGGGAGAGGAAGGGAAGCTGGATGCACTCATGTCCCTGATCTGATGGCTTCTAGTGTCCTGCACCCCTGGAAAACATGCAGCAAATCAGTGACAACTTGGTCCTGGAAGAGCTGAGATGTCCCTGCAGTGAGGATGCAGCCGTGTCTTGGAGCTGGAGGCTCCTGCATGCCTTTGCTTGGCCCGCAGAGTGGCCCCTGGAGCAGCTCTGCTGCGCAGGAGAGGGGCCCATGGGTTATGGTTTGAGTGGGGATGAGCTCAGACAGAGGGACAGAGTGAGGAGACACCTGCAACCAGCAGGACCATCAAATGACGGAGCAAACCACTGGGACTCACCCATGCGGAGGACAGGGAGCCTCTGATGCATAGAGGGTCCTGGATTCACGGGTATCTCCACCCAGCCTGGGACTTTCCTCCTTGATCCCAAGATTAGGTGGAGCAGATCTCCCTGCGAAACGCAAGGGCAGTGTTGTGCAGCTTCCCAAATGTCCTGGGAATGAGGAGCTCTCCTCCAGGAGCTGCAGAGCCCCATGATGCCAAGTTCTTCATCCCTGCTAGTGAGCCTGAGTATGCTGGGCTTTCTGCTCATCCCCAACCTTCTCCTGTCCCGGTGGCAGACTGGGGTGGCCCTTCTGAGGCGGGAGGAAGATCTGAGCTCTTGAGTTTTATGGGGAGAAAATTACCCTCTAAGCCTAAACAGGTACCTGAAAGCATCTGGGTCACCCAGGCTTTTGTCATATTCTCCTCTTGCACCCTTGCATCCTACTCTAGTTACCACCAAGGGGGACTTCCCTACGGAGATGGACTACCACCAAGATATTCCCCTCTCCAAGCACTGTGGGTCCAGCCTGAGTGCAGAGACAGCAGCAGCCCCACAGAAGAGCAAGAAGATAGATCTGCCTCCCTGGAGGTGCTACAGCCCTTCTCAAGCCTGGCAGAAAGTGCTTTGGCCAGAACCTGCTCTGCAAGTCTGTTTGAGGAAAGCAGAGCAAAATAATGTCCAGGATGGTGCAGAGCGTGCTGGGTGGAGGGGGCACAGCTCTGCCTCCCATAGAGAAAAATAAGCAATATCTGGATTTTCCCTGCGTGGTGCCACTGCTCTATGGAGAGCTTAGAGAGGATGCCGTGGCAACATGCACGTGAAGCTTGAGCGGAGAAAGCATCTTTGTGTAAAAAAGAAGATGGGGATTTTTCTGGTTGAGGATGGGGAATTATGCATGGGGAGACCAGAATATGGGTTACAGCAGCATTTAGTGCGAGCTGCCATAAAGAAAGGAAAATACTGTAAAAGGCAATGCCCAGGAGTAGCATGGCTAGACATCAGTACACAAATGTTATTAGAGAGAATGCTGCTTTCATGCAGAATAGCCTAGCAATGTTAACAAGGGGCTGTGTGAAGTCTCCTCCGTAAGGTTATGTAGCCTACGAGATTTTTTTTTTTTTTTTAGTTCAAGAAAACCACAGCACAAAGTCTGGCTGGTTTTAAACCAATATGACAGATTTGTCTGAAAGACCGCGCGTAAGGAGAAACCGCTGAAGCCAGGGTCAATAACCGAGAGCCCTCAGTGGGGCTGGCTGACATGGGCTGCCACAACCTGGCTGAACGGCCACTTTTTGTGGCAGAATTGTGGTAGGACCTGGTGTACGGCTGGAGCAGGGGAGAGGAGCTGCTGGTACCGGAGAATGGCTGGACCAGCCTTCCTCACTCCTCCCTTGCGGAGGCTGCAGGGTGAGAGCTCTCCCTGGGATCTCAGCTTGCCATTTTAAATGTTGGGGTTCCTCTGATCTTCCTCCCCAAGGACGCGATCTGCAGTACATGGCTGGCACCCCACTTATTTCACACCCCAGCAGGGAACTGGTGCTGGATCTTGGTGGGCATTTGCTGGGCGAAAGTCTCAGTCTGGGCTGCCTTTTCTTCTCCCGTTCTCCAGGTGGTTGCGTGTCCTGCTCTCAGCCTCTCCCTGCCCGCCGGCATCTCCGCAACACTGAGTTTTGCACCACCTTCCACTCGCTTACCCCGACTCACCAACATGTCACTTACACCACCATCCATGTCACCTCTGATTCTGGCCCATAATGCACAGTGTGTCACCTCAGCAGAGGATTAACCACAGCGAGCTTCAGAGCCAGCCAAGCGGAAAGCAAAGCATATGTCATCTCTCCTTATGTTTACAGGAGAGAACATCACCTGGCATCACCAGAGACAAGGGCAGGCGTTGAGTGATCTCCTCCTTGGGAACCAGCGCCCGACGGTACTGCAGCTCCATCAGCCCAAGGACGTCACCCCAGCACTCCCGCACGCAGGTCGCTGCTGGTGGAGCCTGTGTACCAGCTGCACCCACAGTCGGGAGCTCACCTGAGCAGAATTACATCCATTTCTGTCATCTTGGGACTCAGAAGGGGAAAATACATTTCTTCAGGGCACCGCTAGCGTAAAAACACCTGAAAGCAGAGCCCAGCCTGACCTATCTGGTCCTAAGGAGACTTAATTGCGGAGCAGTTTGCTGCAAACTTTCCACGAAACGCTCATCTCCTTTGCTGTGTCACCACGCGTTTGGCACTCCTTTTCATCACAATCTTTCTCTTTAATGTCTGTATCTTTTAGAACTGCTTCTCCTGCAGTGTTTTTGCTCTTGCATTTCACACCTCCGGACAGCTCTGGTTGAGATCCTTCAGCATTGCTCCTTCATGAGCCCTGGGAAAGCGCCGTCCCATTCATTTGGCCCAGAAAGCCATTGTGGATCGGCAGGGAAATGCATTTATCCTCATCTTTTTTAAGATCTTCAGATTTCCGTCGCATATCATACCCTGGCTGGCTTTTGTCTCAGTCACAAGAATACACAGTACCTGCGGGCTCATCTCTCTCTACCCAGCTTTTAAAGCATTGTACTTGTCTCATCGCCGGCTCATGTCTGCAGGAGCTAGCGTGTCAGCGTAATGTGTTACTACCTGCCACCGTGCCTGTTAGCTATCTGCTCCTTCTTCAGTGTCTGCCATCCCCCCCACCTCAAGCAGGGATAGGCTCTGGGAGAGGGAGCAGTGGAGGAACCTCCTCCTAGAGGCCAGTTGCCTGAGGGGCTGTTTTAATATCCCAATGGAGCAAGATGTTCCGCTTGGGGAAGGTGTCTTGCAGGGGACCGTCACCGGCAACTTGGCGACAGGGGTGCGCTTGCATCCCGTGATGGATCTGCACGGGTCCACGTGAACGTGGTATTCTCCTGGGTCAGAAGCAGGCAGGGTCAGCTCCCCGGCTCAGCTGCACCCTCCCCACTGCAAGCAACGCCACTTCTTTTGTGCCAGTGATCACCTACCGCTGCCAGTGCTGCGGAGAAATGAATCTGTGTCTGATTTTTGGCCATTGCCGTGTGCTCTCATGGCCGCGTGATGGGCCTTTCACCTTCCATGCACTCCTACAAGACCACACGGTGGGCAACCAGTCAGGTGTCAGAGACGGGCCAAGGGATGCTGAACCACATCAGGATTTGTAAATCCTCTATCTGCGTGTTAGGAACATTGAATCCAAATTTGAACCTTTTTGTCACATACAGGTGTGGGTAGTGTCACTACCAGAATGATGGAGGCTGGATGCAGCTGAGGACTTTGGGTACCAAAACCAGACAGAGCTGCTGGCCTCCCCGGTTTACACTAAGAGAAGGTGAAGGTGTCTGAGAAAGCACCCTGGGGAGTGTGTCTGTGTGCATCTCTTATCCATACATCTTATGTTAGGCTTATGCACACATGTATCTGCTCTCTCTGGGAATGACAGTGGACAGTGAGGTGGATAGAGAACTGGTTGCAAGACAGAGCTCAGAGGGTCATGATTAGGGGCACAGAGTCTAGTTGGAGATCAGTGACGAGGGGTGTTCCCCAGGGGTCAGTACTGGGCCCAGTGCTCTTCAATATATTCATNTGGGTGACCCTGCTCTGGCCGGGGGTGGGACTGGGGGATCTCCAGAGGGCCCTGCCAACCCTGTGATTCTCTGATTCTATGACTCAGGCACATGCAATGCCTTAGGAATATGCATGTATACTCCTCCATTTGTGTGACTGTTATGCCTGCTCTTTATTTAAGTGGGAATATGAGGGTCTCTGGGCTTGCAGGAGGTGTCATGGGCTGGGCAGCGGTGGGGAGGGGGTGAGCTCATGCATACACAGCCCCGCGCAAAGTGCCTGACACACCTGTAATGAGGATGATTGAAGGCTGAGTGCAGGATGATACAGAACAATATAAGTAAGTGGTTTTAGTGTCAGCAATCTTCAAACTTGCTGTCAAAGGGAACATTTAAACGATTTTCCTGCTACTCCAACGCATTCAGGTTATATTTATACCCAGAGAAAACTGGTGCTATAAATGTCAGGTTTGGAGAAGGGCTGGCTGCATCCATCAGAGGAGGAATTAGAAAGTAAGGAGGAATGATGTATCATTGCCAGCTGACAGACCTGTCTGGAAAGAAAATCCCTGGGTCCTGACCCATGCCATGGGATGCCCCAGGATAGGGTGTCTGCCCTGACACCCCCGGTTTGCACACAGCGGGTAGAGCAGGCAGGGCCCCAGGATGGCCAGAGATTTGAGGGGGAAGTGCCTGAAGCATTTAAAAGCCAGCTTTTAGCAGAACACAAGACAACTATAAAAAAATGGTGAGAAATCTGTTTTGCTGGAGTGAGAATAAAAATAAAAGAGATTGTAAAGAAGCCTTGCCCTGCCCATCATCCAGGGGGGCTTCATGTTTTCTTCGAGGCTTATTCTCAGTCTAGCAGCTTTCAGTGGTTCCCAGCAACTCTCCTTGGTGTCCTCTGGGTCTCTCGTCCATGTCTCCAGCCCAGCTAGACATCTACCCCCTGCTCTTCTTAGCAGCCAGGCTGTGTATCAGGTCCCTCGCCTGCTGGATCACTGCCCTTGGCCTGGCACTGCCCTTTGGAAAATGCTGATGGTCCTGCTGCCATCCCTGCAGCTGGAGGGTGGCCTTGGTTGTTCTCTGTCCAAGGGGATTGGCTTCTCCAGTTGGGTCTCTGCTAAAAGGGCTTAACTGGGCTTCCAGCCCCAGCCCTGCCCAGGCTGTCAGGTTTTCCAAAGTACCAGTGGGCAGTAACAGCCCCCCTCCTCCTAAATTATCTCTTCTCAGGAATTGCTTGTGGAGTGGTAGGGTTCCTCCCTTCTCCAGGACATCTCCATCCAGCTACCAGCCCTCTCTGTCAGAGCTGGTTGCCTGTTCCCCAGCACGGGGGAAGGTGAGAGACACACACTGGGGAGTCTATCGGAAAGGGAGGATAGTGGGGGCTGGAGCAGCACAGAGTGTGCAGCTGTTGGGAGGGTGGAGATGGGGGACTCAGCCTCTTTTATCCCTCCAGGGATGGCCTGGCACCTGCTTTCAGGGGAGTCAGACCAAGCGGAATGTGTGAAGGTGTGAGAGGAGGTGAGATCCACATGGGGAATTTCAAAAGCTTTATGCCATTCCTGGAATGTCTGCAGAAAGCTGTAGCTTTCAGAAAGTTCTTTAGGATCTCTCAGGTAATGAGGGATGATTCTCCAAGAAATGTTTGCTGTCCTGGAGCTCTGCCAGAGCAGAGCTATTGGGAAGGTGGACGTCCTCCTTGCAGGTCAGAGTTTGGAGAACCCTCTGTGGGAAAGGAGGGTTGGATGCTTTTGGACTAAGGGCCTTTTCCCAATTCTGACATCTGTGTGATAATTTTGTCCATGCCTAGGCTCTACATTAAAGCCAACAAACTGCAATTTCATTGCGGCTGGTGCATGGAGAAGAGCTTTTGGTGGTACGTATGTTGCAGTGTAACAGCATCTAGCAAATTGGACAGTTCGGATTTTGCTGTTGACGTAAGACGGCTTGGTGAGATGGCACATCTGATGTCAGTGCCCGACTGTGGGCCAAGGGCACTGCTGCTGACATAGCCCTGATCCAGTGCAAACTTGCTCTGATGGTTCAGCTGTTCAAAGCATTCGGTGGAATTTGCTTTTTCGCTAGCAAACTTCCTGCCATATCCCGTCTTGCCTGCCCTTTTACAGCCAACGTGTAGCCAGGGTGAAGTTGGAATAAATAGCACGTTGTTTGCTATTGCAAATTTGACAGAAATATGATCATATATTCAAACATAATGCAGGTCAAATTGGCACTGGCAGGTGAACCAGCAGCGCATAGCTTTTGCTAAATGGAAGGACTCACTGAAATTCAGTTAATTGCTGGGTAGAAAATAAAAAATAAACAAGAGAGAAAAATTGACATTCCCAAGAACCTTTCATATATCAGCGGGAAATCATTCCTAGTTCAGTTAACGGGTCATGTTGACAAGTCTAAGAGCAAGAAAAGGTCAGCACTGCAGGGTGTGTAGGAGGGCAGGAGGGGATTCCAGTGGCAGATGCAACGGGAGCTCATCTCTGCCCTGAAACCTCCTCCAGCTTTGCTTCCTCCCCCCAACCATCTCTCCATCAAGCGTGTGCTGACACTTTTGCCTCCTGCCTCCGAGCCATCTGCCCTTACAAAATGCTCTGGGAACGGAGCCCATGCACACCGCCGCCAAATCCCACACTTTGTAAAGGCAAAATGCAGGCCTGGGTCAAACCGCATCGCTGCAAGACCCTCACCTTCATTGTGCACCACGTGGAGCACCAGGCTCGATCTTGCCTTGCTGCCGGGAGGCCTGCAGAGGAACCCTGCCTACCCTGCGCGTGTCCTGGGCACCTTAGCTGGATGTACTGCCTGGATCCAGCCCATGCACCACTGCCAAAATGGTAACAGTCCCTCTTCTATCACAACAGCAGTGCTGCCGAACTCCCCCAACCAACCCCTTGCTGCTCATTCCGGCTTCACCCCACAAAGTGAGCATAGCTGAAGTGCACCTAGGTAAATGCTGAATTTGGATGACCAGCGTGAAAAGAAAGGAGGTGTGAAAAGGTGACTTGACCAGTCTGCCATAGCTTGCTGGGGAATAAAACTCTGATTATTGGTCTAGGAACCAAAGCAGAAAGAGATCCAGAGCCAGAAGCAGTGCATGGTCAAATTCAGAATAGATGTAGAGGTCTAGAGGGCAATCAACCACCATGCCCCAGGGCTGTGATGATTTCCATTTACTGGCATCTTTCTTAATTTTTTTTTCCCCAGAAAGAAATGCGATTCAGTTCAAACAAAATTTGTTTTGAGGGAAGTGGCAGCACCAGGATGTCCTATCAGGCCGTCAGTGCTCTGAGTGCATAAAGGCAGCGTGGGCAGCAACACGTGCCCTCAGACCATCTCTAGATGGACCGATCATCTCTCTGCGTTGACCTGGGGTAAAAAAAAAAATAAAATCATCCAAAAGCCAGTCATTTTTGTGACTGTTCCCCATAAATCTGCTGGCACTACTGGCTGGCAGCTGAGGTAAGAGGGGCAAAAGGGACAGAAGGGGGAGGACTGTTTAAGCACTGGCACTGGTAGGTGCTGGGTCCTGTCTTGTGCAGCTGGAAATGGTCATTTTCTTGGCAGATGTGATTTGGGGATGATGCATATCCTCACCCTTCATCAGCACAGGATGTTTTTGGGATCTCCCTTCTGTGGTGCTGCTGAGCCGGACACAGGACAGGCTGGGTGACACCAGAGGGCTGTTGGCACAGTGCCTCTCTCCAACAGAGCCCAGAGTAGATGCCAGGGAAGAGGAAAAAGGACCAGGCAAGCACACATGATGTTCTCCTCTAATAACCCCCATCCTCCCACAATCTGTAGCTCAGGGACTTCCTGGGCATCATTAATGTGTTGCTAGTAACCCTCTGTGGGCTTCTTCTCCACCCCAGCTGCCCTTGAACTTTGGGGAATTTTTAATCTACCCATGTTCTCTGCACACTGTGCACTTCTCCTTCACAAGTTGAAATGAACAC
This sequence comes from Rhinoptilus africanus, assembly GCA_013400135.1. Lineage (NCBI taxonomy): Eukaryota > Metazoa > Chordata > Aves > Charadriiformes > Glareolidae > Rhinoptilus > Rhinoptilus africanus. Next base: position 354,302 of record VXBO01009212.1, read on the forward strand.
ACAGCAGGGAAGTCAGGAAAGCCGGCTGCTTCTTTTCTGATGCACCATGGAAATCAGAGATGGGACTGAGAAAGGCAAAGGATTCATGGAGCCTGGGAACATTTGCATGGCATCAGATAGTGGAGGCGGCAGGAGGTGGAGAAGCAGCCTTGAAACAAGACTCTGGAGCCTCTCGCCTGGATTCAGTGTCTGTCAGGGTCAGGTTTCTGCAGTAAAAAGCAGAGAAAATTATCACTGCCCCTTCAGGACAAGCTCAGGAGGAACCACAGCTCCCATGGGGGGCAGGAGAAGCGCCACCATACCCCATCTCCAGCTCAGTCACTGCTTTCCAGCCACAGCCCAGGCAGAGGGATGCTCCAAGTCGTATGGTCCACACCCCTGCCACAGCTCTACACAGCAATGTTTCTGCATGTTTGGGCCTCCTGTGGTTGACTTTCACGTGTTCCTGGCAACCCCAACCGCTCCACCAGCATAAGGAGATGCAGGACATCACCCCATCCTACGCCATGGGAGGCATGGGCTCCCCAGGAGCACTGTAGTGCTCTGGGTTAACCTACATCAGCACCTAGTTTCCTCCAAACTGGGAAGAGAAGTTCAGCCCATGCCCACTGCCCAGCTCCCAGGTAGCTGCCTAAGAGCATCAGGACCCCACAAGGTCTTCTCCTTTCACTGCTGCAGCTTTGTCCCATTCACTGGGCTTTTGCCTTCCCACTGCTGCAGACAACTGGGGCACTTCCAGCCGCTACCAGGCAGTCCGGGTCTGCCAGACCTAAGAGCAGGGATACTGTAGAGATTAGCGCTTTCTCCTGACCTGAGCAGCTCACCGAGTCTTATTTTTGTTAAGGAGAGAATGGATTAGAAAGTCGTATTTCTTGGTTGTAATCCTATTTCAAAAAACGCTCTGAATCCCACGTCCCTAAGCAGAGGGGACTCGCCTCAAGCTTCTTTGCCAGCCAATACACTGGGCACCTCTACCCTTCCCACAGCTTTTTGCACCCACAGGTACACGCCTGTGATAGTGCACGTATGTGCATGGAAGCACCCTCGCTTCCCCTAGGGCTTGCACTGGGAGAACTCTTCCCACACCATGGCTCAGCCTCGGTGCTGGTGGGACTGTTGTTTGAGGCTCTGTACAGGCATCTGATTCTTACCCATGTCTGACATGAATAAGAAATGCTGGTCGTGCCTCTGGGATCAGTGAGGTGTCTCCCACTCTTTCTTCACCTTCCCAGAGCCTCCTGGATTCAGTCACTTTCCCTTTTCCATCTTCCTTGCCAGTCACTTAGTCTTTTCTCCTACATCCTTTCCCTTGCAGCAGCTGAAACATCAGAGGAACGAAACTGTGGCAGCAGAACACTGTCCCCACCCTCCAGACACCTCTCTGCTCCCTCCCCATCCCTCTCCATCCACCACCACCATTCTCCAAGTGTATTTCCCAAGTTTACCTACAAGCATACCAAGCATGTGGGTCAGCTCAGGTCTTCCCCAGTAAGATGATTTGTGGAAGGGCTCAAATTTCCAGTCATTTGCTGTATCCAAAGGGGAGATATTGGGCTGGAAAAATTAGGAAATTAGAATGTCTTCTCAGCCGCAGAACAAACCACAGCATTGTTGGAATTGCAAACCATTAGATGGGACATGCCTGCAATGCTTTTTCTTAGGCAGGGGGTAGCAGCTCCCAGGATTGTCCCACAAAACCTCTCCTGGCCTGCCCATATTGCTGCTCCCTTGGGAGTGCAGGCTGGGACCCACAGCTTCAGGGGCACTGTGGCAGTGGTGAGGAGCTCAAAACACTTCCAGGCCTTGTGCCAGAGTGCAGCTCCCTTGCTTTTGGGTTGTTTTTTTTTTTGGTTAGTACAATTGTTAGTCTGTGGGAAGGAGCATTTTCTTTTCCAGGCGTCTCCCCCTCTGTGCAGTTGACTCTGTGATGTACTGGTGCCCACTTAGGAGAGGACACTCCTAGATGTTTCACTAATGAGACAAGCCAGAAAGATGAACTAATGGCTTCGCACAGCAGCTCACATGACAAAAGTCCTGGTGGTCCCAATCATCTGCCAGAAACCCCTGGATCCAGAGCAACTGCCATGGTGAGACTGGGCATCACAAAGAAAACTCCTAAGGACACCATGGAGACACGGGACCATATGAAGCAGACCCATCCACTCCGATTTTGCTGGAACTCTTACTGCAGAATGCTAACATGGCAGCATTGCCCCAGAAGTTGTGAAAACTGGTGAGTTTTCCCTCATCTCAACCCCACAAAGTCCAGTGAACCCTGCCAGCTGGTCTGGGAAATCTCATTTTCTATCTGCCTGACAATCAGGAGTGCCCCGGTACAGGGTGGGGAGCACGGAGTCTGCAAAGCGTGGTGGTTTCATTTCTGAATCTCATAAATCTCCTGTTGGGTTCCAAAGCAGGTGTGAAAAACAGGATGCCTCTCATGTGTCCTGGAGCTGGGCAGGATTTACTCGACACGAGGCTCTGGATGCACATTCCTTATCTCACCGACAAGATTTATAGCGGCCCTGAGATTTATTCTGCCTGTAAAATTCTGTTAAATGTAGGGATGAGTTGTGCAATGACTATTGTTTGCGAATGTATTGTGTCTGCTGGCAGAAAAACGGTCACGTCTCTGCCCGATTTCACGCAACTGCCAGGTGCAGTGGGACGGCGGTGAAGATGCACAGGGAGGGATGCAGGGAGCCAGATGCTGCTGCCAGCAGTGGTGGAGAGACAGCTGGGGGCTGCACCATCATCCCATCCTGGTCCTGCTGAAGAGAGACACAAAGGCAAGGAGCGGGGAGCCAGCAAGGGAGGATGCTGGGGAAAGCATCTCTTTGACCGTGGAGGGAGTGAGGGGCTCGCAATGAGTCCAGCCCCGTGACGAGTGAGCCCAATTCTGCAGCACGGTGCCCATTTGGGGCAGGCAATGGGTGAGGACATCCATCGCAGGGTGAGGACATCCATCGCAGGATGAGGACAGATTGCCGGTGGAAATAGCTTCCTGGAGGACAGGCTGCAGGCACCCAGTTCCCCAGACTGGGCTGGTTAACTGGCAGCCTCGGTGCTGGCTGGGGGAGGTGGTGCTGGGTCTCCTGGCAGAAAGGCTCTTTTGATGGAAACGAAAATTTTCGCTTTTGAAAAACCTGGAGTCGGGGAACGAGCCTGAGGGTTACCATGGAAACCCATCGCTGAGCCGAGCTGCAGCAGGAGACACAGACACGGTGTCTCTGGGTCTGCGGTAGCGGAGCCGATGCCAGCACGAGCCAACAGCAGCGTGCCTCAGAGACACCCCGGGTGCCCGCGGCCATCACCGGCCACATCCCTGGACCCTGCAGGAAGACAGCCACGCATCTCACCGGGACTGGGGAGGTGGAAAAAGTGATCAGCTGCCGGGATGGATTTGCTTTGTGATGATGGGAATGGGCTGAGAGTCAGAACACGGCCGTGCTCATCAGACCACGGGCCACCAGCCCGGTGCGTAAACAAATCACACTGAACAGCAACAGCGAGATGCGCGCCACAGCCTCGATGCAGATTGGCTCTGAGTTATATCTCGAGGAAGATCAATAGAACAAATTATACCAGCAGAACAATGTGAGAGAGCCCTGAAAACCCCAATTACTGAAAACCTAATTAATATGTTTTTCAACAAACATTATGGCAATACTTCAAACAATATTAACACGGCCACAAAAGTTTCACAAGGGTGGCAAAGCAATTCTTTAGCCCAGGGCAATAGGGTGGGAAGGAACCCAAAACAAGAGCGAGAATGGAAAACAATTGCTTCGGTACAGCCACAGCTGGGGAAAAGCAAGTGCTCTTTCCAACATGCAGCACAGGGACTCCCATATGCTACCCCAACACCCTGCAGGGCTGCAGATCAATAGTCTTGTAGAAAAACAGAGTCAGAGAACAAGGAATGGAGAAGAAAAAAAAGAAAATACGTTGCACCAACTCCCTCAGTCCTTCTAGGAAGAACGTAACCAGACAAAGGGATGTGAAGCCCAACCTTTCCGAAAGGAATCTGACCCGGAAACCTGACCCCTGAACAAACCAGCATCCTTGTAAAAACAATGACACTTAAATACACTGTTGATTGCCAACGAGTCCAAGGCAGGAAACCGTGTACCGTAGCTCAGACATAGCGGAGATGCTGACATGCAGCTCTGCACACCTCCAGGATCTCATCCTTGCCTGTCTGGCTGGACACATCCCTGGAGCAGCAGCGAGATGCCGGCGTGCAGGCAGCTGGAAGAGCTCCTGTGTGAGCGACAGCAGCAGCAAACAGTCCTGCAGCAGACAATATAATCCATTAAAGTCCAATTGCATCCCTCCCTGAGAATGAACTAGCAACCACATCTATAGCCTACAGATGTTCAATTACAAAGAGAGGGAGGTGTTCCCCTGCTTCGGAGATTACAAAAAAATTAAAAAATGGCTACATGAAGGAGCTGGTGGGAAAATCATCTGACAGCACTGAACCCATGCACCGATCCATCGGGCACAGGATAAAAATAAATAGCGTGCAAACGGGCCCTGGGGCTGGCGGGAGGAGCAGGACCCCAGCCTGACATGCTGCGCCAACGCTGGCCACTGCAGAAGCATCGCTGGCCCCTGCGACGAAGGGCTGCTGCGCGATCGCTGCGTGAATGAGCACCGACCAGAAACCTGGAGCAGTGCGTCTTCTGGAGGGTGCTGGAGAGAACGAGCATTTAGCGTGTCCCTTGGAAAGCTTCCAAGCTTTATGATGGAGTGATATCTCAGCCTGTATCACGTAGCCTGCTCCCCAGGGTGCTTCTGGCTGGCAGTGCAACCACTGCAAGGAGGGGCTAGGTCAGAAAGAGTGCAGGGCTTCATTGTAATCTCCCCAATAAGTCTGCTGCAGAAAGTATTCATCAGTGCAATTTGATGTCCTGAACTGTATGGGCAGAGAAACATGGAGAGCAATGTATTAATATGGGTAGAAAACCACCACCACAATCCTGGCCCACGCAGCGTAATCCTGCTTTGTGGAATAACTGCTGCACGGCACGCAGGCGCCAGAGCAAAAACCCGTGCAGGAGCAGGAGAGCTACGCGAGGCGGGACACACATCCACGCACATGCACCAGGAGCTTTCAGTGCAACCATTTCACACTGGAAAAAAAACCTGTTCACCAAAACTGAGCACATCGGTGGATACACATAGGATTTCTCACAGATGCTGCTCAGGAAATTTTCCCAGAAGGAAACGGGAATGGTTAAAGCAGCTCAGACCAAAGGCTCACCTAGTCCAGGTGCTCTATGGAGTGTATAAACCAGGAACAGGATGATTTCCCCTGGCCCTTCTGGTTCCTGCCACGTGTTGCACAGACGATTCCCAAGATGGCCATTGTGTTTTGTGCTTAATCTGACTTGGCAAATTTTTCTCACAAGAATTTCTGCAAAAGCTTTTAGCGCTGACATGCGTTTTTCAGATTGAGGGTGGATTCTGTGGCTGGGGAAGGAGGATCCTGGAAGAACACCATGTTGGTGGCCCGGGCTGTCAGACAAAACACGGAGATGGCATTTCAACCCCTGCTGGGGATTGTCTGTCCCTCTCTAACCCAGTAAGGGCTTATTTATCTCTACAAAACAGAAGCACAGCAGTAGGAGGGTCTCCAAGAGGGACTTCACTGCTCTGTGACTGAGCAGTGGGTCAGATGGGCCACAAACTTAACTCTCCCATGGCCTGGAGGACTGACCTGGCTCCTGAACAATTTGTGGTATGTCATTTCTTTTGGAACTATCTTGAAAGACTCTATTTTAATTCTGATGCAGGATAGTGGCTGGTTTTTTTGGAAGGTGAATGTCTTTTTTTGCAATGGAATTGTTATTCCTGGCTAACCTTCACAACCCTGGAGACGACCTGGCTCTTCCACGAGCCTACCAGAAAGAAATAGCTTGCTACCAGCCTACCAGGGGGGCTGGTTGTGGGCAGCTCTGGTGGGGATGAAAACCCATCAGCCCACAGGCACGTCCCACCACCACTGCTGGGAGCCTGGAGGTGCTCCTGCAGCTGGAGGTTTTGCTTCCCTGCTCCCCCAGTCCTTCCCCTGCCTGGGGGTGTGCACCCCTGTTCTTCTGGCAGGCTGGTCGTTTGGGTGAAGCCAACCCAATGCTATACCCAGAGACCATTTTTAGCCAAGCTGACACGTTGTGTTCTGTTTTTCCTTGTGCTGGGGATCTTTCCTCTTCCTCTCCTCATCTTCTGGATGAGAAGGGACATGAAATGGATGCTGCAGCCAGCCCCTGTCCTGCAGCCTGCCCCAAGCCTCCAGCCTGCTTTGATCATCTGAGGGCCCAATGCAAAGCGACTCTGGCTCTTGGCTCCCCTTCCCTCTTGATGGTCCTGGCCTGATGCATGGGACTATCCAGACCGCAGAAATCTCATTTTTGGGTCACCTCCCCAGTTCTTAGCTCTATGCCTGGGACTCTCTCCCACAGCAGGAGACCAAGGCTAAACTCCCACATTTACCCAGCTACCAGCCGCAGGCACCCGCCCTCTCCCGAGCCTTGGCACAGCTTCTACTTGCTCCTGAATCCGTCCATCCCTCCCAGACGTGGGGGTCTCCATCCCACCCACTCACCCACCCTTCCTCCGGCGCTGTGAACGGCAGCGGTGCAGGCAGCCCCAGGCAGGCGGGGAGAGCGCATCGCACACCTTGTGCGTGAGAGACTCGTGCGTGTCCAATACAGAGGAGCCGTCAGGCGGTTAATTAGACGCAGCACTGTGCTCCTGCTGAAGTCTATTAGCCGGGTTTTAGCCGACTGCTCCCTGTTTGGGATAACTGATGTGAGTAGGGTGGGAGAGAGGCAGCAGGAAGCCCCAGAAAGGAGGATTTGTGCTCTGGCTGGTGTGGGGGAGTGAAATCACACACTGTTCCTTGCTGGAGTTTCTCAGCGGCAGAGCGTCTTATTCATCTCCTTCCCTCATGTTCACGGAGCGGTGTCCCAGGCGAAGCAGGAAGCAGCTGTGGCCAGGATTACCTGGTCCGATTCAGTGCCCTGACAAAGCCCAGCTCCTTTGCAGCCCTCGGGGAGGAGGAAGGAAGCAGCACAATAGCCGAGGGCCAGAGGAAGGGTCGACGCAGGAAGACACCCCTCCCTCCTTCCTACCCCTCGCCTTGTGTCTTGGGATGCCCGCTGAGCAGCCCCTTCCCTTGGACGCCGTCTGCGCTGGCAGAGGGGGATGTGTGTGTCTCGGCGCAGGGCTGTGAACTCATTTCCCTGCGCTCCGGATGCCTGCAGGAATAGAGCCCTGGAAGCGCAGGTGAGCAGCTCACCCTCGAGGCACCCCGAGCAGATGCCATTCTACCAGCGGCCAAAGGACAGAGAGCTGCCCGTGCAGGAAGGACCTTTGCAGGAGGACGGGGGCAGACACGGGCAGCAAGTGCTGCTGGTGCCCTAGATGGGGCTACGTGTGGTGTGGGAAGGTGCCGAGCAGACCATGATAGCCACCCCGTCTGTCCTCCTCGGCTCTTGAAGGGTGACTGAGGAGGAAGAACAAGGCACTGTGAGGTGCATGTCCCCCTCACACGGTCAGGATGCTGGTTTACCCCATAGAGCCTGCTTGCAGCCTGGCAGAGCACACCCAGACCGAAGCGGTGGATGGCACTGCAGACCCCACCTTCCTGTCGTGGTCCCATCCCAGGCACCTCTTTCACGTGCTCCTCTCCATCTCATCCTTCCTCTTTGTTTCTCCTGCTGCTCCCTCACATCCTCTCATTCATGCAGATCTGCAAAGCTCCCTCTCTGCTGCTGAACTGCCTCCAGGGGCCTCTCCCTCTGCTTTGCTGAGAATATTACTTTTCACATTTTCTCTTAAACAATGGTAAACCCTCCTGAGAAACTGCAGCAGTGCTCCAGGTAGGGAGTCTGTTCACCTCCACACAGGTTTCCTCGTGCAGGCTCTACTCTCCCTTCCCCTCAAACCCCCTAGGTGTTGCAGAGGTAGAATTCCAGATGCTGCGCTTGCCTGTGTATCTCCCAAGAAGGAGTATCAAACAGGAACGAAACACAAAAGTCACCTGGGGAAAAAAGAAAGGCTCCCAGCGCATTGCTAGGAGGGCTGAGAGTGGAACACTGCCCGCCTGAATGTGACGAGGAAGGAATGGGGAAGCAGGATTCACCTGCTCCGTGCCTGCACAAGCGTGCAGTGGGAAGCAATGAATCAGGAGGTGCTCTCCCGCACATCTGTGTGAGCAGGGCCCTGCCCTGGCCTGCCCCTGCCGCGGGACACAGATGCAGGCTGTGGTGGAGCAGTGCTGCTGCTGCCTGTGGGAATCTCCGATTGCTTCCTGAAGCGTGCTCGGATAAATGGCGCCGTGGGAATTCACAGCAGGAAGCCGAGGACAAGCTCAGTGCGGCTCTCAAAGGCTTGGCTTTCCTGGGATCGTCGCTGGAGGACTCAGAGGACATGTCATTATCCATTGTAGAAAGCTAGTAGATATTTGCTGGGATTTGTCCATACGTTCAGCCCGGTCAAATTCACTTTCCCCTGGGATGGTTCTGGCACGACTGTTGTTTCCTGTTTGGAGCCAGAGCAGAGGATGGGCCAGGAGCACGTGCAGAGCATCCCAGCCACCCACCCCTGCCTCTGCCCCAGGGCCTGGGCTGGGGGACAGCGGTGGTGCCAGCCGACCTTCCAGACCCATCACGCCCTGCCGGCGTTTATAATCTAGGATACTGAATGTTTACATCCATTTCTTCCTGCGGCATGTGTAAAAAGCACCCTAAACTGGATCCTGTGGGACAGGCTCTTGCAATGAGGCATCCTACGCTACAGGCTGTTCACCATCAACCAGTCACAGTAGAGGATGCCTTCATCCCAGGACATCCGCCCCTACTCTCAACCTCCTCTACCCCAGTGCCACCCCCAGCCCCTTCCCAACCCACCACCGTGCCCCCCACCATCGCCTCCCCTCTCTTTGCTCCTGGACGGACCAGCTGTTTCTCCTGCTCTCTCCCAGAACATCCCCCACAGCAGTTGCTTGCTCTGACATCCGAGAGTTATTTAATGTTGTGTTTTGCTTCTTGTAAATGCAATTTGGTGGCTGGAAATGGGGAGGAAACCACGTGAGCAGCAACCTCCCTGTGGACCTCTGGCAAGCATTCAGACCCTTCCCTGGCGCTCGAGGGACCTCGTCAGAGAGCGAGGCGGCTCGTTGCTGGGAGCATCCCTGCCTTACAAGAGCTAGTGCCAGGTGCGGATTCCCTGTTCCCCCCCCGATGGCATTCCCTGTTACTCAGCCGTGCCTCTGCCCGGGCAGCACTGCTGCGGAGCGGATCCCCTCCGGCTGTAGCCACCCCATGCCTGGCATCTCGTCACCCACAGTGCTGTCACTGTCCCACAGTGCTCAGGGCTTGGGAGGGGAAATGGGGTGAGGACCAAGAGCATCACTTTTCCCAAACCAACAGCCTCAAACTTACAGGCAGATTAATTTAGCGTGAACAAAACGCTATTGCAACACAAATGCCCTGCAGCTATCAGGACCAGGCATTTCTCAAGCTTCTTTGTGTTTTTGGGGGGTTTTTTTGGTTTTTTTTTTCCAGAGAGAATGTTAGTCAAAGCTGAGCTGCCATCAGCTTGGGGGTGCCACCATGCCAAGGGGCCCACGGGTCAGCGGGAGAGCTGGGGCTGCTTGGGCAGCACGGGGGATGAGGGAGGCAGAAAGCCATGGAGGGTCGGTCAGAGAGGCTGGGAGAGGGTCTGCAGGCAGTCCCTGGTGAGAGCGGAGTGTGGAAATAAAAGGCAGAGAGGCAAGTGACGTTGCCAATAGCTATTACTGCATCTCCCACTCCAAACACAGGGCGGAGGGGAACACAATCCCCAGCTGCTCTGGCCTGATCTGGTCTAAGCAAGCAGGAGGAGAAGGAAGAGTGCAGGCTCTGCCCCGGGGTACGTGCCACGGTTTCACCCTGCTGCTGGGCACGCTCCAGCCCTGGGTGGTTTCTGGGCGGTGGTAGAGCTGCATGCGGTATTCCCTTTCTGCTATAGAATAGTCAGCTCACAAAGGACTTCAGTGCAGACTTTGCACTTGGTGCAAGCAAAGGGTATGACAGCCAAGTGAACAGAACTGCGAAACAACTGCACGGGGCTTCCAAAGCGGCGTCCAAGTGGGTTCACACCAGGGCTTCACGGTCTGGAAGTAGGGCTGATTCAATGTGCCGAACTACACTTTGCTGAGATAGGCAAACCATAAGCAGCTATAAAGATTCCCTGAAGGTCCAGGCACATGAAGGCCAATTCTCCAGTGCACGGCCAGCACACGGCTGTCAGGAAGGAGACCCAGGGATCAGCTTGGAGGGTGCTCTCAAAATACCACCCTAGGAGGGGGCAAACCAGCTGCTCAGAAGCGAGGGATTATTAGGAAAGGAGTCGAGTACATCACTGCTGCTTCAGCAGACCAGGAGCTGTAGATGCTTTCCCACTCTCCTCCTCCATCCCACGGGGGTGGGACCTGCGAAGAGTTTGTCCTGGCAAAGGCACCAAAGGAGCCTAAACTGAGCGTGGGGAGGGAGGACACCAGAGGGGACGAGCGTGAGAAAGAGACCGGGAGCAGCTATTGAGAGCGTCAGGCCCAGTGCGCTGGATGGGCAGCAGCCCGAGCATACCAATGTGGCCAGTGCATAATTAAAACCTGGAACCCGTTACCCTGGGAGGTGGCAGGGGCCAAGACCATAAACAGATCTGAAAGGAGATTAGACAAAGCCGCAGCACTGAACATGATGATCCGGGTGCAACTTCCAGCTCTGAAAGCTCCTGAAACACTGTTTGTGGGATGCTGGGGGAGGGATGAGAGGAGAAGGACCTCTGTAAACCTCTGTTGTTTCTTACACCCTTCCCCTCTACATCCTCTACAGTCCGACTGGAGGCTGACCGCCAGGCTACATGAACCTTTGGCCTGAGCCGGCACGGCCACGTTATGCTCTTGTGATCCTGATGGACTTCTCTGTTCTCACGCCTGCTCTGTGCGAGAGCAGCTCTCTCGGGGGAGCTTTCCCCGCCAGCCTGCCAGCACGCCCTGCCTGCTCCGCGCTGGGAGCTGGGAGCTGGGAGCTGGGAGCGGGGATCGCATCAGCCCCAGCATGAGGAAGGGCAGTGCCAGCAGCACCGGCTGTGCGCAAGAGGCCGTGACCCTCCCAGGCATCCCGCTTGGTCACACACACACAGCTACAGCCATGAAGGGATCATCTCTCTTCTTAAAAATGAGAATTGAAATGCGGCTAAAAATGCTGGAAGAGTCACAAACTGCCGGGGTTTGCCAGACCAGCCCGAGGGAGAGGAGAGGGCTGTTTTTTGTGAGTGGAGTTACACCCTTCCCAGCCCCTCAGGTGTAATTTTGGGGTTCAATCTGCAAGCCTTCCCAAAAGCCAGATAGATACCATGAAGGAGCTGGAAACCTTTTCAAAGTGATGGAGACAGACTAGTCTTTGCAAGACATGCATGAGATTATATTTTTCTGACTCAAATTACAGGTTAAACTCCCTGAAAGCTGGGACATGGTGTCCCTCTTGAAGACAGTCAACTGTATCAGGGCATGCTCCCGCAGTAGGTCCAAGCTAAGCGTGAGGGTGCTACCTTTCACCGATGTGCCAAGTCCTTGGCTAATTCTGGTCATGCTATGTACCATTTTAAATCTTTGTTCTAAAACTCTGACTTCTGGGTAATAATTGCTGCTTGCCTTTCCCATGCCATGTGGGAGTTCTCCACCCCATTCAAGCCTTCAAAGCTGGCTCCTCTTGTAATTTATAAAGTAGCAAACAAAAACTTTGTATTTTGCTTTGCATTTCTTTCATGACAGCTCTCATCACTGCCTTTATTTTCCTGCCACCACCGTGGATCAAGGTGATCTTTTTTGCTGGAAGCAGCTGGTGTAACTCCAAGGCCCCTTCGTTGTGCTCTGCATATACAGGTGAGACAGTTCTGTCTCCAATGCACATTACTTTCCACTGAAGTCAAATGTCATCAGATCATTTTCTGGCCGAGGCACTCAGTCCCACGACAACATTTGGCAGCTCCTCACAGTCAGATTTTGTTTGCCTGCCCAAATTAATTTTATGCCGTCGGTGAGTTCTGCAGCCTCACCGCTCCCTGCCTCCCTGGACCATTTATGCCTGTACTAAGCACCGCAGCCCAGCTCCTCATTTGACTTCATGGGCCAGCTCCCTCCCACCTGTGAAAATCACTGATTTTTTTGTACCCTTTTTTCCTATTTTTCAACCAGGAGAATTACCCATGAGAGGAATTTCCTTTTTGACCCTTAACGAGTTTATCTCCCTATGAGTCTCTGATGAGGGACATTGCTCAAAAGCATTTTGAAAATCCTACCAGATTATATTGACCAGATCACCCCTGTGCACATATTGATCCCTTCAGTGAACATTAATGGATTTCTGATGTGTGATTTCCTTCCACAGAAACTGAATCAACTTTTTCCTATTATATCCTATTTATTCATTTACCCAATACCTCTATTCTTTGTTACAATTTCTACCTATTTGCTTGGCACAGAAGTCTGACCTACTGCTCTCTATGACTCTACATCACATTTAATACTTAAAAAAAAAACCCAACACATAAAAACCCCGGTGGTGCATTTGATATCTTCCCTTACTTTGCTACAGAGACCATTTTAAGCAATAGGTTATGAATTACAGTTAGTAGATGGGAAATGTCATCTTTTCTTTCCTTACAATTTTTGGGTGAATCTCCCTGGTTCTGGCAATTAGTTCCTATTCATGCTGCCAATTTGTTCTAAACTCTCTCTTCTAATGGCACTTCCATTTGAATCAATTCCTTTGATTTTCTAATATCAACCTGGAGTGTTACCTGAGGCTAAGCCAGCCTTGGGGAACTGAGGAGTCCCATTTTCTTGCTCTTTCCCCTTTCTCTTTAATTTCCTTTCTGACTCCCTAGCTGAGTTCCTCCCCCTCCCTTTTTTCCTGGGTCTGGGTTTCTCTCTTGCCAGCCCCGGTATCTTCTCCAAATTTATAGCCTGACTGTGTTCTCAATTAGCATGTTCCTTCCAGCTTTTATGGCTTTCAAGTCACAACATTTTCAAGACTATGGCAACATATTATAGACTGTACACGTAAAATAGGTATTAACTGCATCTATATCTTCCTAGACTCATAATTTCCATCTTCTCTTGAGCTCTCCAAAGACTACACAAGACTTGGAGGCAGACGTGACTTTAGACAGTGCTCTCTAAATTACCTTCCCTGGTGCAACCTGGGGAACAAAAGACCTTCCTGCGCTTCACCTCCTACCCCCGATCCTCTTGTGTGACTGTACAGAGGTGCAAATAAATGCAGATGCCCTAAATTACCTTCCCTGCTGCTCGCCTCCTCCTCCAGCTCCGCAAGAGCAGCGCAAGGCTGCAGTGCCCTGGTCAGATCTGCCCCTCTTCCCTGGGCAACCCTCACTGCTCTCTTCCAAAGTAAGGCGAGTGTGGTGGGAAGCTGATGGACAAGCTTTTGGGATGCCTCTTTAATAAGAGCAGGATGGAGTGAGGAACCAGTTTGTGGATGGAGACAGAGCAGCTGCCTGCCCAGTTGGTATGAAAAGTCCGGGAGCAATGGATTGCTCTCAGTGAGGGGCTCCACGCTGTGGGATCTGCAGGCTCTATGTGTGGGCCTCCAGGAAACTCTTGCAAAATCTCACAGCAGTGTACTGACTGATGACTTGTAATGTCTCCAAGCATGTCCCCCAGGCTGGACACCATCAGCACCCTTAGCTGGACTGCCGAGCTTCTGTGGAGAGAAGAAAGGATGGTTTCGATTGGAAAGGCATCCCTGTGGCTCCCCCCATGAGGGAGTTTGATGCAGAACAGCATCAGCAGACACTGAACAGACACTCTGGATTTCCCCCCAGCCTTTGTCCGGGGTCTCTTCTAAACTGCCTGCCTGCTAAGGGCTGATTCGTGAATGCAGCTTTTCTCCTGCTACATCTCCTTCTCTCTCACTGCCCAACTTTATTAGTTCATGAAATGAAGCTGAACATCCCTTAGGAAAAGACTGTAAACTCTGCCTGACTCACTAACTTCCTCCACTGTAAACTGGAGTTGCATGACCTAGCGAGTGTGTGGCTTGATGGACCATTTCAAGACTAAAAAGATAAATGCCTGGTAAGATAAAGGAGAGTTCTTTGCTGCGGTGGAGAAAGAGTTGCATGTGAGACCATGTTCATATCTGATGTGAGGCTGAAGCTTCTCTGAGACCCTGTTTGTGAACCCAGACTTGCAACACATACAGGATTTAAAGACCGTGCTTTGCTGTCTGAGCAGAGATGCAGTGCAGCAGTAGCTTGGCCACACTCTTTGCAGTCCTCTCCTGACGGTGCAATCCACATGAGGACAGATGGCTCAAGCAGTCCAGTGACCAAGAGAAATCCGTTCTCTCTACAAGCTCAACTTAAACCCAAACGCGACAAAATTCAGGAATCGTGAGCCATTGAAAGGACAAAGCCACATGCACACCCCATTAATTCACAGGTTGTAAATAAAATTAGAAGGGCATTCATCCTGGAAGTGTTCAAGGCCTGGCTGGACGGGGCTTTGAGCAACCTGGTCTGGTGGGAGGTGTCCCTGCCCAGGGCAGGGGGTGGAAAAAGATGATCTTTAATGTCCCTTCCAACCCAACCCATGCTATGATTCTGTGATCTACGTGATTCACAGAAAGCCTTAAGAGAGAGCGGCAGGCAGTGAGGACGTTACAGAGATGGCAGTGAAGCTTTCAAGAGGAGCACAACGTGCACTTTGGCAAGGTGGATGACAGGATCACTACATTGAATCTAGCGGCTTTTATTAAACTATTTGGACAACAGGAATGTAAGTGACTGTCGTTTGGTGTTAGTTCTGCTCCCAAGGCATTTGAAAGAATAATAGCACTGATCTTGGAGGGATTTCAAGAAGCTGAAATTAGAATGAATGCTGTTTTTAATTTGGACTAACGAGCTTAAAGAGCAAAATGAAAGACTCCGAGCAATTTTGCAGAGTCAAGACACTTAACACTAAACTGAGGAACATCAGAATCTGATCTTTGCAAGTGTTTTCAATCTTATACACAGAAACAGCAAACAAGACCAAGTGTCTGATTCAGATTAAATGGTTAATTATTACTGCTATTGTTGAACTCTGACAGTGCAGCAAATCAGTGATGTACGAGAGAGAAATAAAGCCAGCCTTGCTCTGAATAGCCTGCAAAGCAAGGGAGAATACAGAGAGCACCAGAGACTCACAGCATTGCAAGCATATTTATTAGTGTCATCTCACTTCTCCTGAGATTGACAGAAGATGAGGATCTTTAGCATGGGGTTGACTGGAATGAGACGATAGCCTGAGGGCCAAGCACTGGATGAGTGTTAATAAAAAAAAAATAATGCAAGAAATACCCAGATTTATTGGGATGGTCACCTGCTCTGCAAAACTCACTCCAAATCTGTCTGTGGCACATAAACCCTGAGGGATTTGCCGGACGGTGACATTGTCTCATTCTGAGCAGTCACGCTGGTATTAAGTTAAAATTAAAATACCTATTGCCTTGCAACAACAGACTTCAAGGTTTGTTTGGAGAGCATCTGGGCATATTATCTAAAATAAAAATTGTGCAATTACAATTGCGGCAAGGTCTCTGCAGCGAGGTGCAAAAAAAGAAAATAAATGTTCCCAGCTGTGTCAGAAAGTCTGCTTATGAGAAAGCCCTTGCACCAGCTCCCTATTTCTTGAGAACTAGGTCTTTGCAGCTGCTGCCTGAACTGCCTTGCACAATGGGGAAAAAAAGAAGGCTGTGAGGATTGGGTACAATGCTTCCCACGGTGGGGACCTCAGGTGGCTGAGCAATACTTACAAGATTTGCCTTTCTTCACAGAATCAGCTTCTCGTTCAGCCGGACATTGTTGTGCGGGGGCTGAGCAGTTTTCTGGTGTCATTAAGTGACACACACAGTGACAGAGCATGGTGACACGCAGGCACGGTCCTGCTTAGGTAGTGAGAACAACCCTGCAGGGCTGAGTCTCTGAACTCAGCAAGCAGGAACGCGAGCAGGAAGCTGCTGGCTGCGTGAAACCAATCTGAGTGGCTAGCCAACCTCATCTGGAAGAAGCTTTTCTTCTTCTCCTCCTCCTGATATCACACATCTTGTCGTTCGCCTCATTCTGTGGCTGCTTACTTTTGATTTTGGATTAGCAAAACCCTGATCCGTCTCTCACATGCACGTGCAAATCACATCTGCACACCGGTGAAAGCGGCCAGCTCTTCCTCCATCCTGCGTGCTCTCTGACCATCACAAACTCCGCTTGCATGGTATAACTGTCATTGGGCCTCTTTTAGGGGGTTCATCCCCTTGGAAAATGATTGCATACTGTTCCAGTTGAAGCTGTCCAGCGGGAAATTTAATTGTTCTCTCCGTGGAGCCTGAGCTAAGTTTGGTAGGAACACCCAACACTTCCAACCAGGGCTCGATAGTGTCTCTTACCACCTTTCAATGGAGGTTTCTAGTTTAATTTATTGCAAGGAAAATCTTGTGCCTCATTAACATGAACCTCAGTGTTTCTGGTGGAAACCAACATGCAAGGTGTTTTTGAGTTGGCCAGGAGAGTGGTGCGAGATGCACTTCCAGATGTGGGAGGGAGCTCAGAGGACCTCTTCTCACATCCAAAAGACTGTGATGGTCTAGGCTCCTTTGGACACCACATGTTGATCATCCCATGCCTGCCCAGCTTGAGAACCACTGCCTAGATCAGCAAGTGCCCTCCTCTGAGCTGCCCTCTCAGGCCTTGTCTCTTGGTCCATCCGTTGCCCCTAATTACTTGCCACAACACACCAATCCCCAAAAAGCACCTGTCTTAAATTGCGTACCCTGAAAATGCAACCCTTGCAGCACCAGGATGAGTCCCTGACGCTGGGATTTGTTCCAGT
The DNA here is from genome assembly GCA_013400135.1 of Rhinoptilus africanus. Taxonomy (NCBI): domain Eukaryota; kingdom Metazoa; phylum Chordata; class Aves; order Charadriiformes; family Glareolidae; genus Rhinoptilus; species Rhinoptilus africanus. Next base: position 371,244 of record VXBO01009212.1, read on the forward strand.
GCTGTTGGGAAAAGCCACAGACTCCCTTGGCCAAAGCGAGAGACCCACCAGAGTTCAGCACTGCTCCCAGCTCTTGGTCAACACAAGCGAGGAGCAAGACCCTCCCTTCCAACCTGCCCCACGCTGTCCCTACAACTGGCCACTGTCCCTCTCTGCCCGGGAGGGATCCCCCAGCTGACCTCTTTGACACGATGAGGAGGAGGCGCATCCTGGTTTTTTCTGATATAACAGGGCTTAAAGTGCAGCTGAAAATCACTTGCTTTCCTCCAGGCTCCATCCGCATCCCTGCTAGAGCTTTCTCCCTCATCCTTCCCTCCTTCCTGAACCCAACGACTCTGCTTCTCTCTTCCAAACACTTACCAGTAACCAGAAAGTGCCCAGAGGAAGGGATGTGCATGAAACCACAAGCAGCTTCCTGCACTTCCCACCTCAGGGGGGAAGAGATCAGGCTGCAGCTCAGAGCAGGAACCATGCCTGCTTCAGCATGGGATGCAGAAGCCTCTCCCTCTGCTCTGGCATCCCTCTTCTCCTCGCTTCCAAGCATGCACAGTGGGCTGCAACCTCCATCCTGCTCTCATCCCGCCAGGAGAGGACTTCCAGCTAAGGATGGGAAGTCGGGCGGGATCTGCCGGGCTCTCAGGGCCAGCAGGGTGGGGAGGCTTGAAACAATCCAATTTAGCAGGCGCTGCTCACAGGGACATGAATAATGGGAAGCTGATGCTAAACTGGAGCCATAATTTTCATACCAGTGCAAACAGATCCAAATTGTGATAAAAGGTTTTCATCTGCGGAGGCTTGGAGAGGCCCCTGTGCTCTGATTTACTGCGCCTCTTAATGTCGCATCTGACAGCACTTTGCAAACAAAATGTTCTGGCCATAAACTAGCAGAAGAGTGACTTAGTGAGGCTGGGGGAGGGGTGATGAAAAAAGAGGGTGGGAGAGGGGAGAAGGGGATGCCGTTATTGCAATGTTGCTTGGGCATCGCTGCAATGTTAGCCAATTTACCTGCGAGAGCAGCAGAAGAGCCTGTCGGAAGAGACCAAGGGAAGACGAGACCAAAGGCAGGGAGGTACCCAGATTTGTGAAGCTCAACAGAAATCACCCATCTTCTCCTGCCAATCTCCACGGGAGCTGAATGTCCAAATGCCAATCTGGACTCTCCTCATCCCTGAGGGCAGCCCAGGGGTATTAGTGCCACCTCCTACTCTTTCGAATCAACAGAGATCCCAGAGCAGGGATCTGGCTGATTTGGCTGTGAGGATTCATGGTTTGGCAAGGATACACATCAGCCAGGGCTGCTTTGTCTGCCCTCCTCTTCCACCTCCTTTCTGCCTATGGCTGCCCCATCCTCTGCTCCTGCCACCATCCCCTTCCTCTGCCAGGGAGTCTGACCGCAATCTGAGACCAGACATCCCCACATCTCCAGGGAAAAGACCTCCAGACCAAGAGAGAGCAAGTGAGAGAGATCACAGAGTCCACCAGGAGAGGTGTATGTCATGCCTCTTGCCTGGGAAGGTCCGTCTTCTGCCATGATCTCCCCTTTCAGCCCCAGATGTGGCCAGGTGAGAAGCCTGGCGCTGGGAGAAAGCTGGTCTCAGCAAGTGCGAGACACTTCAGGTCCTGGGCTGGAGTCTGGCAGGAGTGCTGGGTTAATTGGGAATAGGAGTAAAGAAGCAGGAGCTGCAGGCTGATGGATCACAGCCCCCAGGCGTCTGAGCACGCAGGCTGCTACGTTTTGCACCAGTGGAAGCTTTCTCAGCCTGCTTGGCTTCATTCCCAGATATAATGAGCTGCAGTAATTGAGCCCGGAGGTCAAAAATGTGCGGAACACTGTTGCCAGAGTGTAGAGGGCACTGCCTTCTGTGCAGGAAAGGCTTGATGAAGGTGATGTCTTATCTTCATGGATATTTGGATGGTGAGCAGCATGGATGGTGATGAAATGACCAAGAAACCTTCTGGGAACCGTAGTGACAGGCAAACTGGCCAGGCCCAGAGTCAATGTGGAGGGTGGTGCTCAGCTTTGGCCACAAGGCTGCCTGGGCAAGGACCACATCGGAGCAGTGCCAGGAGGAGCCTGGTGTCCAGCCTGTGGCTCCAAGGTGCTTGCAGGAGCTGTGGCACCTGGCTGGCAGGCAGCCTGGGTGGCAGGGATGGCAGGCAGCCCACGCGTATTGTTTCTGTATCCTCTTTTCTTCCTGTCAGCTCAAGGGTAAGATGGGATCTCATCCAGCTTTTGTGGTGTACAAAGCCGGGCTAGAGCTCTGCTGGTCACGCTTGGCTTCCCCAGTCAGCAGAGAGGAGTAGGCTACAGTTCACCCAACCTGCCTGAGGACAAGGGATTTGTACACTCAACAAGACTGAGTAGGTGCCCGTTGGAGCCAAGTCCATGCTAAAATTCAATCAGATGAGTCCCTTGATCCTGGATCATGCCTTTTTTTCTCCCCAAATCTTGTGACCAAGTTGAGGATGCTCTTTCTTTATCGCTCCATCACCTTTCCCTTTCTCTCTGGCCTGGACACAACCTCCTGCCTTGTGCACATCATCGTATTTTTAAAATGTCTAGATGTGGTGAGTTCATAGTTAGTTCAGAGCTGAGGTTTCTGAGGGGGTCCATAGCCCAGAGCCCTGAGATACCACAAAACCTGCAGCACTGTGCTACACACTCACTGTGCAAGTAACCCATCCAGCAACGCTCTGACTAAGCACTGACACATTTGTCATCCAAGCTGCCTCTTGTCCCTTGGGAAAAGTAAATGACATTATTGTAACCGAGGCGGTTAATATCAGGCCCTCCTGCCTCCTGTCCCCCGCATGTGCAATGACCACTTCAGCGCTGAAGGCAGATGAGCATGTTCTTAATGACATTCCCAGCAGCGCATCCTCGCTCCGGAGAGGACTAATCCCTGTAGCCATTCATAATGTGGCTGAAAGCAAGCAGACTGGGATTTGCTTCCCCATCTTTATGTGTCAGGCCCTGTTCATGCTGAAGAAGCGTCAAGCGCAGCAGGGAAGGAAAACTGAATGAAAACACCTGACGTGAGTAGCCTGCCTTGGGTCCCTCTGCCTGGGGCAAGCCCCTCTCTCCTTCGTGGTGCAGAATAGTCAGCGCCAGCAAAACACTACTCCATGTCAGACCTTGTCCCCTCTGCTCTGCAGCCCAGCCGTGCTCACAGAAGCTGTGTCCCTCCATGCCTGCGCCTGCCCTCTCTTTCTCAATTTTGAGGCAGGATCTCTCCTACCCTTCCTGGGGACTTTTCCTCATCTCCACCAGTGGGCTGAGATGTTCCCAAACTCCTTATGAATCCTGCTCCAGCCATGGTGCCAAGCTCCTCCGCTTTTCTTATCAGAACTGCTGGAGGTATCTGACCTGACTGGAGACTTTGTATGGGCCTGGAAAGCCCTTTATAAAATGAAAAGTTTATTTTTGGGGAGATACCTACTGTTGTCCCAATGAGGTTGGCCGTGAGTTGTGATGTTTGTTGTCATCAGCTGAAGGTTGCTGATGTTGCAGTCCTTTTTCTCAGTCTCCACTTGATCTCTCTCAACATGCGTTTCCCTGGAGTGAGACATGAGAATTTCCATGATGTTGAGAATGGTCCTGGAGAAAATCCATAACATGAAGGAAAGCCAGACAAGGTTCTGTAGGGGAAAAAGGACACCAAGGTCAGGGTCCTGGAGCAGAGACGAGCAGCCACATCCAAGACCTAGACACAACCACACCCGTAGCGACTTGGAAACCAAATCCAAGGCTGGAACACGTAGGCTTCCTCCACAGAGCCAGGAGGTAAATAGCACTGCAAATGGGCACCGCAGAGAGCACTCCCCAACCCTGGCCAAGTGGAAGAAATCACGGTGTAAAACCCTGATGCATGGCTGGGTATGAAGTTCACCAGATATCACATACTCTAGTGCCTGCATCCAGACCTGTTCTTTTATTTGGTCCAGGGGGTGAAGGAATGATGGGTTCATACACCGAGATTTTTTTATCTTTCTTTTCACCAGTTTGTCCCTAGGAAGGGACTCTGTGTGGGAGACAGGAGGCCTCAGACAAAGATATCTGCTCTGGGTTTAGGTAGACTTCTACCCTCTGACTGACTCAGCGTTGTGTGGTTGAGCTGACAGTTAGACCACCCTGGAAAGCTAAGGACCTCTGAGGCATGGTTTGCTCCAAAAAAGCAGGTATTTATAACACCAGAGATTTTGTCGTCTGCTGGGGCAAGGAAAGGCACATGCTGTGCCTTCAAACCCAGGCCCATCAGCTGGTGCACCAGAGGTGATGGTGCTGGTGGACACAGCTCACACTGAGCCCACATCCTCCCCACTCAGGGAGCGGGGTGCTTTGGCTGTTGTCAAAGCAACAGCAGCTGTTCCGCAGTTTCTCCTGGCAATAAAGGTTTGCACTGAACCTCAGCGACAGTTACACGTACTCCCAGCCCAGATGCTTTCATGATATCTCCTTCTCGTGGTACTGTACGAGAGAGCCAGCACACACCGTGGCATAAAGCATGTTTTGAATTGCCTCCAGTGAGAAAGCTCGTGGCAGAGATCATCAGGCCAGTAAAAACAACCCCATTCACCAGTTAATTCCCCCTATAAACCACACCACAATAACACAGGGCAAATCATACTTTATTGCCAGCTGTGCTCTCCACCTGCATGCTGTTTGAAACTGCGGGAAGTCAGAGGCGATGGGATCCATACCTTGGAGTCAGGTCCAAGCACTGAGTTTCATTTCAGTGATGAAGGTATGGCAAATGCTTGGTGTGGGGATTTGTTTGTGTCCAGGTCACTGCTGACAGATAAAGTAGAAGGTCCCAATCACACTAGCACCCTGCAGCATTGATGGAGATGGGAATTAAGTGTCCTGTCCTCCTGCCACCACCCACAAGAAGCTTTTGCTCCTGAGGTGTCACCCTGGGTGCTCAACATATCTCAGGTAACAAGGGGAGCCCTCATGACACTGGTTGCAACTGGCCCTGTGCGAATAATCTTTCTGAATACCTTCATAGTGTAATATTTATAACAGAAGTGGACACGGACACCTCACCAAAAAAAAGAGAATATCCTGCAGCCCCAGGTGGGAGAAACAGACAGTCTTGCAACGTCTTTGGGGTTGTGCTTATCAAATCCAAGCATACATAGCAGAGGTCTGGGGTGATGGGCTCTCCACTTCTCCCAGTCTGCTGTTGGCGTCCCCTGGGGATGGTGCACCAGGCAGCCTGAAGCAGTGCGGAGAGCTGCCGACCCTCACGGCCAACTGCTTTGCTGCGAGAAAAAGGGCAAATGTCTACGGGGAGCAAAATAAGCACTAGCTTGATTTTGGTGTAAAGCGGTGGTTCAAGGAGGTTAAATTGGAACAGCTGCCTCCTCTCAGGGTCCTGCTCTGTTCTTTCCTACAGCTTCTGCCACTGCCTTCAGCCCCCGTGCCCCTGGGGTGCTGGTAAAACTGGCTCAGAACTAAACCCCACATGGTGGGCAGCTTTGAGAAAGATGGCAAAGAGGCAACCTCTATTTCTGCCAACGGGAGCGCTCAGCACCGGCCAGCACAGCGGCTCAGTAGGACAAATCCCCCACGTGTGGTTGCTCTGCGTCCAAGGAAATTCCTAATCCACCTGCTCCTTGGAGCTGCTGGCCGGAGAGGGCTTAATTCTCCCAGCACGGAGAGCCCTGGAGCCCTGCCATTCACCTCCCATGGTCTGGTGCCATTGCAGCACCGAGTCCTTCCTGAGCAGCACAATAGCTCTCTACAATAGCTCTTCCTCTGCCCCTCTGAGGACAGGGCTGCAATCTTTCTAATGAGTTTGCTCAAAATGAATTTTCCAGGTTTTTACCACAATTGCTCCCCCCGCCCCCTCCTTCCCTCTTTCCAGCTGCCTGACTCTAGCACTCCCCAGCTCACCCAGCGCCGAGGCTGTTTCTCTCTTCAGTCACAGTTTAATTATATGAACTGCTTTTTTCCCCCTCCTTTTGGTTGCTATTTGGTGTGTGAATTCAATGTTCATAATGTACCCTGGGAACCCCGGCTCTGCGTGTGCTCCGCTGGGTCCCAGCACTGCTGATTAGAAAGAGATCCTTTATCCGTGCCGGAGAGGCTGGCGTGTCAAAGCAGCCCAAACTTTACCATTCACATCGCCCCCTTTTCTGAAATGCCTGTGGGTCCCCGCCACACTCGGAGTCTCTTTGAAAATCCTTACAATTCAAATAGCCAGACTGATGCTTTCATCGCTGGGGTCATGGCTCCTACCAAGAGTTATTAGTGTGCCTTTCTCTATTCTTTAAAGCTCTTTCATATAACGTTCTGTCTGTTTGTGTTTAGAAAGGATTTTGTAGAGATTTGCCACTCTTTCTGTGGGGAGCTTTCTCTGGGCTAGGGCTGACGGTGTCCTTTGCCTCTCCCCCTGGCTGGGGGGATCACTGCCCACTGTGAGCATCCTCCCTGAGGGGCTGTGGGACCAGTGCTCCCCTGGTGACAGTGCTCTGCCAGGGGATCTGTGAGCAGCACTGGTCTTGCATGGTGCCACGTAGCCGTGAGGATGTGTTAGGGCTCCTCCCAGAGATATCAGGACAAATGGGCACTGATACCGGCAGCTACAATGCACAGGCTCCGCAGCCGGACTTCTGTGCCTGAGGTGGTTCCATTCCCATTTAACTGTTGGGGTTTTTTGAGATTTGCAAGCACAGCTGCATTCGCCTGTCCACATCAGCCTGTCCTCCAAAGGGCTGAGTATCCCTGCACCACCAGGGCTTTTTCCACCCTGCCCAGAGTCCCCCTGCTTCTGACAGACACATCCCACTCGGAAACCAGCTCCTGCTGTCATTTCTGCAGTCAGAAGCAGATCCGTGTTCTCCTTTCTCCACATCTCATCCAACAAGTTTTCCCCAGAAAGAAGGAGCTGGCAGTGCTCGGGATCCTGCAGTAGAAACAAGGCATCTGGTGGATTCAGGGACCAGTGGGACCATCCAGCTTTGCTACTTTTCTCCATGACCCCCTCATTTTCTTTCCCAGTCTTTGCTACGAATGCATCCTGCATCTCCTCTTCAGGCTGTTGTCTGGCCTCGTCTCCAGCCTCCAGACAAAGTTCTGCCATATCCCCAGGCAGGGATCCCTTTCCTTGTAGATGCCTGAGAGCGTGAGCAAGAGGTTGGTTTATGGCCCAAAACATGCAGGCTTATCTCCTGGTTAAGCCAAATGTGTGATCCTGTCCAAGGGTGGCCACCAGGGACCTCATCTAACCCATTTACAGATCTAACCCTCTTCTGATCCCTGCTAAATCCACATCCTTAGGCATGCCTTGTGGCCATAAGTCCCTCCAGCTAAGCTTTTGCTGTACATATGAAACGGTTTCCTTTTATCAGTTTTAATTAGGTTGCCTTCTGGTTTAATGGTCTGGCACTTTCTTTTTCACTTTGAGAGAAGGCGAGCGGGCAGACAGGCTGCTCATGACATGATACCTGCAATGGACAGGTACCCTGCACCACTTCCCCACTCATCATCTCCTCCCCAGACAAAGTGATCCCAGGGCTTTCCAGTTCCCTGCACGCCAAGTCCCTGAAGTGCAGCACTTCCATCACCCTAACACTGGCTGCTTTCCAGCACGCTTACTTCCATGTAACACGTCAGATAGGAACATCTAGCTGTTTCGTACAATTTGCCTGGAAGAGAGCAACCTGTGAGCTTCACTGGAGCCTGCGATCAGCTGCAACTCAAGGACCATGCCTGTGATGGCTCTTGCCCAACCTCCAACATGAAGATTGATCCATAGCATCTATGATCCCATTTCTTCTGCATCCTGGTGTGGTCGGTGGGCCCCTGATCAAAGAGGCTGTGAGTGGAGGAGGATGTCCATGGTGAACCACGGCCATGGCACATGAATTCACAGTGATGCTCACCTCCTTTCTCAGACAAATGCTCCTTCTCTTGATGGTGCGTATATTTACACTCTCAGGTCATTCTGCTCGTGCTTCTACAGGCCTGACTTGCCTTAATTATTCATGTCATACGCCTGGTCACGGTTGCCCTTTTCCCCCATGCTATTAGCTAAGTCTTTGTGCCACAGCTGCTATGTTGTGCCACTAGACAAAGTCTTTCAGATCTTCCCAGCAAGTGAGAAAATGTTTAGTCTTGTGAAGGCAAGGCAGTGCCTCTGGAATAAGGGACACGTGGGATGGGAGTGGGTGAGAGCAGGACATCTATTAGCTAAAAGCCCTGCAGGAAAATCAATTCGCTGCTGCTGAGTTCCCCTCTGCAGGTGCTGGTATTGTGCTGTGGTTCCTGGAAAAAAGACACTGCCGGGCCTGACGCAGTGTGTGGGTGTGAGTGTGCAGAGGAGGGAGTGTGCTTAGACGCCTGGGCAGAGTTCATCTCACCTGGCTTTAGGTGTCTCTAGTGTACATCCCACCAACTGGGCCATTCATTTCTGTTTCTTTTGCACTCACTGCAGAGAAAAATAAACTTCCAGACAAAGATATGTCTGACCCACTCTGGCACACACCCCAAACCTGCTGCAAGAGGAGCCCAGGGTGATGAACCCAGGTGAAGATGCCTACCCCTAATCAGATTAGACTGACCCTGCACCTAGTTTTAGCTTTCCAGGAAGCATTTTGCAAGGAGGCCCAGTGACAAAAGAAGAGGCTTTACAAATACCGTGTCTGAGGAAGGTGGGAGCTCTGATGCCTAAATGGAGAGGAAGCAAATAGCTGAAGCACATGAAAAAATGTAGGAGAGCTGGAAGGAGTTCAAGCTCTGTCTAGAGGCTTTCTAGGAGACACAGAGAGATGCCCTACAGCTACAAAGAGGTCAAAGCCAATTGCCTGGAAGTAGAAGCTTGGCTGAAGGCTCAGATGTTCAGGCACAGTTTCAAATACAGCCTCAAACTGCCCAACCATGTCTGGCAAAGGAGGTTGAGGACCTGACCCCCAACATGTCTCACTGGAACCACAAGGCTTTGTGAAAGCAGAAAGAAGCCAACATGCCCTGGCCTCCCTGGCACTTGCTAAGAGATGAGGGGCCCGGAGAATATGCAGAACCCTGGGGTCTGGAAAAGCGTAGGCAACCATCCAGCACAGCCCACACGCAGAGCCCGGTGAAGACATGATAAGCCCTGTTGTTCCTGCCCAATCTGCATCCCACAGGAGCACAAAGTCAGGGTGTCCCGGCTTCTTTTCCCACTGCTGCTACCCTCCCCACGCAACAGTGGCTCAGGTCCATGTTGCAGTTCAAATGGACAGGCAGAGAGATGAACCAGGCAGGGGGATGAACCAGGCAGGGGGATAATTCTAGGCTGAGCAGCCAAGCCCTCTTGATGCTGCAGAAATTCCCCTGTGCCGATTTATCCAGAGCAGGAGCTGATCCTTGCACGCTGACCCTCAGCAGTCGACTGTGTTGATGGGGACCCAACAGAGGTCTAGGCGAGGAGGTTCAGCAGGACTTCCACCTGTGTTAGCAGGGGAGCTGAGGAGCATGGCACTTTGGCACAGCCAGGTCCCAGCACGGAGTCCAGGATAAGACGCTGTGAACCACAGCCGGGACGGCAGCCAAAGTCAATGCAGAAGAGTAGGACCGCGGTGAGACTGCAGGACGTGCTGCAGAGCTGGAGCTCAGCGACGCAGAGGAGAAGCTGACTTCCATGGGGCTGCACACACGAATGTGTCTCACGTACAGCGGGGAGCAGGGGCTGCTCATTTGATTAATGGCCCTTTTGGACAGTTAGAGAAATTGTTAGACTCGGCTAGTGAAACAAAAGAGATTGGCAATCATGTGAAAAATAAGGACAAGGGTTCAGTGAAATCCTGGCACTGTGAAATGAATGTTATTAATTCAAAGCGAGCCAGGCCAGGGTGTCACAAACATCAAGGCCAGGCATTGCCCTGCTCAGGAAATGGGCAGGCGCCGAGCGCAGACAGCAAAGACCGGTGATGTGGGCAGCGGCTCCACCGTCTTCCCATAGATCTGGGCAACAGCCGAACAACAGGGGTGGGAGCTTGGCCACAGCGTGTCCCTGGGAAGCGCCTGGGAGCCTCAGCCGGCAGCTGATGGGTAACGATGATGAGAGCGGACGTGTGAGAAGCGCCGAGGGCTGGGATGCAGAGCACGGGGATGCTTGGGCAGGGGGGCAGTGAGGCAGAGCACCCTCAGTGCTGCAGGGAAGGAGTGGTGAGAAGGGGGAGAGCTAGGAACAGCCCCAAATTTCATCATGGCTAATTCGACCTATGGGAGATCGGAGCACCTGGGTGGCAGGTGACCGCCCTTGCCATGAGCAAACTGTCCCACCTCCAGGCACTCCAGCACCGGTGACACCCAGCGGGGACACACGTGGGCAGCAGGGTCAGGCTGGGAGCCAGGAGCTGCGGCAGCAGTATTATCTGCTGCTGTGTTTGTAGGCTGAGAGCAGGTCCAGGTTCCCGTCTGGTCACAAAATGATTCAGTTTCACGAGAACTGAAAGAAAAGCCCAAAGCAAAAAAAAAAACAAAAACCATCCAGGGACAAATAGTAGTTGTCAGCATTTTGAAAATGAAAAGGAAGCCAGAGACAGCCACTTCCCAGAGTGCCTGATGGACTGCTTCTCTGAGATCTGCAAGAGCAGCAGGCCTGAGGGAGCATGGGCAGCTCCCGAGTGGGGTGGAGTGGTCCCTGCTGGACCTCTGTGTGACTGCCCAAAATACCTCCTTGGCTATTAAAATCCCCCTTGGCAGCCAGTCAGTTTTCAGCCCTGCCCACGAGGTTGTCCAAATTCTTCACGGGCAGACCCCACTGCAGACCTAATTTCCACCCATGCACGGCTGATTTACAAGCCACGGGAGCTCCTCAGCTGATGCCCCGTTGCTGACAACTCCTCTGCAAGAGCCAGGGCAGGACCCAGTGAGCTGCACGGCGTGATGCCCAAAGCACACCTAGGGACGGCTTCATCCCACCGGTGAGGGACTTTGGTGTCCTGCCCGAGGGAAGCTGGGTTTGCTGCCTGTGACGCAAAGCAGAGAACAGGTTTGAAGGGAAAAGAGACACTCTGGCCTCCAAATTACGGGGGAGTTGAGTCAGAAAGGCACCTTTTGGTGTCCCTTTAAATGCACGTGTGTTTTTGAATGTCTTTTGGACTTGAGATTGTCAGCTTCCGCAGGCAGATGGGCAGATTGCTTGGCCTGGGGAGTTTCTGGTGGCTCTGGAGGTTCTGGAAAGCGGAGCAAGAGTATGAGGTCAGTTTGCAGAAGCACGCCAACCTGGGTTTAACACATCACAGCTCCATACACCGTCCTTCACCGCTCGTGACCCAGAGTGCTTGTCACCCCAAATGGCTCGCTCCTGTCATCTCAGAGCTGGGGGGGGCTATGCCTTCAACACAAACATTTCTGCAGCTGCTGACAGCTAATATTTAAAAAATCAAGTTTTTCGATTGATGGGATGAATAAGTCCAAAGCATTTCCAAGTAAGATACGCCAAAGACATTTGTGCCACTTCTGAGACCTGGGACCACCCCAGCAAAACCGAGATACATAGGAGTTGTGTGGAGCGCAACAGGTAAAGGAGTCTGTGAGACTGAAATTCTGGGCTAATGGGAAGGAGCAGAGAAAAGTGAGTTTGAAACACCTTAAACCTCAGACCTAAATCACAGGCAACTCTACAGATACAGGGTTTCTGTGCTGGCATCAGCTTAAGTGATTTGGAGGACTTTGTGTTCAGGGTTTGACAGATTGTCATGTGGAGAGTTTATCTAAAATAGCTCATGGAAGCACATTTGTGCTAATTGCAATCACAAAACCTGAAGCAAGGATTGTAGGCACTCCTCTCTTGTTCTTGCCAGTGACCATACTTTGCAATTCTTTAAGTGGACTGTGGGTTTTAGCAATATCTGCCAAAGCAGAATGAGCAAAAAACCTCTGGAGCTTGTGAAAGCATGCTGGCAGCCTCCGGGGATGGAGGACCAGGTAGTGGCATGGAGCCAGAGGAGCCCTTTGCACTGCACCTCACCGAGGCATGGCTGTCGCCTCCTGGCAGGATTGCTATTTCCAGCCATTGGGCTGCAAGGCTCCTCAGCTGCTGTTCATAAGCCAGGGGACTTAGATGTCACAGATAGTCTTTGACAGTCATCCCAGAGGAGTTTTCTTTCCAAAATTTGTCTTCAGGACCTGAACTGAGAAATCTGTTTTCTCTCCTGGGAGCTGGTTGCTGCCATGGGATCCTTCCTATGGATCACAGTGCTGGGACAAATGGATCTATGATTGGAGGAGCTTGCTCTTGCTGATAAGAAGGCTCCTTTCTTCCCCAGGCCCACAGATACAGCCATTTCTCCTGCTGTCCTTGAAACGTTAGTGAAACCATGCCCTTTGAACGGGCAGCAAATAGCTGCCGTATTGAGCTGTAAGGCTATAGGTCTTGGTTGATCATAATTCGTTAGTGAAAACCGGAGAGAAACGGGCACATGGAAAAAGTTTTATGTTATGAGCAGGCAGTTGCCTGTTGCCTCTTGATTGAGGTTAGCATCACAGTTAAGCTACTGGTTTTATAATAACTTCATTGGGGATTTATGACAGGAGGAGTGCCTTGCTGGTACACAAATACACGTCATACCAGCAGCACTCCTTGCCCTGATGAAACTATCCCAGGGAAGCAGCCATTTATACCTACCACAGGAAAACCAAACCGAGCAAGCCAACCCATCCAGACCACAGAAGGCACAGCTCTGCCCGGGAATTGCTTCTGCAGGAGGGGCTTTGTGTGATCCCACTCCTGCCTGCAGATGCCTGTAGGGTTTACCTGCATGAAGAGCAATGTCACATCTCAGCTGACAAGCTGCAGCATTGTCATCTGACATTCAGGAGAAGCACCTTTAGCTTGACAAACCCTGCTCCGGGTGCTTGCTTGAATCTGGGCGATTCCACCAGATGCAAAGATCCCTGAGAGCCAGGGCTGTGCACAGGTATGCTGGGATGGGGGAACAAGACCTGCTGGCACCGGCTGCTCTTTCAGCTGCGTGAAAGCCCTGATTGATCTTTGGAAGTGTCAATGGGGAGCACGCAGGAGAAGGCTGGAGACTGCAAACTTGAACGGCCAGTTTTTGAAAGTTGAGAAATGGGAAGTGACAAAAGCTGGGCTCCGTTTGCCCAGGGAGGAGATGTTCTTGGCACTAATGGTCCACTCAGCATTTCTTACAGCTGCAGCTCAGTGCTGGAGGCCCTGCCCTGGAGCTGATGCCACTGCGGCACAGGCAGAGTCAGAGAATCCCTTTTTTCCTTCCAGTAGATTTGCTCCTGCAGTCGGTGAGGCATAACACATGTGTGTGTGGTAGGAGACCCAGGCATTGCTCGCAGGGAAAGGTAGAACTAGACTGTAAGAGGTTACATGCTGCTCCAACATGTTTTACCCACCAGGTTGCAGAGGAGTTTTGTGTCTTTAGCCTGGAGCGCGTGGTTTAGCCCCAGCACATGGCTGCAAGCACTAGAGAAAACTCTGGAGAAACTCCAGAGATGATCAAGAGGCAGTCTGGGATCTGGACAGAGAGGCTGAATTTTCCACCCCTGTCCTGCCCCTCCAGTCCCCCATACTGGTACATTCTGGTACATACTATGTCTCCACCTTCTGTATTTAAACATGATAGGGGCAAGGAGGAGCAGAAATGGAGAAGAATCCATGTGGAATTCCACATGGACACCAGCCCAGGCATGGAAATGTGCTCCTGGACCGGGGAGGAGCTGCTCCCCACGAGTTAGCCGCCACTTTGGAGCTCTCTGTGATTCCGGGCTTCAGGAGCCAGAGTCTGGTCCAGTTACATGGTATTTCCAAGTTTTTATTAGGAATAGTTGGCAAATTCTTAGTGTCGGAAGAGCACATATTAGTGATAGGTGTCCAAAACTCAGGCTCTGAGGAAGCTCCATGAACTCCTTTGACTCTTTCATTCCCTAGTTCAAAGACGTGCAATGTTTCCAGCCCTTCAGGCTGCTTTGGGAACTAACCACAAAATTCCTAGGCTACACTTCATTTGTGTATAAACTACGTCTGAGTTTTGTTACAAGATAAATGCAGGCTGGCAAGAGGACACAGTTGTTTATACACCGGAGCTGGTAAACACAGCTCTTTGCAAACACAGAGAGACTTTCTGTGCAGGGTGAAGGGGCCGTCAGGGTGGAAATGCAGCTTCCTGAACCTCTGAAAGCAAATGCTTGCTCTTCATTTTCCCCTTGGGTCTGCACAGTGTGGAAAGAGGGTCAGGCAAAGGCGTCCCTTCTTTGGTCTCATTCCCATAGGAAGCATCTGCTACTAAACATATGTTGCTGAAAAAAGCCCCCATATATACAAACACAGTCTTTTAGTTTGTTTCTGGTTCACAGGCACTTCTGTCAATTAAGGACAGGGTTCTTTGAAGCTGGGAGATGACCTGTTGGTTGTACCCTACGTAACAATCTCAGAGTCAAGCCTGCTGGGACCTAGGTGCGGCATCGGTGGAACCTCTCCATGGATCCATCAGTCGAAGGTCAGGAGCAAGCTCAGACCAGCTGCAGCAGAGCTGGTGTCTATCCCAGCTGTGCCAGCTTCCCAGGAAAACAGAGCAAGAGAGTGCAGGGAGCAGGGTGAGGGAAATGGGGGAATAGGGGCAGGCATGGTGCAAGCAGCGGGGAGGACAGGGGGCTCTCTGAGGATCTCCAGTCTGGAGTGCATCTTCTGAGCAAAATGCTCGTTGTAACTACTGCTGCAGATATTTGATGCCCGTATCCATCTTCCAAGAGACTTCCAAGAGACGAGAACATTTCTTCCATGCAAAGTTTAGGCAGGAGACTACAGGGACGTGATTTTACACCCCCATTTGTCCATGGCTTGGTACCTCATACAGTCAGGTAACTTGTGTTTGGGAAGAGACCTAGCCCTACTATCTCATTCCTGTCCTGTGTGGGGACACTCAGTCTGGGCACAGTGGTGGTGTGAGAGCCGTCATGTGGGATCCTTCGGAATCAAGGTCCTGTCATGCCATGTGCGGCACCCTTGTTCTCTCCTCACCACCACCCATCACCACCACTATACTGCCTCATACCAAACCCAAATAGCTCCTTGGGAGTGATTTCCATCTCCTCCTGGGTGACAGTGCTGGTGGCTCCAGTGCTGCTCTCCCGCAAAGTGACCACCACCACTGCCCCTCAGTGCTGCACTTACTTGCATCTCACGGGACCCTTTCCCAGCAAAGAATTTAGGAATTTAAAATAATTTTGGTTGTCCTTATTCAACAGAGGGCCCAGCTTAGTGGAGAGTGGTTTCTAGATGTTAATAGGAAAGAAAAAATTCCCTTTTCTTAAGCAAAGAAAATCAAGAGCTAGATTAGGAAATAAGGAAAGTGCAATGTTCAGACATGGTAATTCCAGAAGTTTTGGTCCCCACTAGTCTTTTCCCACCTCTCCAGAGGAGAGCTTTGATCTCCACAGCAAGGCACAGCACAAGCTTCCTGGGACATCAATGGGATCTGAGAAGGGCAGAGGGATGGGAAGGCAACAGAGCATGGTGTAGCTCCTCCCGTGTGGACCCCTGGTGTGTGGGACCCTCCCTCCTTGCCCCTGGCTTCGGGGTGACCTGCACAACCCAAAAGGCTCTCTTTCCTAAACAGTGAACAGGCTCTGAGCCAACCCCCCTCTGCTCCTCTCAGGAGGCTTTTCCACAGCCACCCTGATCTTCTGATGGCTTCAGCAGCTTTTCAAATTTCTACTCAAAACACATTCATGAATAGTTTATCCCATTTGCTCTTGTGCCAACACTGGCCTATAGTTTAAATAACAAGCTGCTGTGCTGATGTTTACCCTTCCCTCCCTCTCTTTCTCCCCAAAATATTTAGAGAGAACTATCGTATGTCTTTCAGTCATCATTTTTCTGAGTTAAACATGGGGCAGTCCCATGGCTTATGCATGAGCTGAGCCAGAAGTCCCCTGCAGGGCCAGCAGCTCGGGTGAACGTGGGCATTAAGCAGCCTGAGGTGCACAAGGAGGAAAACATCCCACAACTGAAGTAGCTCAACAGCCTCCTGAGATGCCAACACAAAGGGGCGGAACAGCGTTACCCACTTTTAAAGAGAAGAACCCTGTGGGCACAGTGCATCCCTGCACCACTTTCCAGCAGGTAGGAGGCTTGGAGGGGGGCTCAGGCCGGGAGTCTCAGCAGGAAAGGAGGGTAATTTTGTGGTTATTACATGCCGTGTGTCGCACAAGTTGCCCTGGTTCCTCCTTCCTTGGGTTCCATGTTTCAGTATACTGCTCACAGTCTCTCTTCTCCAAGCTCTGCAGGAGTTCTGGCTGGGCTAGCCACGTGGCTTTCCTCAGAAGGGATCCATCTGACCACTGTCCTTGAAATTGTCCTCATTTTCTCTCTCCTGGATGTCCATCCATTTAAATTTCTTCTCCCTGGGTGCTGAAATCAGACGTAGAGATGACGTGGGTTCTTCCAGCCTTACTCTGGTGTCATCTGATGACTGATCCTGTCCAACATGCCAACCTTGTTGGACCAAGCTTTCTGGTGCCCTCTGAAACCTCTAGCACAAAAAACCATGTCTGCAGATACATGATCCTTGCACACAACAGCACCAACTGGCACCATCCCCTACGGGGGACACGTGCTGGCCTGGACTCTGAACTCCCCAGCCCCCCTGTATGGAGACCCTGCTACCTGCACCGTGAGCGGTGGGGAACCACCCCTGGAGAAGAGGCTCCATCCTGGGAAGGTTTAGATGTTCACTTCTGGTGGGTGTGTGGGCATCATGGTTCCCTTGCCCAGACTGCATTTCCAATAGTTCTCTTGCCCACAGGAGTCTTTCAACTGGGCTGAAAAGCTGGCCGACCAGAAAGAGGGAAAAACAGGATCTGGAGAAAAGACGACTTGAGACCTGACCTGTGCAATAGGCCAGGCTTTGGAATAGATTTTAAAGGAATTTGTAATTAAAAGCATAGAAGTAAATAGAAAACGGGATTAAATACCACATGGATTTACCAAAGGTATACTGTGGCAGGATGGTTTGATAGCTTTCTTTAAGAAGGTATCCGCTTTCCCAGACAAAAGGATTGAAGTAGATCTCATCTCCCTGAACCTCAGTAAAGCAGTTGATGTAATGCACATGAGAAATTATTAATTAAACTGGTGAAGATGGGGATTAATGGAGAAATGATAAGGAACAGGGGTAAGATGGGAAATGGCTGGAGGGGAGGCAGCAATGGATAGTGTTAAAACAGCAAGCACTAAGCTGCAGGCAGGCTACTAATGGAGTTTCTCAAATATCCATTTGGGGTCTGATTTTGCTTAATATTTCCACTAATGATCTTTGCACAAAAGGTAGGAGACTGCTGATGAAACCTGCTGATGATTCAGAGGAGGAAGCCAATGCATGGCAGCAGTGGAATATCAAACAGAAGCGATTGGGTGACCCTAAAGACTCGAGTGAGAGACCTGGATGGAAATTCAATAGTACAAATGTGAGGTCAGGTACTTAGGAACTGATGCAGGAAGTTCAGCTGTAGCTGGAAATAAATGAAAAGCACGGGGAGCTTGCTGGGGGAGTCAGTGACCAAAGGGCCATAAACTGCCAATTTTGTTCAGCAGTGAAAAAAGGCATGTGTGAGCCACGCTGCAATATTTCCTGGAGGGAGAAACCCATCAGCGCCACAGACGGTGCATTAGTGAGGCCTCATCAGGAACAGCCTTGCCAGTCCTGCTCACTCCGAGACTCCCAATGTGGCCTTCCTCTCCATCTTTGGAAGAATTTGGCCTGGCTGCCCACCAGAATGGGTCAGGATGGCTCAGAGGTCAGCTCGCTCCCCAAAAATGCTCCAGGAAGGGTGATAGAGGAGAATTCTTTGTGCTAGTGGGTAACGTTGGCACAAAGGAAAATAGGTTTGAACAAGTCCCGAGTCCTCTGGGGCAGTTCTGCAATAACCTGATAGCAGCGGGGGGGAGGAAACGTCACAGGAAAGTGTATTGAACGGTTTGTACGATGGGCAACATACCGTGGTGTAAATGCGGGAACGGGTCTTGGACCCCACGGCTCCGCTGACCCCCATGAGATCTCCAACCCTGTGACCATGTAGAGGTCCAGGTTTGCACGAATGAGCCAGCTGGTGTAATGCTGTTGTCCTCACGTGTAACTGCACCTCTCCCTGCCTGCTGCCGCCCAGGTTTGGCACCAAAGCAGGTGACAAGGACGTCTATGAAAATACGTCACCTGCTGCGTGCTTGGCTTCTTCCCCAAACCTGACAAGGCGAGCCACTCTGTGACATGGTGGCCCAGTCACCTCCTCCGTGGCCACTCACTGAGCGCAGGCACGTCTTGGCTTTAACTGACGGGTGATAAAACACCAGTGAACCCATCCCCGCTGAAAACCCCACTTCCCTGTGCCGAGCCGTGGTGCCACCTCCCTTCAAGATGTCATTTCTTTTGGCCTCCCCAAGGCCCGCGGGGCTCTGTAGCTGGTGAGAGCGGCACATGCTGCTGCAGACACGCTGCGTTCCCCCCCCCGCCCCATGAAGTGACCTGACAAGGCTGACGTGGCACTTCTCCATCCGACCTGACAGCTCGGGAAATTCAGCTGGGCTGGCAGGACTCAGACACCACTCGCCGAGCGCAGCGGGTCTCGGCGCCGGCGCCAGCTGTTTCTGCTTCCACTTCATCACTCCTCTTGGACCAGCTCTTCAAGCACTGGCAGCAGCAGCAGCTCCTTGACTCGAGACCTCCCGGACGTCAGCTCTTGGAGAAAGGCTGTGCATCTGTGTCAGGCCGGTGACAGGGATTGCCAGGCATCCCGCGGTGACATGGCACTTCTGCAGCACAGCCAAGCGGCTGCCGGGGCGGGATGAGAGCCTGGCTGCGGGATGCCTGGAGAGGGAAACTCTGCCAGAAGTGCTGCAGGTGCTCAGAACCCTTGGGGTGCCTGTCTTTGCAAAACCCAGCCCAGAGAGGATGGGCAGCCCCATGGCAGTTTGGAGGAACGACCCCTTTCCCAGGGCAGAAGAGGGCTGCTTATGCTGCTGCTTCCAGCTGAACTCCTGGAAAAAAGCCATGAGGCAACCCTCATCCCCTCTTTCCTAGAAGGGTCTCTCACCCCTACTCTCAAGCATATTTACTCCATGTTTTAGGACTGAAAACACAGCACCACTCCTGTACTTGTGAGCAGAGAGTGAACCCAAACTACCACCATCTCTATTCAAAGAAAAGCCCTGTGGACTGCCAGGGGAACTCATGACTGCTCGTGGAAGCAGCCAGAGCAGGCTTTTGGCAGAGAGAAGTGTTTCCAAAACTGCCTGGGCGTCTAGTTTGGCCTTGAGAGTACCACATCAGCTGGAAGAGGAGCTCCAGATACCTGCTGAGACTCATCCAGTCTAAGCTCTCCCCAGGAGCTCCCAGCTCAGCCATGGGCTCTCATCACCCGGTGACACAGGGCTGTCCTAGCCAGTGCACCCACCGTGGGGTGCAGCGTCCGCACACAGCCTGCACCCCAACCCGCGGCCAACGGGCAGCTCCCGGCAGCTTGCCCTGCAAGCCACCCCCTCTGCTTCTCGTGCTGCTTGCACCAGGGAGAGTTTGGGAACGGGTGTGGGTTGAGGGGTGCTTCTGTCCCCTGCTGCTGAGGGCACGCAGCGCCCTTCTTCACTCCTGCAGCCCTCCCCTGGCACCCAGCACCCTGCATCCTCTGCGGGGTCACCCAGACGCTGCTGCAGGTGCAGCGCTCTCTCCTGACACACCGGCGATTTCTCCGTGGTATTGCTGTTATGATGACCTCCAGAAACCCCATCTGAGATCCTCGAAGCCTCGCTGGGAAATCAATCCCACACGATACTGGCTTCATTATTTGCTGTATATCCCCAAGTACACGAGGAGAAACAGTCATTCAGCGGCTAAGCAATTCTCTGCCACCTCGACGCGCCTGCAAGTGCTAGAGAAGCAGGTTTGCAGCGGGGGTGAAAGGATATGCCCTGGGAGCACGCAAGAGCTGGGAGAGAGACATTTATAGCCTTTAGAGCCCATCCTACAGAGAGGAAGGTTTTTCCACAGTGTTAAACGGTAATTCATGGGTTAGGAGGCACTGAAATGATGTCTAGCTGCCTGTGCCAGGGTAGGGAAGGGCTGCTTGGCGTGAGGCATGGCTGGTGAGGCAGGTACCTGCCAGCACCCAGGTGGACTGATGTGACACCCGCTTGTCATCACTGTGTGTGCTTCCTCCCATGGACGGGGACATTTATTCCTTGAGGTCAAGTGAACCGCGAGTCAGCCCAGAGCAGCGTTTGCCTGTTTTCTTTTGTCCTCCTGCCTTCCGCTCTGCATCTGCCAGTAGAAATACGAATCTTTGCCTGGTGAGATAGATGGCTGCTTTTCTCCCCTCTATAATTAGATCTTCTCATTGTCTGTTTGGTGTTTGTGCGACCATATCTGAGGTTGGCTTCTGCTGTCAGGCAACCACAGGGCATTCCAGTCCAAGTGCTGCTGATTTCTGTTTTTATCCATCCGGAAAAAAAAAAAAAAAAAGAATGAATACCCTGACATGCCAGTCCTGGCTTTCATCCACGCCGCAGCCAGAGGCCTGTGGCTCAGCCCTGCTCGGGGGGAGCGCTGGGAGGGGGTGAAGGCAAGCTGCCCTCGTGCCGCGCAAGCCACTTCTGCTGCCGGTGTGGGAATTAGAGATGCTGTGCGTTGTGTGGGGAGAGAGTCTTTGCCCTCAGCCTCTCAGTGCCTGTGCTCATCCCTCTCCCATTTTCGTTCCCAAGGGATGCTTTGGGAAAGGGAGCTGGTATCTCTTCAGCTTCACAAGCACGGCAGGAGATTCACAAGTGCATCGATGGCCAGTAATGAAATTGCAAGGGCTCACGTGGGAGACAGGCTCCCGCCTGGCTTCTGACCAGGACCCCGGCTGCCGCAGGGTGAACGGTGCTGGCACCGGCGCAAGGCAGGGCAATGCAGGCAGCGGCTGGCGGCAATCAGCAGGCAGGGAAGCACGGCGCTCCTGGCCTGCCCTCCATACGCAGTCTTGGCTCCCTTTTAGGCAGGGTCTGCCTTTTACAGCTGTTAGCAATTTAGACGAAAAAACTCATTGCTGCAGTCAAAACGCGTTGGCTAAATATGCAACTTTGAGGAAAAAAAAAACCACCAGAACAACAAATATACGTAATGCTTTGGTCTACAGATAGAGAACATGGGGAGCCTGGAGACAGAGAGACATAGGAGATGGAGATCTGGGGATTTTTAGTGCTCTGGAGCCAGGAGTTGTTGTGGGGACGGCTGAGCCCACAGAGGAGTGAAGAGAAGAGGTGGTGGGTGGCAAGGTGGCTCCATCCCAAGGAGCAGTCCCGGTGGGGAGGGAAGGGACCCTCCGCACTGGGGGAATGGACACTGCAAATGCGAGGGGCTGGCACGCACGTCAAAGTTTGCGGCATGGGGAAGGGCAGCTCCATCGCAGGGAGAGACCTAAAACCATCCTGAGGGAACAACAGGGCGAAGGAACCCCAGCTGCTGCCCAGCAGACTCCATTTTGCTCATTTCTAGCTATCTGGGAACACACACAATATGTGCTTTGATAGCTCCAGTTCATGATAACATTTATTTTTGTTCCTCCTAACTTGATTTTGCTCTCAAATGAACTGACACAGAAGTTCATCGGTCTTACAAGACTGTAGAGAGGTGGCACTGGGGCAAGACTCCTGCTTTGGGGCAGGTTGGGGGTGTGTAAAGGATGAAGAATTTAGCTGCAGAGCTGGTGAAAATCTGGCAGACCTGAGGTGCTCTGAGCAAAACATTCCTTGCTCAACAAATCGGCATTTCATGATGTGTCCCGAAAAGGGATGCTTTTTTCGATTGGATTATTTCAAAGACACTTTAACAGCACAAAGTGCAATGTCCATGCAGTGACACGGAGCTGCTGCACCCATGGGATGATACCGTGGGTGCACTCCACACACCGTGGGCAGAGTTGGCACTTCCCAACAAAGCATCCTGTGGGAGGTGGGATGGTGGAGCCCCGTAACTGCTTCCCCTCTCGTGACCCAGTCACTGCTACAGCCCCAAATGCCTCCAGCACAGAGCAAGGGTCCCATCATCTTGCTTGGAACACGCAATGCTAAATGGCTCTCTAAAAAACTCTGAGTTTTTATCTTTTATGGTGGTTTTGCCCAAATCAAAAAATGGAATAAAACGTGTCTATTCCTATCTTATTTTATTTTAATAGGATTAACGATTCTGGTCCTATCAAAATGTCTGTTTCAACATTTCCAGGCTGAGGAATTTCTCTCTTTGTTCAAAATGACATTTAGGAACAAATTTAATTTCAGTGTTCTTTCTACTTCTTTTTGAAAAAGTCCAAATTGCAGTGACGTGTTTTGTCTTTGTTGACACCGAACAGTTGGACTGATCCAAAGGAAACGCTTCCAGAACTTCATTTCTAGAAAAAATTCAGACTTTGATGGGCCTGTTTCATTTGCAAATGAAGAAGAAAAAAAAAAAAGTCACATCCTCAGCGTTTCCTGCAAGAATACAGCTCCTTTCCTTCCCTCCCCGTGGTCTCTGAGGCTGCCAAGGGCAAAGGTGAGATGCTGATTCCTCGGGGTAACCAGCTGCTTCCCGGCAGGGGATGCATTTGCAGATGGGGGTGTTGGTGCAGAGCCCCGCCACCGGTGAGGAGGATGGTGGGGATGCAGCATTAGGGCCGAGCTGAGAGGTTGAGCTCCTCCCAGGACCCCCCCACCACTGGGACCTCCCAGTCTGGTCCAAGTTGCTTTTCAGCAGAAAAGCAGATGCCACCTGGCAGATGCCACCCATCGATCTCCCAGCTGACTCTTTGGTAAGGCCCCTTTCCTACAAGCTTTGTCACCAGTGTATCAGTTATTACCATTTTTCAAAGGATGGGGAGCTTTTGGGCCCCCTCTGCTAGCCCCTGAAGCTCTTCAGGAGGATTTGCAGCCACTGCGATCTTGTGCCTTACAGGCAACTTCAACCAGCGATGGATTAAGCCTAATATATTTACTGTTGCAGGTCAGTCTCGGCACTTTTCTCCTGCTCTTTAAGTGATGTTTGCTTATCAGCTTACTCCGTTTATCATGGGTTAGCTGGTGCGTGCTAGCAACTCCGGGTCTGGCCTGCAGAGTACAGTCGATGAGGAGAGATTTCTTCTCAAAGTCTAGGGCCGCCCGCCCAGCTCAGGGAGGGGTGGACCTTTGTTGGGCTGTAATTAATAAACCAACAAGCTACAGACCCTGCATTGTGCCCTGCCTGCTGGTGAGAGGTGTGAGGAGGAAAAGGCGTTATTTTTTGGGGTGGCATGGGGAGAGTCTGACATCCTCCTTCAACAATGGGGCAGTTTCCAGCAAGTCGCCTAACAAGAAGCACCACAAAGAGCAGGCAGCAAAAGTGCTGGGAGATCTACTGGGATGGGACGTAAGAAAAAAGAAAAGAGGGAAGACAGTGACTGCCTTCAACCTGCTGGAGACAGGGAGGAAAGGCAGAGTGGGCGAACACTGCCAAAGAGGTTAAGGAGAATAAGATGGTTTTTACAAATACACCAGGGGAGTCCTAAATACTGGAGAGAAAGTAGGAGCCATTAATAAATTAAGAAGAAGATTAAATTAATGATGACTCTCAAATGGCTGAACTGCTGTACAGCCTTCTAAAATCTGCCTTTAACCATAAAAAAAAAAAAGAAAAAAAGAAAAAAGAAAAGAAAAGCTAAAGCTAAAGAATGTCTAACTGAAATAAAAAAACAAAGAAAGCCTTGTCAAATTGTCTAATATAATTCTTGAGCAAAGGCAGGGTGAACCTGTACCGGCTCAGCAGGGCTGGGGGCACGCAGCAGGCAACGGGGCGGGACTGAGCTTATGAAATAAAGCAGGGACCGACAATAGAGTTGTTTAAGTTACAGAGAAGCAGGAAATTACCAGAGGATTTGGAAAAAGGAAGTACACCAGCCTTCATGAAAAGACAGTGATCCCAGTAGCGATAACTTTACGGCTCCATCTTCAACCCAACAATAGAGCCGATAGCCAGGGAGACTTCTGTAAAACAACAAAATTGAGGCAGTGCCCAGCGGGACCGAGAGGGCAGAGGAGGACACCAGGCACAGGACCCACAGCGGTTTTGCCCTCATGACTTACCCCTGGCACTCCTGCCCTCTCTCCACCCAGGCTTTTGTGCCAGCCATCAGAGGGCTGGTGCTAAAACACCCCCCTGGTAATTGGGGAGATGCGTTTTCTGCTTTCAGGCTCCCTCCTCGGGAGCCAGACGAAGGTCCTGATCAGATAGAGAGGTAGAAACAGGCATGGTAGGTACATCCATTGGATGACTCTGGGATGGAAACATTGAATCCTAGGTCATCTGGACAAAATGTCTTACTGCACAGGAATGGGAGAAGAGTCCCCAAAGCCCTGGCCCAGAGTGGGAGGACAGGTTCCCGCGCTTCAACCTGCAGTCTTGGTCTCTGCAGGATTAGACAAGCCGTGCCGAATCAGTCACACAGCCTCAGCATCACGAGAACTTTCTCCACAAGTATGAGAAACGTGGCTGGGTTTAGCCTGGACCAGAGATTTTGGCCCAAATTTTGCAGAGAGAAGACTCAGCAGCCGTGAGTACTTAAGAAAGCAGAGCCTAGGAGCATCTCTCCAGTGCCCGGTGCTCAGCTGGAGACGGAGCGGATGGCAGGGAGCACAGAGGGCTGTGCCAGAGAGGGGATGCCGTGTCACGACAGGCACCAGCATGGAGCCTGAGAGATGTCAGCCATGCCCCATGCCTCCTCGCCCTGACCTTGTGCTGCTGGCTTGGGCAGCTCTTCTGCAACACTCATCAAGGACCAAGGGATAAGAAGGGTCTGATGAAGGCACTGAGGACTGCCCATCACATTGGAGGGTCTTGGGCTTGGAGCAGCGTTTGCAACGGAGGCTTCTTCAGGCAGAGGGGACAGCCAGAAACACACAGTGCCTGGCTGTGCCCCCAAGCATCCTTAGGGACCCCACAGGGACATCCCAGGGACAGGAGGTGCCCTGGTGCAGCGGTTGTGCCGCACACACCAGGGCTGCCAGGCATCGTGCTGGCCCCGGCAGCCCCTGCCTGCAATTTGTATGCCTGGGCACAGCTGGAAGCACTGCTGTCCCGAGGAGATACAGACACAATAGAGAGACAGAGGGAAAATGATGAAGGGGCTGAAGGATGGGATTTAGGAGGCAGATTAAATGAACTAAATCTGTCTAGCTTTGCTGATCAATCATGCAGGCAGGAGCCGGATAACTGTCTCTGAGTGCCTGAAGGGTGCAAACACTGAGGGAGAAGGAAATTACTTAGGGGACTTCAGGGTGTCAAAGGGGGAAAAGGAATGCCAGAGCCGCTGACTCAGCTCCTCCTGCTGTTCGTGATGGGTCTTCAGGGCCAGGGGACGGACTGAGCCCCAGCCACACCATGCCTGGGCTGCAAGGGAAGCTTCTGTGCCATGGTTGGCAGGTCAACCAGGCCTGCAGAAATTGTATATGGAGTGAGGGGAAGGTGATCGAGCAAGGAGACATGGTGTGCAAGGAGAACATGCTGTTCAAGGAGAGCAGCGGGGTGAGGAAGGTAGGATGGGACTGCTAAGCAGCTGCAAAGACTGCATTTTCTGTTGCATCTGTGTTGTTACAGACCTTTGGCAACATGGCTCCATGGGATGCTGCCCTCATGCCTGCATGGAGTTTGTCCAAGTCAGCTGTCTATCCTGGAGATCTCTGGGCAGGAGCTATGGTGGGAGAGCCTGGGAGAGCCCAGCACAGGGGAAGGTGGTCCTCTGCCCAGCAGTAAATACACAGCTCCTGGCCATACCCTCTTCAAACACTACAGGGATGAAGCTCACCCAAGTCTTTATAGTCACGGAGAGACCTCAGCCCAGTTGGTGGTGGGGAGGGATGGATTTGGGTGCCCTCCCAGCAGAGAAGAGCTGCCACTCCTCCCCACTGGCATATCTCCCAGCACCGTAGACTGGACCTGCTGCCCTCCATGTCGCCTTTCCCAGCTGCAGAGCGGGCAGCAGCACTGGGTGAAGGACGGATCATTTTAACTTACCTCCCCATGCCAGCCTCCCCTCCTCAGCCCAGCCTGCTGGTTTATTAGGGCCTCTGGTGGAGCTCTGCCTCATTCAGGCTCTTTATCCGTTTTCATTTTCTATGCACACCTCTGGGGCACTGTACAGATATAAAATAATCAAAATGACAGTCCCCAGATAAAGGCCACTTTCGTAAGGAACACACCAAGTTCTCATGTAAAAGCATACAAATGGCAGTTTATTTTCTATCTCAGCACCTTTTGGGTCTTGCAAAGCACTGAATGCCCTGTGAGTCCGAAGAAAAATATCCTGGTCAGCTCTTTCACACCCGTGAAACATGGTGCAGTGCATAAAGTTCAGAGCCAGGAGTGAATAACGGTGACTTTCATTAACTGTCAAGTGAAACCAGAGGCAGGCTGAAGTGCTAATTCCAGTTGGGACCCGTTCAATAGCAAATTAACCTGCCAGTGATCTCCCAGTAGGCTACTGAGCGGAGCAGAAGGAATAATTTGAAACTAGGTTTGTAGAGGTAGGTAATATCTTTTTTATTAGATCAGCAGATAATTTGTAGCCAGATATTTATTCAATGAGCCCCTATGTGTGCGAGTGGCCGTCTGCCTCTCCCTCTCCCCCTCACATCCGAACAAACAACGAAGACCTTTTCAGGTCTTGCCGTGGACTGTTCCCACGTAAGCAAAATCCGAGTGGGAAGTCAGTGATGGACCTCGCACATCGGGAGACTGGGCCGGCGACCCGCTATGAGAAGGACGCGAGAGCACTTTAGGTGCTGACGCTGAAGCTGGTTTCTACAAACCCTTGCCCGCTGCACCCGTGGGAGGGGAGGGAGCGCAACACAGATTGCGGAAGGCCACAGGAATGTCTGTAAGGGGTTTTGCATTTTTGCCCTCCATCGCCGGCGGGGAGAGACAGGGCTGGCCGGCAATGAGCGGCGCCGGAGGAGCATTACGTCACCGGCGCAGAGCCGCGTTGGCTGCACAGCGCCCGAGGAGGAGGATGCTGTCTCCTGGCAACCCCCGCGCCTGTCACATACATCAGCATCAGCAGCGGATGCAGTGCAGGACCGCTCGCCTCTTGCAGCACCCCTCCACCAAGAGGGGAGCTCGCCGCCGTACAGCGAGGGTCCTGCGGCTCCTCGGGGTGCTAATGAGGTCTCCCATCTAATGTGGCTTCCTGGCTGCCACTCAGGTCCCCACCACCCCTTGGAACAGGCTTTTCTGACACTGTGGGCAGCTCTGGGGCTGGGCAGCGACAAGGATTCACAGCCAGCAACAGGAGCAAGCGCAGTGTCGGGAAATCAGACTCTAGACAGAATGGCTCACTCCCAAAACTGAGCACCGTGCTGGGCCAAGATGCAGAAATCCTGTGATGCCCCAGATGATGTGTCAAGACACCCACCTTTGCCATCCACACACAGCGGAGAGGGGGCTGCTGTGGCATTGAGGGTCTTTCCCACAACACCAGCTCCAATTTTCTCCATGCTGGGAGGCAGGGACAAGGATGCAGAGAACTGCCAGCTGCAGTAAGCACAGGATCGTGTGGGTACCCTCTTCTTCCAGGGTCAGGGGAGGGGAGCGGCTGAGCAGATACCATCTCCATGCAGAGCTGCCATCAGTCTAGGCCGATCGATTCCTCTGCGTGCCTGGGGCACGGCAGCCACGGTCAGCCCATTTCACTTATCTGAGTCCTCCAGCACTCCACACTTTCACTTTCTGGCCCCCAAAGGGAGGGACGTGAGGCAAAATATTTGTGCCTTCTCTGCTGGGAGATGCAGGGTATGTCTTCATCCATCCTCTCTCTTTAGCCAAAGGTGCCTTCACGCTGTGCCTTCTCCCCCTTCCTCAGAGCCTGAGGTCCACCAGCAGCTCTGCTCTCTCTTTAGTCTCCATAGTCTCTGGCCATCCCACCCCATGGCCGTACCCTTGCTCTGATCTCCCCCATGTGTGGCTGGTGAGTGCAGGGCTGTGCAGGCGGAGGCGTCCCGGCAGGAGCAGCACAGACACTGGGATAAGAGGCAATAAAGGCTGTGAATCGGCCTGGGGCTGTCAGCCAGGGCCTCTTCTGGCAACTGGCAAGCTGCCCTCAGCCTCACAGATGAGTCCTACAGCACCAGCCTACTCAGGGACTTCTACTACTAGCCTGGAAAGGGAATGGGGATGAGGCACGAGTGCTTTCCCTGCTGGAGTATGAATGCTGGGATGGACTGGAGGAGAAGAGGAGGGATGGGGAAGCAGGAGTAAGGCACAAGCATCCAAGGGGAACTGCTTCCTCTCAAAGGAGATGTTGGCTCCTGAGCTGCTTCCAGCCAGGGGCTTAATTTGCAACCTATTCAGCAGCATCCGCACCAGTGGGGGGGCCGGAGGCACTCAGCATCCCCAGGCTGCTCCCGGCAGCTGGGAAAATCCCCAGTGCCTGGCAGCCGGGGTAGCGATGAGACGGAGCCGGAGAGCTTGGAGGGCTGGTGATTGAGCAGCCACCAGCTCCTGGAAAAGAGCCACGATGGCCCCACGCTTCCTGACCACTCCACGTTCAGGGGCTCCCACAGCAGTGGGGGAGATAAGACAGGAGGGAGGAAAGCCGCGAGGAGGGGAGACGGAGGGAGAGGAGGAGAGGGAGAGTGGGGGAGGGCGGGAGAGGAAGCGCCCAAGGAAGAATATGGGAATGGGAGGCAGACAGAAAAACTAATGGAGGGTGATTGAGGGAGAGAAGGAGGACGAGTGAAAGATTGAGACAGAGTGATAAAGAATATGTCAGACGGACAGGAAAACTAATAAAGGATAATAACCGCCCCTGGCCGAATGCAGCACACGCACCTGCCCGTGCCTCTGTGTGTGAGCCCAGGCGGCATGTACCCCCCGGCCCCGTGCCCAGGGAGGACACAGAGGGACGTGCTCTGTGGCTGGCCGCAGGCATGGCTCCCCCCCAGGACATATGGTCACACACAGAGTGTCTCTGGCGGCGCAGGCGTCCCGCACACAAAGCCCTGTTAGTAGCCCCATGGAGTGCTCTCAGCTGCGCAGGGTGGGGGGAGGATGGCAAGTGTATTCAAACCTGCCAGTAGCCACTGGCCACACACTGGCGCTGGTCACTACCCCCATGGAATGTGCTATATGCCGTGTGCCGTGTACCCCCACGGTACCAGGCTGCTGTGGGCATCCCTTCATCCCAGGATGGGGGTGCTCGGAGGAAGGTTTGCCCTCAAGGCAGTGCCTGTGTTAGCAGGCAGGACCCCACTGCACAACCCGGGCTGCAGGACCCCACAAAGCCTGTCCTACCTTGTTGAATAGTCTTTCCTTCAGCACATCTACACACGCCACCTGGGCTCTGCCCATCTTTTCAGCAGCTACATACACCGGCTGGTCCTGGCGTTGCTTCTCTGTGGCTTTTACAGCTTGAGATACTGAAAGAGCATGGGCATGTCCTTTCTGTTCCTCCCTTTTCATAGCCAGCCTCCCTGTGCTTCCCTCCACCCCAGCCCTCGCCTGGCCACCTCTCCCACCCTAGAGATGCTCCGGGCCAAGGGAGGAGAGCTGCTTTGGCTACCCCTCCCTATGCACAGTGACAGGCTACAGAGCTGTCCCAAAAAAGGGCTGCGTGCCGTGTTTGCTGGAGGGGCAGGCACAGCCTCCCACACCTTGGCTGTCTCCACTGAGCCTTGCAGGCTGCTGGAGTGAACAAGAGCTGACAGGATAAGTGGCGGATTGCTCCCAGAGCTATGTCTACCCTGCATCGATATCCCCCTGCCACCACTGACCTCTGGCCCTGGAAAACTCCCAGAGAGCATCCAGCTCCAGACAAGGGAGGAGTTGATTTACTGAGCCCAGCTCCAGAGCCTGTGGGAGCTATTGTCTCTCGTTTGGCTTGGGGTGGTGGGATGCTGATGTCAAAGTGGCCGAGAAAAGTCTGATGCCACAGGACAGGAATGAGGAAGGGCAAACCTCAGGCGGGTCGGGCTCTGACTGGTGACTCACTGTAGGTCGGGAGGACGGGGGACAGGCTGCCACCTCTCCCCAGGCACGAGGCAGGATCAGGGGTCCTCAGGGGCTGGGTGCTGGGCAGTGCTGGAGGAAGAGGGTGGGAAGACAAACACAAGGGACGGAGAAAACAGGAGGGAGAAAGCCAAACGAGACAGCCCACAATTTCAGCGTGAGAACTGTGGTATTTGGTGTTTCCTGGTAGCTTCCAGGCAGGGCGAGGATCTCATGGAGCAAGTGCTGAGCTTTGCCAGGAGTGGGTAAAACCAGCTCCCAGGAGGCTCAGCTGTGGCTGATTTTATTTCACGTGTGTGACCCATTTGGGATCTCACCGTCTCCCAAAGGCTGTTTGACGTGACACATCTGCGAAGGGTTCAAGCGCTGCCTGCGGTGTGCTGCCGCGCTCAGCCGGTGCTGGTGGCTCCGCTGCCGGAGCATATGCCAGCAGGGCATCAGGCTGGAGGCGGAGCCCTGGAGCAGCAAGTAGGATTTTATCATCTCTTCATCTCCTGCAAATTTGAGTCATGAGCATAATTCAGCAGGTTTCAGGCTACGGAGAGCTACACAAGGCAGGGGAAAACAGCCCCTCCTTTGGTTTTTTGCTCTTTGGAAATGACCAGTCCTTCCCCACCCGCCTTACCCCCAGTAAAGCATTTTGGGGTGCAGGTTGTGTCGTCAGCATTTCGGATGAGCCTGTTCACGTGGTGAGGGAGCTGTGCCGTGGCAGACCTACTTTGGCAGCCAGAGAGGCCCTGGGAAAGACGCCATCCTTTCCAGCCAGCTTGGAATGGGCTGGGATGAGCGCAGCTTATCCCAGGAAAGGAATGCCGTGCCCTCGCAGCCGTGCTTGGAGGTGGCTGCTGGGCTGCGGTAAAAATAACGCAGGGGGTGCGGTGCCACCGGGCCTCCTACACAGGAGTGACGGGTCTGCTCGCAGTGAGCAAGCGTGGCGTGTGGGAGCTGCTCAATCCGTGCGCCAAGCCTGCACGGAGGAGTCTGACCTGCCGGGGCCGGAGGAGAAGGTCCTCTGCGAAACCGGAGACAGCAGAAGCTCCTGGGCAGCACCAGGAGCAGAGCAGTGAGTGGGATGGGATGGAGAGTATGGGAAAGGCTTTAGTCGGAGGTATGATAAGGTAGGGAAAGCTCCATCCATCCCAGCACCTTCCCACTCCCTTCACTGCATCGCCCTCCTGCCTTGTTGCTTCCCCTGGTCATTCCTCCCCTGCGCACAAGCCTGGCCCCAGCATGTCCAGCTGTGTCCAGCATCGTCCCCACAGTCTTGCCCAGTATTGGCACAATGACAGCCGATCCCCGTTGGCACACAGCCGTTTGCTCCTTTCAAGGATTTCCTCCTGGCTCTGCTGTTCCTTGCAGCAAGGCAGTACGCACGCCGGGGCAGGGGGAAGTCATTGCTCGGAGTGGAGCACACACCATGTGCCATCAAGGGGATGTGCTTAGTGTGTGGGCAAGGCAAGATAACCTTTATTATCCATTTCCTAATGACGGACATCCTCCATTTGCAAATCTCCGCTGTGCTTGGGTAGAAAGCACTGAGCACTGGGGGTTTCCCCAGCTTTGCAAGTGGCTTGTGTTTGAGCCTGCCTGGGTGAAGGGTGTGCCGCTGGGCTGTGATAGTGCCACGCAGGCAACAAATTGTGAGTGGGCAGAACAACCTGCCCCAACAGTTTCTCCGCATCAGATCCATGTATTCACAGGGAAACCGAGGCCTGACCCGCTCCAGCTGACTCCACAGATGCTGCCCAAAGGCCACACAAAATCCTGGGGAAACCCATCATCTGCTGGACCAGTAATGAAGGACTATCCCAGGTCTGTGCAGTCTTTAGAAAAGCAATTTAAGTCACTCACTCCCTGCTACCTTTCTGAGACTGGAAAGCAGCCTGTGCATCCCTTTCCTCAGATCTAGAATTATTTCATAGGGCTGGGAGACACAGCAGCAAGACGTCTGTGATTTTCCCCTGCTGACTGCTGAGAGGCTGCAAGCCCATCTCCGGTGGGCGCAGACACGCTGCCGCAGCTCACCTCCCTGATCTGGCCGTGCAGCTCCCACACACACGCCTTCTCCTGCCTGGTGGGAGACCCAGGAGCAGTTTCTGCAGCAGCATCCCTCCATCCTTTCCAAGCTGCAGCAGCCAGGAGAGGGTGGCTGGCGCCACACCATCAGGACACCACCCTGCCCACGATCGCTTTGTGTGACAGCTACTATCAACTTTGCCTAATTGCAGCCATCCTCCAGCTGACAGCTACCTTTGTGCCATCTCCAAGGGCTCGTCTCAGCTGTAGAGTTACAAGCCCTGATGTCCAGGTTCAATCTACACGTGCATCATCCCTCTCCCATCCAGTTGAGCTTCCCAGGCAGGGTAGCTGGTGGGGAAGGTGTCTGCTTGGGGTTGTGGTTACGTGGGTTGGTAATTTGCCCACACCCCAGCAGAAGCATGTTATAAATCACATCAGTGTGGCAAAGCCAGGGAAGCAAACATCTCTGCTCTGTGTTTGTGTGGGGCCAAGCATAACACCGCAGTGGTTTACCATGGGAGCCTGCACGTTATTGTAACACTAGCTAATCAGTGGTAGGTGCTAGTGGTCCTCTGGACCCTTCTCACACTGCCCAGAAAGACAAGCAGAGCCTCACAGGGCTCCAGAGCAGCCCAGCTCCCTGCGGTGCTGGAGCTCTGACAAGGCTGCTGGACGGAGAGAACTGAGGGGGGGTTTGGTGTCCACTCTAACATTGCAAACCTCCATCTTAAAGCCTTCTGAAAAACTTCTCTCTCCAGTGTCAAATCTGGTAGCTTTGCAATTTGGGGCTGTTTCACAAGTGAAAGTGGGACTCAACGGGCTACTGCAACAGACGCTGGCTGTCCGTAACGAGATCAGGGTGGAGAGAGAGGCTCAGGGAGCTAAGGTATCTGATGCAGTGCATCTGTTAATTTGGAGGAGCCCAGGACGGCGAGCTTTAGAAAGCCGCCTTTTCTGAGGAGTGTGGGTGCTGAGATAGCTGTGATTGGCACCCGGCTCGGGACTGATGGACAGGCGGGGAGGGAAAGGTGAACTCGGGGAGGAAAGGCAGGCCCGCTTCCCTCTCCGCTGGAACAGAGCGTGGCTCCCATTTGCGCTAATCCCATTAGGTCTGTTTGCACTAAGCCCCCGCCAGCGCTCCCTTGTCGAGAGAGTCTCTGCCTTTGTGCGGGCCAGGCTCAGCTCCACGACCGCCGCGAGCAGACGGGGAAGAAGAGCACAGTCCAACTGACCGTGCCTCCTTGTGTGATTAAATCATGGTGCAAGGCCATCCTGGCAAGGGAGCTCGGAGGTTCACAGCAGGCTAAAGTGTGCTTGCAGCACCGCAGAGGGGCTGGGATGAGTTCAAGAAAGGGATGGAAACAACAATGTGGGGTGAAAGCTGCTGGGGGCTGATCAGCTGGCCACGGAGGAAACTGAGAGACTCCCCCTGTCTTGGACGATGCCAATTCCCTGCTAGCAGAGGGGGAAAAGCTCCTGCTCTTCGATTAGCTGCTGTTAGCAGCACCCCAGCCTTCCCTCTATCAATCTGCCCATGGGAATAAACTGAGCTACGTATTCTGCTGGGGCTTCAATTTGAGAGCCCCCCAGAGAGGGGGCTGGTCTTGCTCTAAATCTCCTAATCCCCTTCATCACACTGCCAGACAACCAGAGACATGGCAGCAAACTGCCTGGGGCTGAGCCCCCCTGCCTCCCCTGAGCTGCTTGCAAATCCCAATCATCCTCCTGGCGATTACAGGGGCTTCTGCTGTAGCACAATATCCAATCTCCCCCACAGGCCACTGCAACATATGCAGGGCTGGGCTCCGTGGCTGCTGCAAGCAGAGGCAACCCTGCTCATCCTATTAACGGCAGCACACGGGAGGGATGAGCGGGGAAGGAGCCACCTCCCCGCAGCCTAGAGCCAGCCAGGGGAGAATGGCTTTGCAGCTTCCCTGTACCACACTCCCACTCCTCCTGCACGGTGGGTTCTGGACTTCATAGTCTCACCGTGGGTTATGGTTATTGAAGCCCATCACCGCCCTCTCCATGGCTAGCCCTGCTCTTGTGGCTCCGCAGCTGCCTGTGGGCATCATGGCACAGAACATCTCCTCTGACAGAGGAGATGGTGTCAGCTCTCCAACTGCTTTCCGCTCTTCTTGAACCCGTACCCCGAGCCTCAGGCTGGCAGAGCAGAAGCCCAGTGCCCTGCTCCCATGCCAGGGGTGCATCCTTGGCCACCGTCACAGCACAGGTAGGAAGCAAAGGCTGTGCCACCCCATTGCTCACCCAAGTAAGAAAGCCACCCTGGTGGGAGCTCATTGTCTGGGCACTTCAGCCAGCTCTGTGCAGAGCTCTGCTGGATCACTTTGTCCTCCCACCAGCTCTTCTTGGCCCAGGAATCACCTCAGGATCATTTTATTTCTTTAAAGACTCAGTGAAAATAGATCAGACAGTTCTGAGATTTCCGCTTGGTTCCCTGTTTCTGGCTTGCAGAAACGCCCGTTACTCTAGAAGTGACGAACTGAGACAAGGAACCAAATAAGCACAGATCTTCTGTGGCTAATAACAACACTGCTTTTAACTTCACAACTGAGCAAATCCATGCTGGGAAAAAGCCTCAGGAGTGGTAACTTCCAGGAGGAAAATGGTCCTGCTGCACCTGGCCACTCCCGGTTAGAGCAAGAAAGAGATCCCAAACCTTATCCATTTTACTGTGCAAGCACCGAAAATGAATCTGCCAGATCTGTGCAGGCGGATGGACAGCTGAAGCTGCAAGGTTCAGCTCATGAGACACGAAAATTAAGTTTTCCATCAAAATGGATGTCCCTGGCCTGGCACGTTCCCAGTTCCTGCTACAAGCCGAGGACCCTATTAAATCAGATGTACTTGAAAAACCCGGGTCAGAAAACAGCTTATGCAGCAAAGGGTTCCTTGCCCAGCCCGTCCCCCTTCACATGCTGTCCCCACCCGGCAGCCAGTCAGACCATCGTCCCTCTTTGCAGATGCCCCCACCCTAGGGGAGGCTGCCAAGGAGCAGGCAGGAGGAAGAGCTTCCCGTCTCCTCCACCTTAGGCTAATAATGATCCTTGTGGAGCCACAGGCTGTGCAAACCTCCAAGGACTAGTGGACTCGGCAGGGACACCAAAGCCCTGTGAGTTGATTCCATTTCAGTTGCTCATGGGGCCAGCCTGGTGGGACCATCCTGGGCTTAATGATCCCCCTTCCAGGTCCACCTGCCCCTCCACTGGGCGCTGAAACCCATCCTGAGGGCAGTGCTGACTGGGGACCCTTGTGTCAAAACCCCAAGCCATGCCAGGCAGCTGCAGCCTCCTCACCAGCAGCATCCCTGAGGCCACTTCCCACCCCGATAATCGATGTGTGCTGCCATGGAAACCAAACAGTTTCGGATGTGATGCTCAGGGCTGTGCAGGAGGACGGGAAAGGTTTGCTGCACTGGGGTGGGGCAAGAGGAGGGCAGAGGATGCCAGGGTGGGAGCACAGCGGATGAGGGAAGGAGAAGCAAGGAGGGACTGGAGGAGGAGGGGGAGTCGGTGGGATGGGACATGCTGGGGGTGCAGAGAAGGGTAGAGCAGAGGAGGGGAAGGAGGCACAAATGGAGAGCACAGGGATTCTGCACAGACTGGGCTGGCTGGGAGGAGGAAGGAGCATGAGGAGCAACTGTAAGCCATGGCGCAAGGCCAGCTATGTTCAGGAGGGACAGGGATGTCGTGGGACTGTGTCTCTGCCTGGGACTGTCATCCTTTAGTGGTGCTGGTTATCCTGGGGGCAGGTGGGTACTGACAGCTCTGTGTGGGTGTTACCTTCCCCCCCTGTGCCAGCTGTAGGACTCTGGAATCATCCTCAGCATCTGGATCTTCTTTCCCTGGCATCAGCAGGCAGCAAGGCCGCTTGCCCCCCCCCGGGACCCCTGAGATACATCCCTACTGCCCTGCCAGCATGTGCCCTGCTGAGAGCCCCCCACCCGCTCACCTGGGAGGACACGATCCCTTGGGAGCTGGGGGCATCAGTTCCCCTCTACATGTCCCACGGGAGAGCCCAGGGAGATGGGAATGGTAGAAAAGGAGTCTCTACAAAACCCCCACCAAGGAGACAACGGTCTACATCTTCACTTGGAAACTCTTCCTTCCCAGGGACACTTGCCGGCGTCTTCCTTGCCTTTGCCTGATGCTAAGGCCCCGGCAAGCCCAGTGCCTGCAGCTCAGCAAAGACAGAGGTGTGGTGTTGTGTGTGTGCCCAACACGGCCGAGACACACAGCACCCATATGTAACCCGACTAATGAGGGAAGCATCTCTACCCTGAGCTATTGCCCTTCCCTAGCACAGTCCGGCGTAAAGGCAAGCAGGAAAACACAACAGCCACAGCTGAGCAAGCTCCCTGCAGCTGCAGTAGGAAGCAGCCACAAATGTACCCTGCTTTGAAGTGGCCCAGCTGTTTCCAAAGGGTCTAAACTACCTAAAAAACACCAAAAAAAAAATCAACCATGCTTGGTAAAGGAGACGGTGAAATGGTGGGAAACGGCATCAGGTCTCCGAGGAGCAGTGATGGAGGTGGGAGGGGGTCTGGAGCTGGTTGGTGGGTCTTTCCCTGGATTCCACCTTAGCTGGTGACAGGTACAAGTGCAGGCAGCTTTGTGGCTGAAGATGTTTTCTCACTGAAACATTTTGGTTTTAAATAAAGGAGGCTGGTCTGTGGGAAACTGCTTTGTGGGGTTATCTTACTCATACCTGTGCAGAAATATCCTTTAGCTGGAAAACAGGAGTGGGGAAACAAAAGCGGTCACGCCAGGGCACTTTGCACCAGGAGGAGGGCAGCAGGAGCAGGTATCTCCCCACAGCCAGCAAAGCTCTTCACTGCCTCCAGGTACTTTCTTCCCTGAGAAAGCCCTGAGCCGCTCCCAGGGATGCGACAGGTAAGAATCCGTTAGGCACAGGCACCCGGGTTTTCACACTTTTATTGTAAAGCTTTAGGAAGGGCTAATTACAATGGAGTTGGTCATCTGACAGCTCAGCAAACAAACAGAACAGGAGAGAACGGAAAGGGGATCACGACGGTGTCATGCTCACTGCTCTGAACAGAAAGAATTACAAGGGAATCAATTGTGCTCACAGCGCCCGGGGAAAACCAAGCCCAAGGCCCAAAGCCTTCCCCGCACAGGGAAATGCATCACACATTGAGAGCAATACAACCTTAGCAAGAGGCATTGCCTTAGACATAGGTCACCATCTGAAAAATAGTTGGGTACTTTACTCTGCCGTAGGATTTCTCCTTTAGAAAAGCTACACCTGCATGTACATAAAACTGTACAAAAAACAAGGCATCACAAGCAAGGAAATGAAATCTCGTATAAATAGAACCAACACTGAAGAGCTACAAAGGGGTCGCTTAGATCCTTCCCACGCAGCCCGCCTGCTCCCTGGCTCCCACCTTTGGTTTTACCCCTGGCTTGTCCTAGTGCAGTGTGAGATACAGTGAACCCCTCCGCGGAGGCGTTGAACCCCCCTCCTCTTCCCTGTGCTTGTCTAGACTGGAGCCCGTGGGGAGCTTCCCCCTCCACGTGCACAGAGGCTTTATCCTTCTGGCTTATAATTGTGCAAATGAGCTTCTTTCTGACAGCACCTCTTCTTCGCCCTCCCCCAGGACTGATCCCCAGTGACACTGTCAACTTCACCCTGGGACAAACCCCCAGCACCCCCTCTCCCAGAACCAATGTCCAGCGCCTTCTCCCCAGGGACCCATTCCCGGTGCACCCCACACAGCCCNGTGCTCCCCTCCGAAGACCCAGCCCCACCATCCCTCTGTGCGCCCCCAGGAGAATCGTCCCCTCAGCCCTCCCTCCCCATGGCACGCATCCCCAGCACCCATCCCTCCCACCCCAAGAGGTCCCCCGCTGCACCCACCGCCCCCCTCGCACCACGCTTGCACTGAGAACATCGCCAGGTGCTCCAGGAGACAAGACGGCAACTCCAGCCTCACAGCTTCGAGTTTCGGGGATCCTCTGGTGACCCCGAGCAGAAGGTAGGGAGCCTACCTGCAGGCAAGGGGCTGGGGGAAGCTGCTCTTGGACAAGCACCCCTCAGATGTGGCTACGTCGCTCTCCCAGGGGGTCCCCAAGAGGGTCACTGGACACTGCCGCTGCCTGAGCGAGGGGAGGCGTGAGCAGTCGAGTTGGCAGTGGAGTCAAAGATCCTGGCCAATGAGGCCAAATTGCACATTCTGCCCAGTTTGGCCCTGAAACTACAGAGCTACAATAAAAACAAGTTCAGGAGCGTGACCTGCTCAGGCAGCCAGGCCAGGGGAACGCGGGCTTCATCGGGTGGCCACCACGGGCAAGGGTAGAGCAGGGATGCCTGGACAGGCGGGTGGACATCCACCAGGAGCATCGTGCCTGCCTTGAGGGACCCCCAGCCGGTCGGTGGGAAGCAGCAGCAGGATGCTGGGAGGAGGGTCCTGCCTCCTCCCGGTGGCACCCCGAGGTGCAGGGGCTGCGGGTGATGCAGTGCGGCGTGATACCGCCACACGGAAGGTGAGGAGCAGAGCTGGGGAATGAGGGAGCAGGTGCCAACAGGCACCTTCTGCCATCCGTCCCTTGTCACCCCGGCTCAGCTTGTACCACATCCCCTCAGGTCAACCGGAGCCACACCAGGGAGCTGACTGCATCTTGCCACCCCGCCGAAGGAAAGGGAGAGGAGCTGCTCAGAGAGAGGGAGGTTGGACGGGGGGAGGAGGCTGGGCAGGGGGGCCCCGGCGCACTGCACCCCAACAGGCACTACAGCTATGGCAGGGCAGTCTCTGACCCACGGTGGCTGGGGTGCCCTGTCCCTGCCATGTCCCCGTGACAGTCAAGCCCGGCAGATCCATCTGCGAGCCCCACGGTTATGGACTGCACGGACCGAAGATGAGCTGCGGGGGAAAGCGTCCTGCAGTTACCACTGGCCTCGCTCCCTAAGGAAGATCCCAGAGATGAAGACGATCGATGTGCACGTGAGTACGGGAAGAACAACGGTGCAGCACAGTCTCTCCCCGCATCCTGGCGGGGAAGGACCGGGAAGGGCTACCCAGGAACGAGGCGCGAGGCCCCGGACCCCTCCTGCCAGGGGTGCACGCGGAGCCCCCCAAAACAGGACTGTGCCCCAGCTCCCAAGGGAGCAGAGAGGCTCAGGAAAGCACCCAGATGTCATCCACTGGGGAGTCCCTTGAGGGGCGAGGGGGTCCTCTCCCCACCACATGGGCAGCATTGCCCTGCATGGGTACCCTGCAAGGGAGTCGAGGATGCCGGGGCAGCGAGGACCTGCTGGCGAGACCGGTTGACCTTTGACAATGGAAGAGAAAGCTGGATCCCGTGAGAGTGGCCCTGTGGCCTAAGGGCAGCGGGAGTCCAGTGGGCAGGGGCTCGGTGGCCCCCCATTGTGACCCTGAGACAAAGCTCCTCCTCACAAAGGCAATGGTGGCTTACAGGCGGACGGGATGGAGGTCGAAGGCATCCCACAGCCGGCCCCACGGGCATCCCCTGCCCCGGAGGAGGCACGAGGCGATGGGCTGAGACGCCACAGCCAATGACGACCTCCCTGCCAGCAGAGTTGGAATGAGGGCTTCTCCGGACCCAGCCGGTCCCTTCACTGGAGGCTTCCCCATCCCTCCTCCACCTGCCGGGTGCAAGGCCACCACCAGGGAACCCCCTCCTGCAAAGCAGACCCCGCCTATGGCACCGGACAGTCCCGAGGGACCCTGCAGCTTGTGGGCACAGTGACAACGTTCAGAAAGAGATCCAGGCTGAAAAATAGCAAAGTCCCTACAGTCCGGCTCGGATGCTGCCCCTCTCCTCCAGCTCCCCAGCTGCTGTTTCAGGGACTGGTCACATCTCTATTTACAATATAGAACATGAGTGTGGGCCGGACGCTGCGCTCCCGCGGGCTCTTCCACGCAGCAAATCATTCAAAGCTGGAACTTGCTCCCTGTGGTTTGTTTGTTTTCTTTTTTTTTTTCTCTCTTTTTTTTTTTGTGTGTTTTTTTTTGTTCTTTTTGTTTAAACGTCTTTTGTTTCAAGGACAATAAAAAGTTTTGATCAGGCAGGACTTGAATGTCATTCCTAAGATTCGTATTTACAGGAGTCTACAGCAAAGAGACAGGCAGCTCGCTCCCCGTGCGTGGGGACACCCCTCGTCCTATGCCCCAGGAACTCCACCAGCTCTGCGTGGACCTTTGGTACGTAAGCCCTTCTCCCCAGCCATGCCCTCCGCACCAGGAGCCTGCCCAGCCCTCCCCGGCGACACAGCAGTTCGGAGACATGCACCCACAAGTGCTCGGAAATCGGGTTTCGGATGCTTTCATCCTTCCCACCCACCCCCGGCCCCAGGAAACAATGGGTTAAAAAGACGCTCCTCTCATCCCTGCCTTGCCCTGCCCTGCTGTCCACTGAGACCACTGCCTGGAGAACTGGCCGCTGGAGCGATAAAGCATTGAAGTTTAAAATGTTCCTCTGGACACTGGCCTCAGAAGCGCATCTGCTCCCTGCCCCTCACGCCCAGCCTCACAGGTATATCTCCCTCTTGGTGGTC
This sequence comes from Rhinoptilus africanus, assembly GCA_013400135.1. Taxonomy (NCBI): domain Eukaryota; kingdom Metazoa; phylum Chordata; class Aves; order Charadriiformes; family Glareolidae; genus Rhinoptilus; species Rhinoptilus africanus. The sequence goes on from VXBO01009212.1 coordinate 411,822, forward strand.
TGGGACGAGGGGGTGGTGGCTGGCTGAAAGTCCGAGGTCTGGGTGAGAGGAATTTCCTCCATGGGAGAGTCCTTGCAGGGCTCATGGCTACTATTGGAGAAGGCACTGTACGTAGGGAGCAGGCGAAGGTTGGCCATTTTGGTGCTGCGCTCTTCTGAGAGTCTGGGGCTGCCATTCCCGACTTGCTCTTGACTCCCTCTGTCTTGGTAAGGCACAAAAGTGGAGAGTTTGAGGGCGTTCTTGGGCCTGCGGCTGGGGGAGGACTGGCCGGGCATCCAGCAGGTATCGGAGTGGCCGAACTCTGTGCACTCCCGGGTACAGGTCCCAGTCATGGCTACATCGGGCAGAGGCCGGAGATCTGCAGAGAAGCAAGCAAGAGCATCGTTACGCACACCCGGGTACCACCAGCTTGGGATGTGAGGATGGAGCATAGGGAGGAGCATCAGAGCCTGGACATCTCTGTCCTACCCGCACCCTCCCACAGTGGGAGGGGACAGCTGGACCCACAGCCACACCGGGAGATGGAACCACGGCTACTCAGGCATCCAAGGCAGAGCTGGGAAGGAGCCCAAGGCTCCTGGCAGCCTTTGCCTCCCACCCAAGACCACAGCCCCAGCTCCTCCTGGACAAGCATCCTCCCTGCAGCACGTATGTGCAGAGAAGTGGGAGGCAGAGCATGGGCAGAGGTCACCGAGCCTACCCCTTTAGGAGACGAGCATTGCACAGGAGGAGCTCCACAACCTGAATTTCCATGGCAGGAGACAGGCTGCCATGAGACTTGTCACCCCACAGCTGCGAGCACCACCCGAACCCTGATAGGCTCCAGGAACTCCTTTGGTCCAACACCTTTGGCCATCACTGTCAGCTTCACCACGCAGAGACAGGGAACTGCCGTAAACACAGTCAGGGTCCTCTCTGCCCTGAGGTACAAGGCAGCCTTTGGCAGCTCTGCCCTGCTCACAATCAGACATGCCAGGCCTCCTGCAAGCCTCCCCAGACATCCATCAGCAGGAGCCCCAAGTCCAACCAGAAGTCCTCAGACACTGGCTGGTCTCCTGCGGAGCCTGAAATGCCCGAACACAGCAAAGCACACATGGGCAAACCCATGCCTAACCCCAGAGAGGCTGGACATACCTGAAACTCGTGAGTCCCTGCCCCAGCAGCACCAAACACCTGCCCCTGAGAGCCAGGTATCTGAGGGCATCAATAGCTCCCTGCTCCTGGCATGGTCAGGAAATTCTGACCACCAGCTACACCAGTTCATGGTCTGGTGTCCTCACATACTGGCCACTGTCTACCCCAGACACTACAAGACCTTCTTGAGCTTTGGCCATGCATCCTTTATACATGGAGTACCTGCCACAAGTCTTCAGAGGCCGAAACTTGGCATTTCCACGCAGATGTGAGTGTCCCTCCAAGAGGCATCCCAGACACAAGCCATTCCTTGACATCTACCCCAACTTGGGGCACAACACAGCCCCCTGTCACTGCCCGCTACCACAAGCACCCGCTGGCAGATCAAGCCTGGTGCTGATGCTGGGATGAAAGCGGGGGTTGCTCATGACCTTGAGACTGCTCTGACTTGCAGACATCCCTTCTTGTTCACAGAAATCCTCTCCGATTCTCCACCCAGCACCTCGCTCCCTGCATTGCTGACAAACAGCCCTGCAGACGGATGGAGGGAGATACTAAGGAGCTCTGGTGACGTGAGATATATGGGGTTTTCACCAGCTCAGGGCAAGCTCCTTCCCACCAGGTACACACTGGTACTCCTAATCCTCTCTTCTGAAAAAAGGGCAGACCCCTTGACACTCCCTCAGCCCTGGGAAGAAGTAAACCAGAGCCATTCACACTGTGCTGGGGGGTCTGCCCTCATCAGCACATCCCACCGACCACCAGTTCAGAACTCTCAGACACAGGCATCCCCGAGTCACCCTGGCACAACTTTCACACACAGGCAACACCGGGATGCAAGGAAGGTCTCTGCAGGAGAAGGCTCCATACAATGCTGGGAATGGTTGACAAGGCTCATATGTGACAGCTAAAGAGACAGGCATGGAAGAAGGGGCAAAGTGAGTAGCAAACTAGTGCGTGAGCATATCTGGCCTTAAAACAACCCCCAGCAAATGTATCACAAATTCTCAGCTCCTCTAGGGGCTGAGGCACCCCAGTTTTTCTCCTCTGGATCCTGCAGAGGCTCTTTCACCCATGCTGCTCCCCGTGCTGGGAGCCGCCTCCCGTGTCCCGTCCCCTGGCGCACACGTAAGCTGTGATATCCTGGCAGAAGCCATAAGGACATACCTCAGTGCAGACCCCCTTCACAGCCTGCTCCGCTCAGGGGACTCTAATGAGGAGCAGAAAAAGGACGAGAGGGTCACATCATTTGCACAGTCCCCAGCCTCCACACCCACCCTTAGCATCCTCCTGGACCCTTCAGCCTCTGTTAGCCCTCCCCGTTGCATTTCATCGAGCCCCACAGCATCCCTCTGGTACCCATTGCCTTCAGGAGTCTCTTGGCCTTTCCTGGCCCTGCTCCAGCCTCCTTGAGGCCACCAATCTCTCACTAGTTTCTCCAGCCTTATCCTAGCCCCTCTGGAGCCCACCGGACCTTGCAGGACTCACATGGGAACCTGAAGCAAAGCTTGAAGCCACCTGGCTTGTGGCACGGTGAGCCCCTGCGTGCAAAGGGACTGGGGCCGTGTGTCACAGGGCAGCGTGCACACACGCACACGGATACAGCCCAGCCGGGTGCGCGCTGACGTGCCCGTGCACCACAGACGGGCACGCTCAGACAAACTCGTGCGCAGGGGACAGCCACGCTCACGCTGCAGGGTGCAAAAGCAGGAGCGTCACAGGGGACGAGATGCCTGCACAGGCCAGCGTGAGGGCACAGCTTGCCTGAGCAGGTCTTTGGGGTCACTCTCAGGGCTGGCCACAGGCCAACTGTCCTATTTCCTGAGCGCTGTGAGGGAAAATTGCGTCATTTCTTTCTCCTAGATACGGATATAAAGCAAGATATGAAACCAGAGGCAAGACAGCTCAGTTTTCATCTCTACTCTTCGCAAGTTAAAGCAGAGACCGGAGTCTGTGTCCTAGATGATCCACCAGGTCTTCTCCTCAGGTCAATAGGTGGCCACCGGCTTGGTCATTTTGAGGTTGTGTTACATTATCTTTCACTTCTGTTCAAGAGGCGATATCACTGTCTATCTCTCTCATCTGCTTTCCTACCAGACAAACAGGAGGACTCATCATCATTTCCACTTCCAGAAATGCCTTGGTGCTCTGCACTCCCAGGGTGGGGAGTGAACAAAGGCCACCTCTTCTTGCTCTGGAGGAAGGTGTTTTGTGGCGGGTACTGGCAGGACCGAAATAAAAGCTATCTTTCCAGTGAAGAAAGCCATGGCGGTTTCCTCATGCCAATGGCAGCTTAGAAATCACAGGATCAAGCAGGAACGCTGTGTTCAGAGTCTTTTATTCTGCTTTTCCCATTGTCTGTTTCTGGCACTAGTCTTTTTCCAGCGTTGTCCCTTCACTTGCAGTGAGATGCTGGCATCGGAGCTCTGCCACTAAAGGAGCGTATTATGTGCCATGAACACAACTCGCTCTGCTTTAAGAGCTCGGGAACGGGGCAGGGTGTAATTCCTGAATAGCTGTGATTTAGGGCAAACACCACCCTACAGCTTAATTCTCAGTAGATGCCGGTGATTCAGGGACTTTAATGTGCCACCATAGACAAGCAGAAACCTTCCTTTGGGGATAAACTACGGTGGAAATTTTACCTACAAAACGGTGATTCTGGATGCCCTGCAGTGTGGTGAGGAGGCAGAGCCCAAACCTCACCTGGGACCAAGGTGCCCTCTTCACTTTACAAAGTGTACTCTGTATGTCAGATTCCTCCCCACTTCAGGAACGCAGTTTTGTGGCCCCGATCCCCTGAAATCTGACAAAGTTCCCAGGTGATGAAGAGGATGGCCATGCCTGTTCCAGCATCTCATTCCTCCACGGCATCTTGGCCACGAAAAGTGAAATCTTTGCCTGAGCTGCTGCCATGTTTTCCTGAGATTTGCCTTCTCACTCTGCTCCTTCAGAGGGTTGGCCATTCCCGTTATCGGCATTTCCATGCCACAAGGCTGTACTCCACTGCCAGGAGGGCTGGGTGGTTGTTTGGACATTCGCAGTCCTCACAGACTTCTGGCTCCCCCCTTTCTACAGCTTTGCGTTTCTCTAGCATCCTCTTGTTAGCTGCCTCTGGGCTGCTCTGCCTCGGCACATTGCATAGGAATGAATCCGGGGGAGTAAAAGTCGCATCCCTTTGAACTTTTCAGATGAAAAGGCGGCATGGTTGGGGCTTTACACCCTGAGCCCTCCTTCTCTCTGGAGGAGGGGAAGTTCTCTGGAGCCTCGGCTCTATCCTGGATGCTGGCATGGCTGTTCTCGTCTCCTGACATCCAGGGCATCTCTGCTCTTTGTGAAGGAGACTGTGCCAGGCTGTCTCCTCTGGGAAGAGGCACATATTGGTGCCGCTGCTAATTATTTCTCTCGATATATCCCCACACAGGGCAGGAACACATCCTGTTGCAGCCACTTGCAAGGGCTCCTCTAATAGTATTATTGCTCTTAGTGGGGAATGTCAACAGTGCACTTAAGTACTGTTAGACAGGAGACAAAAGCAGGCAGCCTCATTCAGCAGGCGCTTTTGTCTCCTGCAGTAGATGTGCAGAGGTTCACTCGCCCACTGCAAGCCAGGTAGCTTCAAGCAGAGGCCAAGAGCCAGCCTCAATCACTTTATTTTTTTCTTTTGCCACCATCTGACACGTCTGCAGTCTGGTTTGGTTCTCCTTGTCTTCCGTTCACGTCAGACATCCGCACCGTATGCGTGGTGTGCGGCACTGGGCGAGCAGGGATGGTGCAGCACAGGGGGGGCAAACCTTGCGGGTGAGGGGATGTAGCGGAGCAGCTCTGGGAGGGAAAACAGTGGGACTGTGGGGATGTGACACAGCAGAGCATGGCAGAGAAAGCAGAAAAGCCCGGGAAGGGAGGAGGAGGGAAGCACAGCATGCTAGGAGGGACTGGAGACATTCAGCAGCACGGAGAAATGGGGAATATGAGAGGGTGGGGAGAGCAGCTTGGAGGCAAAGCAGGATGCTTTCCTGAAGCGTTAGATGAGGAAGACTCATCTTCCCTACCCAGAGCACATCGGACACTAATTTCAACCAGCTAGCCCTGTCCGGAGCCCAAAAGCACTGTCCTGCTTCTGGCCTCGGCCAGGGGGTAGAAGGGAGGAGTGCGCCCCATGCTGCAAAATGAGGGCTGGGGTGCAAGGCGTCTCTTTCAAAATGACTGCCTTCAGCCAGGGAAGGACGCAGTGCTTCTAGTACAGACAGCTTTGCCACCTCTATCGCCCTGGTGTGGACACATGGAAACGTCCCTTCTCCCACACTGAGCCTTCAGGGCTCTACAGACCACCCCTGGGACACCCTTTACAGTGGTGACCTCCCATGACATCGTATCTCAGCAGCACTCTCCTCCCTGCCTGCCCCTACAGCATCTATGCAATGGGAACAGCTTCCCCAATGCCGCTCTTTCCAATGCCTCCCTTCCTACAGCACTGCTCCTGAGAGCAGGCACCATTCCCCTACTCCACCACAGCCTACCGGTGCCGTTCTCCTGCACCATCGCTCCCTCCAGGTACTACTCCCTGGAGCGCTCACACCTACAGCTCCCGTTGTCTCCAGCGCTGTTCCCTACAGGCACCATTCCCCTACCGCGGCACTGCTGACAGGTACCATTCTCCCATGCCACTCTTCTCTATAGGTACCACTCCCCTACAGCGCGACTACCTACAGGTATCGTTCCCCTACAGCGCTCTTCCCCACAGGTACTCTCCCCCATGGCGCGGTTACCGAAGGTACCACTCTCCCGTGGTGTTGCTCTCTACAGGTGCCGTTCCCCTGCAGCGCCATTCTCGGGAAGCATCATTCCCCCATGGCGCTGCTGCCTACAGGTACTGGTCCCCCACGGTGCCACGTCCTCCAAGTGCCATGTTCTGTGCCGTTGCTCCCTCCAGGTATTGCATCCCCCCGCTGCTGTCTTCCCTCCAGGCACCGCCGCTCTAATGGTGCCATTTCCTCCAGGTACCATGTTTTACAGCACTGTTCCTTCCAGATACCACTTCCCTGCGGTGCTGTTTCCTCCAGGCACCAATGCTTCGTGGTTTGCTCCCTCTTCACTACACCCTAACGGTACAGCTATTTGAGTAGTGTGCCCCAACATCCCATTTTCTTATACTGGCAGCCCCAGTGCTTTGCCACTCCTCTACTCTACTCTACTCTACTCTTCATGTCTTTGCAACCTGGCAGTGCCGGGATGACTCTCTTGTACTATCCCACCCCTCGACTCACCCCTCTGTGTCTTTCCCCCGCAGTAGCATGCTGGACCCAGTAGCCCTGAGGAATCCCCCTACATCGGCAGCAAGAGATGCTCAACAGCCCATCCCCAGCTGCCCAGCTCAGCACGGGCTTCCTTTGGTGTACAGGAGCTCGGTGGCTCCTTCCCAACCTGTCTTCCCCTTGCTTTTGGGAGAGGGGAGACGTGCTGTAGGTGGCTGTGGAGCCCTGCTCTCCTTAGCAAAGCCCAGGCACAAAGTCTGCCTTCAAGGTCCCCAGATGAGGTGGGCACAACCGGTGTGTTATCCCAGCAGGGAATGCCCACCCTCCAGACACACGGGACCAGAGCGGGCAAGCTCGCCTTCTGCAGCTCCTCAGTCCACCTCCTTTCTGGTCCCTGATTCCCACATCACATGTGGACGTGACCAGAGCCCTCTACCTCCAGAGCAGCACAAGCACAACACCAATTTCACTTTCCAGGCCTTGGGGAAGGCTGTTGGACTGCTGCCCATTTCCACAGCAATGCTCCAGAGATCAATGAGTACAGAAATATCGGAAGCTGAAAGCACAAGCGGAGAGCTCCCCGCAGTCCACGTTAGTCCCTATTTTTCCTAGACTGAGCTAACGTCATCCCTACAACACTCAGGCAGACGGTTTGCAGGACCATTCCTAGCACTACAACACCCAGACAGACGGCTTCGGGGACCAATTCTAGCACTACAACACCCAGACAGATGGCTTTCCAAACTTAACACCAGCACTACAGCACGCAGACAGATGGCTGCTGGTATCTGAGACCGACCCGACACTGCCCATAAAGGTGGTTACTGCAGTTCAACGCCACACCTACAGCTCTCAGGGCAATAACGAGCAACACCCGCTCTTACAATAAATACCGAGAAAGATCCTCAGACCGATGCCAGCACACAGATGGATTTCTCCTAGGCACCAAAGTCAAGAGATATAATGTGCACAGCCATTTCCTCCAGACCCTACAGCACTAAGCATCTCTCCCCTCATGCTAAACAATAGTTTCTAAACACCAGCACAGACAGCTTGCTCCCAAGTTAATGGCCTGTCAGCCCCCAGATGCATGCGTGGATCAAACCATGGCCTCTGGAGTATATCACACCAGCACTCACTGACTGCAGCACCGACGCAAATGACTTCCGAGATTCTGCCAAGGGTATCGCAGCAGAACCGGCACGTAACTAACGTGGACAGATGCACCCACCAGCCTCACCGGCGCAGGTAGTGCTAAACCACTTTGTCAGCAGCGGGGGCCTGAGCCCAGGCTCCCAGGGGACATGTTCTTCCCTTGCTCACTGTAGCTGGAGCTTGAGGCACCACCTCTGTCCCTGCACACTGCAGGTGGCTGTGTGACAGCGGCTGGCGGGGAAGCGCAGGCATCCCACAGCCACAATGCCACAGCAACGGGAGGCGATCTGTACCCCGTGCCAGCAGCAGGAGCACCCAGACGGGCGGCTCTGGACACTGACCGTGCTCCTGCAGGGACCAGGCAGAGCTCACAGGGCGCAACGACAGACTATGGCACCCGCAGGACTCCCAAAAGCACCATCTGCCCCGCCACCCCCCCACCCCCAGCAGCTTCACTGCAGTCCCTGCGATACCCAGCGAACCAAATTCAATCCCTCCCTAACAGATTTTGTGCTTGCAGTGCCACTTACACGATCTCCTACCCTGGCACAGTGGGGTTTCAACCTTTGCTGGACTATAAAAAGCAGAATTATTCATTAAATTACTGAATAATTATATTAAGAACTACCTTAATAGGATTACGGGGTTCAAAGGTCAGGAAATGCCAAAATTAGGATTGTCCATGCCGTCCTTAATGCGCTTCATGAGAAGTCTGCTCCGTGATGCAGACTAGAATTATGCTCTGGTGGAAAATATTTTCCCTGGGGTCCTTTTGTGCCGCTGGGGAAGAGAACAGAGCCACCTGGGAGATATACTAGGCTTTTCAGGAAAAATAGGCTTTGCCAGTGAGACTCTACCCCACAGGCTGCAGAAATTGGGGAAGGTACAATGAAAGGGTCAAGAGATCACAGAAAATTACATCTCTAAAGCATGAGGCTGGAGGAAAGGGGGATTGCTTTACTATTGAGATAACAACCAGCAATTTCCTTTCCTACCTCCGTCTGGAAGTGAAATATCTGGACAGATTTTACTGCCACTTTTAAAAATATTTGTTAAGTGGCATATGTCCGCAATGAAAAATTTGTGTCCTTGCAGTTAAAGTTTGCCAAAACTTCTAGCAACTGAAAACAAAGTCAGGTAATGAGCATTACTGGACATTCTTCTTCATCCCCGTTGTATAAAACACAGCAACAAGTCTAGCTCCACAATGAAATCCTGGTTCCTGTAATATCCAAACACTGTCCCCTGGCCAACCAAGAACTTCTCGTGACACCTACAGACAACAGACATTCAACAAACACCCACCAGAAAGCACGAAAGAGTCACGGAATAAGCAAACTCTGCAATAATCAAAGAATCCTCCCAGTAGCTTGATTTGCTCCTGCAGCACCCAGCCCAGATGAGTAACTATTCCCGTAGTACCTTAAGGACTCCATGAAGGTCTTGACAAGCAGTTGTGGGCAGTGGAGCAGACACCTTTCTTCCCCCCCCTGCCCAAGGAGGAGGGGCAGGGGGGAGCACAGGGCTCTCCTGGCCTTTGAGTCCTCTCTTGCAAGGGCTAATGACGGTTATGTAAATGAGCAGAGGAACACCACCTGCTGTCCCCAGGGGCTGTCAGCTCATGCATGCCTTGTATGCGCATTCCTGCTACTCAAATACCCACACAATTGCTCCTTCCACATTCCCCTCTTGCTTTTGCTGATGCCTCCAGTGCATAGGATTCCTCCCAGCCCCTCCTGGTAGGGGTCCCAGCCTGGGGTTTTGGGGCTGACCTGTCCCTCTGTCCAGCCAGGGCTCCCCAGGGACACAGGCATGCGTGGCCCAGAGCCTCCTGGCATGTCCTGGTGCTGCCAGTTGATGGGAGGAGGGTGACCAGAAGGGCAGGAGCAGTGCTTCCCATGCCGGTGAGAGCTCTGGCTACCCACTGACCCAGCTACAGGGTGTCTATAGATGGGGTGCCCTTCCCCAGCCCAGGCAAGCCACACTCCCCAGTGCTCCTTGCACCTTCCCCCAGGTGCAATGCCCTCTCCTGCTGGGGTCTGCTGCATCTGGGGAACGGCAGGAGAGCTGAGGTTGTGGCCCCTGCGGCACCAGTTCCTAGGGAGCTTGCGGTCCATATTATTATGGGTTTCTGACACCGTGGTCCTTTTACCTCATCTCCTTCGTTCCTTCCCAGGGCATCACTGAGGCACACAGAATCAGAGTCACCGAATCGCCTGGGCTGGAAGGGGTCATGGAGTCCAACCATTAACCTACCCTGACAAAACCACCACTAAACCACATCTGTAAGCACCACGTCTGCCTGTCTTTTAAATACCTCCAGGGATGGCGATTCAACCGCTTCCCCGGGCAGCCTGTTCCGATATTTATTTGATAACCTTTCTGTGAATAATTATTTTTCCTAATATCCATCCTAAACCTCCCCTGGCACAACTTGAGGCTATTTCCTCTTGTCCTATCACTTGTCCCCTTGGAGAAGAGACTCACCCCCACACCCCCACCTTGCTACAACCTCCTTTCAGGTAGTTCATGGCTCCTGGAGGGGGCTGGAGTCCCATGGCTCCTGCAGGAGGATTGTGCCCTGTGTTTCTGCCACTGCTTGAGAAGCTGGTGACACTCCTCTGCTTGCACTGAAAGCCTTGGGGCAGCAGTGGGGACATGTGGAGCAACCCCCATGCCCCGGGCCACCCCACAGCTGCCAGGCACAGGATGTGTTAAAGCAGCAAATGCTTCTTATAGAAGGAACCTGAGCTTTACCTTGTGCCTGAACCTTGGAAAGGCCGGGATCTGATCCTCTCCGACCCAGCCCCTCTGCTCAGGCACAGGGCTTGGGGGGAGCGTACGGAGGGGTCCCCTCCAGCCCACATCCCACACACGCTTCCAGGGGAATTGCAGCCCCTCCATCTCTGGGGCTGGCCTCTGCACCCTCCTTCTGCTGCAGCCCACTGCTCCAGCCTCCCTCCAAGGGTTAATCTTCCTCTCTAGAGCTTCTCAAAGCTAATTAGAAAGAGCCTGGGCAAGTGTGGTGGCAGACACCGCTGCACTTATCTCTCCACTTCCGGGGCTCTGCCCTTATCATTTAATTAAAGCTACAGCCATGCTTCCCTTCCTGGCAGCAGCTAATCAGGGAGGGCACTGGAGCTTGAGGCAGCCTTTGCCAGTTCACCAGGGAAGAAGGGAGAGAAGGGCAGGGAACATGCCCCGGGAAGGACAATAAAAGGGAGAAGAAGATAAAGAAAAGAGTCCCTTTGTGCTGGCAGCCCGGGGACTGGGAGGGCAGCAAGGGACCAAGCCTCAGCCTCAGTGCGAGTCTGCCAGCCACGGTGCTGTGCAGGGGGGAAAACGCAGGGCCCTCTCAGCTCTGGATGGACTTCTGCCATGTCAGCCTAGGAGTGAGCCAAGAAAGCTGCCTCCACCACAAGCTAGCTCCATCTCCCAGCAGGAACAGGGCCCTGGACCCTCCGCTCTGCTCCAAAGAAGCTCTCCCAACAAGGCAGGCTGAGATGCACCCCGACACCAGAGCCCATGAGTGCCACATGCCCCAGCGGCAGAGCAAGCCACACTCAATGCTCCCACAGGCAAGGAACGACCCAGGCCACGCAGTACCCAGCATCCCAAAGACATGTGGGGACCCCCAGAGTGCTGGGGAAGAGACCCGTCCAGGAGGGATGCCACCAAGCCACAACAGAGATGTCCATCAAGCAACAGGAGCGATGTCCAACAAGCAACAGCGACTGCAGCGAGCTCCAGCATCATGTCTCTGTGGGAGAGCAAAGATGCATAAACCCCGAGAAATGCTGTTCTTTGAAGGCCACACAATGGTGTGTGGGCGCAGCTACGCAGGGATATGTGCTGGCATACATTCAAGGAGAGACTCAGCCATTTGGGGGCAAACAACCCCCCACCAATGCTGACAGCTTCTGTGCCAAATTCCACACCTCTCTTCCAAAGCATGGTTAAGCTAATGGATCTTGAAAAGAAACTCTTATAACCAGTTTGTTAGCTGGGCTGAGACAGCATGTCTTGTTCTCAGAAAACAGTTGGAACACCTCTGCTAAAACTTAAGAAAAAAAGAAAACGAAATCATCCTGAGGGAAACCCAGCATGGAAAATTTAAGTTTTAGTGTTGGAAATTTGCTGAAGTGACAAGCAGTCGAGAATAAGTCTGTACAACACAAAATGTCAAGCAGCCTAAGGCGGCACAGTCTATATAATGATCTTCATTGCAGGTTCCAAAATCTGCTCTGAAGGCGCAGCCTGGTTGAGACGTATGCGTGTGCTTGGCATGCTCTGAGCAGGAGGAACACAGCAATTGTTTTCAGCCTTATGCCAACACTGTCCAGTCCTTCCTCTGATGCTGAAAAGTGTGGTCCTCTCCCACCATTGCTCACCTGCTACTTCCTCGATCATCTCACTCTCCTAATCATACGAGCAAGCATTAACGTGTGATTTTTTTTTCTTTTAATTAATTTTCAGCACGACCCGTTTCCTTGCCTCACCTACAGGCTTGTGTCGGAGCGGGCAGTGGCATGCGCAGCCTAGGAGTGCGTTGCAAGGTGCGCCAGTTCATGTGCACGGGGACTCAGGAATACGAGTCCGGTTTTATGAGCACCTTCTGTGTTTGCTCCTTGGTGGCTGCCTTTCATCGTACGTTTGTATTAAAGCTCTTGTGTCAAGGAGAATGGAACTGGCATACGCGTGTCTGCTTTTGAACAAAACCATTGTTAAGCTCCATCAACAATTTAATAATCTTTCACTAGCAGGACAATGAATCGGGGGAAATTATTCTTGCAGGGGGGCCGGTAGCCACACAGCAAAGTGTTGTTCGCGGCCTTTGAAGTCACATAGGTGTTTAACTGACAAAAGAAAGCACAACTTTATGAAAAGAGCTTGCCTCAACAAGGGGATTGGGAAACAAAGAAAACCAAGACCACTTGGAGAGAAGCAGAGCAAGGGAGAAGGAAGAGCCCTTGGAAGAGAGTCAAGCCAAACCCCAAGGAAACTGGGAGAGGAAATGACAGTACGGATTTGCATGCATACGCTTTGTTTTCTTTCCACAGACCTTTCCTGGGCTGTTTAAGAGTAACGTGAGCACATTCGCTTGTCATTTCAGCTTTTTTACAGTCTGTTCTGACTGTGGAAACATGCCGGTTGCCTGAAACATAATGCAGACATTGAGGAGGAAGAGGCCAGATCTTTGCCAGAATTTGTGGTGAATATTTGAAGGATCAGGGGACTGGCATTAAATCCAGGGCTGATGGTCTTGGGCTGCCCTGAGGAGGAAATGGCTGTCTGCTGATGGAGAATGCACACAAAGACCCGGATACCACACCCAGGCACAGAGAACCAAACGCACGTGAAATCCAACATACAGCAGTTTTGCGAGCGTTAAACCAGGGGTATGGTCATGAAAATTTGGAGGAATGATCCAACAATCCAACACCAAAGGAAGGTGCCTGACTGCTGGTTGCTCACAGATCAAGAGCAGCCCAGGCAGCAGAGCCTGAACCTCTGAACTACCCAGCCCATTTCTCTGCAGCGAACAGACATGCCATAAACCCGGCTGAAAACACGCATTATTGACGCCTCGAACACCCACAGACTCAGAGGCTGAAAATCTGCAGTGGAACTGGCTAAATGGGGAGAGATTTCGTGGCTGGCACACGGCAGAAGCAGCATATGCACTGGTCACATCCTCCTGTGGTGCAGCCAAAAATACATGCCAAGAAATCAACCCAGGTGGTTAACATTTCAGAATCGAACCACTTGCCATCTTGCTGGCTTGATTCCCCACTGAGGCATTGAAAGGATTTGAAGGGCTGATGGCCATGGCTGGGGAGAAGTCACCTTCTCGTGTCAAAATAGGAGGTATCGACACCAATGCAGCTGGCTAAAGGTGCAGCTCTGAGCTAACAGGAGGATATCAGTGCGCTGGATGCAACTGGGGAAGTTTGGGAACGGGGCAGACTGGTAATGGTTTGTTTGGGAAGAACCAGGAAAAAAAAAAAAAAAAACCGCAGATCCTGGTGGATACTGCTCTGCCCTATGTTTGTTATTAGTATGGCAGAAATGCGATCCTGTGGGAGACTGGAAAAAAGAAGGATAATCGCTTCCAATAGGGAATATCAACCTCCAGCTACCCCTGGGTGCTGCAGTTTACAGACTGCTGGAGGTTAGATGCAATAAAGTTAGCACCACTCGAGGGAGACCTGCCAACGGCAGTCCTAAAGGCGCAGAATGAATAAAACACGCTTTAAAGAACGAGCGAGGATTAAACCTGCTGCCTAACGTCCTGGCAGGACAGCGGGGATACATCATCGCCTCGCATTAGAGGCAGGTTGGCAAAGGGGATTTGCCAGCTCTGTCACCCCCAAAGCACAGCACAAGGGAACAGCAGGATGATCACGGGAAGATTTTGATTTCACGGTCCAACAGAGATGTATGAAAACTTCCAGAATCCGTCCAAGGCCATAATTTTTACAGATTATTTTTCAAAAGGGAGAAGACGGTAATAGCAGGTCTGCTTCGTGTGCATAGTCCATAGCAATAGAAAATTTGTGTGTAGCATCGAGTAAAGCAGCGGTGTACCTGTTTGAAAGAGCAGCCCAGAGCAGAACAGGTAGAGAGCTCCAAAGGGTCTGTGATTTGAAAGGTCTAGGATCAGCAATTGACCCTCTGAAGGAAGCCATTAATCATCATTAAGGAGGTTTATGTCCCGAGGGACCAAGAGGCACAACAATGCCAGTCTTGTGTCCTATGATGTGGGTTAGCAAAGATAAAAAACAGGGCTTGGAGAATGAAAAATAAAATGCGTCTGGGCAGCAGGGTTTACCTGCAGCAGGGAACTGCCTGAACACGGGAAGGGTTCGGGATCCAGCTGCTGAGGGAAACTGATAGGGTGAACAATACCTTTGAAGCAGCATTGTTTTCAGGAAAGGCAAGATATTTGCCTTCTCTCGCTGATTTATCTGCATCTCTGTGGGTGCCCCTTCCTGTGTGGCTAATAAGCGGCAAGACGCTAGACACAGAATACACAATTTCTTTTGCTTTTATTCATTTTCTTTCTCGATATAATAAGTCTTGCTTTTGTCAAGATCCCTGTTGTCTGGGTAATTTCATCTAGAGATCCTCAAGGAACTGAGATCTCCATATCCCTCAAAGTTTAATGTCTTGGTTTTAGCTGGCATATTTTCAAGCAATAACTTATGCAGCTGAAGAAGAAAAAAAAAGATTACTTATGTCTAATTGGCATGATACTAATTACCAGCAAAGTACATCAGGCAAATATCACATCTACTCACTCTCTGTCATTTTACGTTCCCTACTCCATCTTCTTTTCCTCGGCTGATATAAAACAACACAACACGCTGTTCTGACACATCCGTGAACAAAGATTGTATCCTAACCCTCTCCTCCTTTCTCTCGCTGCCTCCCTGTTTTTTCACTTCCAAGCAAGGTCATGTTAAAGCAGACACAGATATATAACTGATTGAGAACTGATGGCTTTATGAACTTGTGCCCATTTACTCCAGCATCCTGCCCCTCCCTCCCCAATCCCTTTCCCAGCCTCTCCCAGTGTTTCTTGTACAGACAGTTTATGTCCATCCACGTAAGAGCGTTTTGGCTTTTATATCTGAATGAGTATATGACTACAGATAGACTAAAACAGGGACACGCATCCTCTCACATATGGGCCATCTGAGCTAATTTATTCCTGACTCACAGCAGTTTTGCTGGTTTACCCTAAATGATTTTAAAAGTGAAATAAATTAATTCTGATAATGCCGGTCTTAAGCTGGAGTAAGGGTCCTGAATGTAAACCTAAGCATTTCCAAGCCCACCAAGAGCACATCATACCACTTATTTTGAGTTTACCGTGCTTTTGCCTGGTGCAGAGCACCTCTCTGACAGACAGAGCCCTAGCACAGTTTTGGGGTGAACACCGTGGAGGAACCCTTCCCAACAGGCAGGAAGGATGAAACTATCCCGACTGAAAGAATTTAGCCCAGTGTTCGTGAGCTGTGCTGGGGCAGTTGGCCTCAAAGCCCAAAAACAAGCTCTGGCTCTTCGTATTTAGTGACACAGCAGTGGAAAGAGCACCCCTGTAGGACTCAGTATCCACCAGACCCTGGGCAGTCCTATTCTTCCATCTTTGAGGTGCAGCCCTCCTTTTCCATGAGGAGCACAGTTGAAGCCCATCACAGAGATTATCTGGGAAGTCTGGAACCCAGTGCAAAGTCAGACCCCCTGTGGTATCCAGTAACAACAAACATGGGCAACTTGTCTCTGCGTGCCGCTGAGACCTACCTAGATGCGCTTGCCTGGAAAAACGGAGCCCACCAGCTACAAAGCACATAAGCTTCCCCCGTTTTCTGCTTGTTGAAAGCCTGTTGTCCCGCTGAGACCAAATCGAGGGCTGAGGTGTTGGAAAGGGAGCCCGGGTCCAACCACACTGTCCAGGAAAGAAGGAGCTGACCACCATATGGCTTCTCTACACCACTGTTGTGCTGGCCCTGAGCAGACTGCATGGTTGCATCAGCTCACATGAAATGAGCCCTGGTTCCTGCAGGGGAACCTCAGCTCTCAGAAAGGAAAGGCAAACGCAGGGGCTGATACGGTTAGCTAACCTCTGAGTCAAAGCAGCCTATCCTTGGTATCTCTCGCCAGATGCCATGACTAATGTTAGATTTATGGAGTGTCCTCTCTGCAAGTAAAGCAAAGAGCTAGCGTTACAACCACTTAATGGAGGTGACTTCAAATCAGGATGGATGAGAGCTTGTGGGAAGGAGACAGGAGGAGAGATTCATTGATAGTGAGAGCACAAAGGATAAAATCCTGGGGAACAGCGAACAACTGAGACTGACATTTGACCTGTCTCAATAGCAAAGCCCACATTGATTTCACCGAGGACAGGAATGAATCCCTTATCTTCTATCTCATGCCTACTAGTGGGATTTTCCACCTGAGGGATCTACACCTGACCAATCCTTCAAACTCAGGTACGTGCTATTTTTATGAGAAAGAAAATGCAGTGTGAAGTCCTCAAGAAGCTCAAATAGGAGACTTCATAAGCTTCTCTAGTATTAAGTTTAAATCCCACACTAATGCAGGTCCCTTTACATGGGAAGAGGTACTGCCAAGCCAGAAGGTTTATAGAGACATTCAGGAGCATTCAGAGCCAGATAAAGGGGAAATAACTGAGTTAGATCACACAGGAGCTGGAAATGGCATGTCAAATTACTTCAAAAGGAGCTTTCTAAGGAAGCAGGTCTTTGAAAACAACAAATAGTCTGGGACTGCTGAGGGATCCTAGTTGTCTGTTGCTTTTACACTTGGTTGCTTTTTCTGGTTTAGATGTATTCCAAACCCGAATGCCAACCTCATCCAGCTACTCACTGCCCCTCTGCAAAATCCCTGCTTTCTGCAAGCTCTGGTCTTTGTGGAGCCACCGAGTAGTCAGGTTAGGAAAATTGCTCTGACTGAAGAGTAATATGGAAAAAAAAAAAAAAAAAGTGATCCAGCAAAGCTTCAGCCTTATCAGCTCCCTGATCCAGTTTGCCATGCAGCCAGACAAACAGCTGTGTTGGCACAACAGAGCACATGGCACAGGGACAGGGATGAGCAAACCAAGACAGAGAGGAGGGGAGCTGATGATTTTGGCACTCTTGCTAACAAAACACACAGGGTGCTGGCTGTGGTTAACAGGTTCATCAACAGAAATGCTCATAACTAAGCTGCTGGCTCTTCCCCATGGATGTCAAGTGGATCACCTGCAATTGCTTCAAAGCACCTGTCCAAAGGCAGGACACTGGGTCTCAAGCCCTGTTCAAATGCGTATTTTAAAATGTTATAGAAAACCCAAAAGAAGAGTCTGAAGGAGCTTCATCCAATCCTTCATTCTGAGGAAGTGTCCTCTCTGGAGAGCAACATGGTACAAATGAAGAAGGGACCCACCCTCTTGTTCCTCTGGAGGATCTAATTGGCGAACTTGAGTTGAACCCATGAATAGTTTGAGGATGACATAAACTACTCTTTGGAAATTAGACTTTGTACCAAAGAAAGCGTGTTTAGTTTTGGTCCAGATAAGAATAGCTGTGCATGACCATTTGCATGGGCATTTGCATGGGTATTTGCAACCATTGCCAGGTAAAAGAAAAAAACCAAAGTCCTGTGTGGACTGAGTGTCAGTAACCTCTATCTCATCTTGTAGCCACCTTGTGAAGGTGAAGAGTTCCCTGTTTTAATGCCACTAGGGCTGCAGGAGTGCATGTCCTGCCCGGTGAGAGCTACAACCCAGCTCCGGGCTTGCTGAGATGAAATCGCAGTGGAAAGCATTCCTGCCCGGGACTGGAGGAGGTACGTGACAATGCTTGGTCTCCCTAGTCTGGGAGACTCGGAAATTGTCCTTCTCCTGGGACACTAGAAGTCGTCTTCCCTGCACAGCTCATTTATAATGCTTAGATAAAAATTATACGCTTCCTCCTGTTTGCGGTTGGTTCCTATAAGAAAAGATTTAAAGTTTGCTGTGGAGCTGACCAAGCCTAGTGAACAAGGAATAGTGATTCCAAAAAGCAAGGTGACTTTTGGGCTAGTTCTCCACATGTTCTCCAAGCCTGTGTTCTCTGCAGTATTGCCCAGTAAATCAGTGAATTTAGAGCAGGGTCACCTCCCTGAGGTGTGCACTCACAATAGCGCAGGGAGAGGATCGTGTTGGCTAGTGCTTCCAAATGGAAGAAAGAATAAAGATTAAGAAAAATTTTCTCCATCCAGTAGGTTCAGAGCAGGAAGAATGTAAAGGACATAAAAGAAGGGAGACGACACTCACTAATTTCCATCATGTTGCCACAGACAGGAAGAGAGAATGGAAGATGTTACAGCCCAGCCCAGGATCACAAAGAATGGCAGAAAACTCAAAAAAATTCAAACTCAAATGCAGGGAGTACACATACAGCCATAGAGACCTATGCATTCTACAAGAGAAGGCACCTTCCTACTGAAATATGAAGTTTTTATCTCTTGAGCATTGACTCAGAACGACTGTCCTGCCTAGATTTTTCATAGTCACATAATGCATCTACAGTTCAGGGACAGAAGGGGGGAAAAAAGTCATCAGAATCCAACAGAGAAATTTAGGTCCTTCAAATAACTCCTTTAGAGATGTGTAGGATCTTTGGAGAACTTGAGGACTATCTTACATGTGCACTACCACATAATCCTGTGAGACAAGAAAGACACGGTCAAATAAATTATTAAAGCTGTTTTGGACAACCTCTGAAGCGAGTAGCATCCTTCTTAGAAGGTCTTGAGAGGATTAAAGGCATTCTCTGTAGCTGGTAGCAATGTACTTGTTACTCAGCCTGGGGAAGAAAAAACAGCAGTACCCAGTTTACCCTGGGATCCTCAGTACAGTTAAGGAAGGTGACCTGGTTGCTGTGGCATGCCACAACAGCTTTGACTTAAACGGCTCTTTTGTAAGGGAGTTTACCCAGACACGGGTGCTGGAAAATATGGAAAAGAAGAAATAGGGTGAGAACAAGTTTGAAATTACAGCTCAGACAGAAGTGGCATGTTGAAACCAAGATGGTGTAATCCATGACCACTTGCAATATGTCGGATGTTGTCTCTTGTGATAAGAATCTTTTCCCACACCTCTCTTCAGTAGCGATTAGGAAAATCAGAAGCTGTCTTTGGGGATGAACCAACATTAAATGAAGAAAGTAGAGAAGCTTGTGATTTCTTATGAAGAAACAGAGATGCACGTAGAGCTGAAGATCACTGAGAAACCCAGACATAATTTGTAGAGGTAGATGAGATGCGGAAGACAGTCACAGGGAATATGCATACCCTAAACAAGAACAGGACTTGGAAACTACTAGTAACGACAAAACATCTGCAATAAGTAATTCCAGCCCCGATGTCAATAGTCAGTGTTAAAAAGGAAAGGGATGCATATCAGTTAAAAAATCCCACAATGTCTCAGCTAGAGACGAGTCCAAGCACCAGGCAGACCCAAGCCCATGGTCCTCAGCTGCTCAGATGCGTGACCTGCTGGTTCTCAGCCAGCAGGGAGGAGAGTGGTGCAGCCGGAGACCACCTTCCTTTATTCCACGAACAGCAGCACTTACCCTCTCCTACACCCTACCTTCAGGTTTCTCCCACAAGGTGTGAGATCTTTCAGTAACCGAAGAGGTTTGTGTACCAGGCATCCTGTCTGGGCTCACCGGCGTTGGACTGGGAATGGCACAGAGCTAGCTTGAATTCCACATCCCAGACAGCAGCCCAGTCAAAAGCATTCCTCAGCGCTCTACAACAAAGCAAAAATGCTGCAGGGTACATTTGAAAAAAAATCCCCAGACTGAACATGTGCCTGGAACAGTTTCTGCAAGACAAAAGGGACATTTAAAGATAATGCAAAAAAGAAGAATAGGTTTTAAGATTTAGAGACTTCACTCGCCAGAGGAGGAGACAGAAAGTAATTTTTTTTTGTCCCATCTGCTGGCTGGAAGGAACTGAACCACAATAGCAGTGAGAACCTTAAAAAGAAGCTCATGACGAGACTGACACTAAGCAGAAGACAGGAGGTAGTGGCTGCCCAGTGCTGCAAATCCATCTCAACATCATGAGCAGAGAGAAGGGACAGCAGACCTCTTCTGAGCCACCCACCTTCTCAAGGTGCTGTGAAGTTGCACACACAGCCCAGTCCTAGCCAGAAGCAGCTCTGTTTCACGTGATGGACACACACGCCTGTCGTGAGACTATAAAGACACAGACTAGCAGTCGCATTATCTCTGTGCCTGGTGCTGCTATGGATGCCACTGAGTGCTGCTGGCGAGCTGCGGGCTATCATCTGGACACACTGCACTGCTAAAAGGTTGTTGGCAAACTGGCGATCGTGAGGAGAAAAAATGGTATGAAGGATCAGCAGACTTGAACTATAATCGGAAATGCAGCAAAGGGGAGCAGGAGGAAAGAAGTCTCCCCAGGCTGCCTTTGCAAGGGTTGCCAAAAAGCAGCGCATACATCCAAGATGTGCCAGATGTTGCTGCTGCCCAGGAATGGGGCTGCAGGTCTGTGGCGGCGTCATGAGCAGATGGCAATGGCTGGGAGGAGCCCAAGGAAGGGTGGGAGGAAGGAAAGAGAGACCCAGCTGCCAAAACGTCTTGCCTTGGCTCACAGTAAGGGACTTGACTCGGTTTCTGAGTGTATCAAAGAGAACTTTAAACGTTGACTTGCTTGCATGTGATCTAGAAATACGCATGAAGTGCGGAGTCTTCTAAGACCATAAGATTCAATGGAAAGAAATAGGAGCTAGAGCAGCATAAGCAGAATTTAGGTAAAGGCTTTGAAACTGGGGGCAGAGAGGATCTATTACTGGAAGGGCTCACCAGGGATCTCACACACGTGCCACCATTTGCAATTTGCTATCAAAATAGGATCTTTCCAAAGGAGTGCTCCCTATCAGCCGTGGTGAGATGCAGAAATCACAGGGTGAAATTTTATGACCTGTGTCACACAGGGGTTTGACAAGCTGCTTCTTCTGGCTTTACAATGCATCAATCTACCAGCCTTTCTGGAAACAAAGAAAAATCTGGACTGAAAGGGTTTTATTAAGTCCAGCAGCTAAACCCTGGAAATGGTATCTCAATTCATTTGGTCAAGCTGTGCTGAGGTGTACAGAGGAGATAGGAGACCACGAGAAAACAGGCTGGTCTTGTTAGAAAAGCCTGTGGCTGTGAACCAGGTGAGAGGTTTTTACATCTAGCTCTGCCACAAAGTCCCAAAGTCATGCTGCTCACGCCTTGTACACCAGCAGCTGCCCAGAGGCGGCCGATGCAGCCTTGGCTTCACCGTCCAAGAGCAGCTGGAGACCTGCCTCGTGGCTCAGGAGCACTGGGATCCTATGACAGCTTCCTTCCGAAAAAAAAAGCAGACCTTTTCCTTCCGAAATGAGCAGACCAAGGAACCGCCAGCTCATCCAGGGGATCAGCCAAAGCTAGCAGACATCTCGGAAATGCAGATTATAATTTTCTATTTCATTCCCCACCTATGGTGGAATTTCTTCCCTGGAAGGGGAGCTGTGAGGATAAACTCATTAACATCTGTGAAGTACAGATAGAACTGCACTAAATGCATTGCAAAAGCTCGTGAGATGATTGTTAATTACACATTCAGTGCGGGGCTGTAATGGCATGCATTAAAAATAGCATGGGGTCCTCACTTTAAATAATGGGGATAAAACAGATTAAATATTTGCCCCTTCTCTGTGGGCTGAAGAACGCCATTCAGAAGTACTTCAAGTAATATATTGTCATCTCAGGTACCTTTGTACTACAGAGGGACAGAGTGAAACAGCCTTCATGCAATGTTTCCTAAATTGAACATATTTGGTCCTGTAATCTTTCTAAATTCTCCCCACCATCAATGGAGAGAGACTGGCACTTTCATAATCCAAGCTCTGCGTGCATTATGGCAGGGCAGATCCTCTGCAGAGCAGAATCACTCCCGGGCTCCTTCCAACTAAAGCAAATCTGTGATACTGGGGGAGCAGATGTCGTTAGCGAAAGCAACGGGTGGCCAAGTGGGAGACTAAGCTCAGTTCCCAGCTCAGTGTACCCCACAGAAGTAGATAACAGCACGGCAAAATGTTGGGGAGGAAACAGTGGGCAGCTAGGTAAAATACCAGGGATGACAAATGCCTAGGATGACTGAGGAGCTGGCACATCAGTGCCAAGATACTGGAGAAGTCTTCATCAGAAACGTCGTTAATTCCTCCTGAAAAGGACCTGGCTCAGCCCCTGCAATACAGCATTTTACTGCAGTCTGCGCTGTAAAAGGTGTCCAAAAAAGGAGGACACTGATATGTGTGTTAATCAAGTGAAGAACCATCTACAAAGAAAAGGCATGGATCTGTCTTCCAGTTGAAAAGCTATAAATAGCCTTGCATGCTTGCTTATCAGATTGGTTCGGCTGCAGGGATAATCTCCTGGAGAAAGCAATGGAAGCCCTGTTATGTTGGATATTTATAACTAGATGAAAGCCTAGAAAATGCACAGTCGTGTCAGTCTTGCGCTCGTGCCGCGAGATAGGGTGCGCAGGATCCAATTAGTCTCTTCTGTTTAATATAAGGTCAAGAATGGCTTAGTCTTCCCAGCTTCCCGAGAAAACAAAATCTGATCTCTTTGAGGGGCTAGTCCTGCTGCAGAAGCCAAGACAAGGGCACGGTGAGACAGTCCCACGAAAGGTCATGGTAGTCCCACATCACTGGAGACTCTTTTCAAGGAAGCAAGACATGACCATTCTCTGGAGGAACAAGACAGGGAGGTCTCGTTTGCACCACAGAACGGTTTGATATGCCATGTCTGGGGCAGGCGGATCATGGGAAACACAACTCTGATGGACTGACCTAGCACGACCAGTAACTCATCACCTCCAAATCACCTGGCCCAATGCCAGGGTCCCCTAATTGTCTGTTCAACAGATCACGACTCTGAACTCAGCCCCTCAAGTTCATCGAACTGCCTTTGTCAGATTATCTGCAGAGCATGAGGACCGACTAGAGTTAATGCCAGTGGATTCCCCAGAGCCTTGGCCTGCTGTGGCCTCTGCAGTGAACTGGGTTTATCCAGGTCAGGACAGTCACTGGAGGCACCGGAGCCTGATTCCCAGCCACTGCCACGTGAAGGGAGCCAAGCCGGGACAGGCTGGGGGATGGTGAGCAGAACAGGGTTACGGCTGTCCCCTGGGAGCCTCTGCACATGTCTGTGTCACACGTGGATTTGTTCCTGGACAGGTCTATGGTGATTTCTGTCCACCTGGGCTAGGAACATACAGAGTCTCTTGTGCAAAGCTGCCTAATTTATAGGAGAGGTTGGGTTTTGTGATGCTGAGGGCATGGAGCCATGCCCGGGTGCTCTGTCCCTGTGCGAACCACTGCTTCAGGCAGTTTCACAATTTCTCCTAGCCTTCCTCGGGTCTGCTCATCCCCATCTGGCAGACAACAAACATCCCAAGGACAACAGGATCCAACCGGCCCTCCATCTCCTGCTGCAGACGCTCCAGGTCTTCCTCTGTCTCTCTCCTCTGTCTACTCTTCTTTTTTCTCCTCCCTCATCATCTCTGGGTTGCCTGTCACCTTCAGGGGCTCAAACTTTCCTCTTCCAGACCCATCATCAGCACAGCTCTGCTATATCCTTCAGCACAGCCATGTGGCATCTCCTTGCCCACGTGTCCTTCAAGCCTCTTTTGCAGGCTGGTACTGAAGGGCACTTGGGAAGTCCAGTACTGACATCCCATGCCAGGACTCCAGGAACCTCTCCATACTGCTCTTCCCAGTTGACCAACTGGTACTTCTGGGCAGAAAGGGACCTGTACAACACTCCTAGACAGAAGTGTGACTCATATTACAAGAGCAAGAAATTAATTTGGGAACCCTGCCAGACCTGACACCACCATGCCTCGCTTCAATTACTGTAGTCTAGCAAACTGCAGTGTTACTTCAGGAACTAATCTGGGAAGAAGGGAGAGATGTTCCACTATGCCTTCAAGACAACAAATTACCCTAGGTCCCATGTGTTCCTTAACAGGAGGGACCCAGCAAGTTTGCAGCTCCCTAGACCAGCTGAACACACTCTCAGACATTTTCACACCACATACAGACCTGTTCCAAAGCCAAGAATGCTCCTAGAAGTAGGAGGAGACTTCAGGAGAACCCTTTGCACCTCCTTTTTTTCCGTCCCAGAAGTTCCTCTGAACTTGCCAGCTCCACTACAACCTCCCCTCAGTACAAGAGCACAAGACGGCAACAGCTACAGGAAAGTAGATGTTATGTGCACAGCCAGAGCCAAGTCCAAGGAAGCAACTGAAGCTGGCCAGAGAAGATAGCTTGGGAATTGGGCTCGTTGAGGGTAGTCAGGCAGGCAGCACAGAGGCAGCACAAGGAGCAGAGCTGGGGTTGAAGCTGCGCCAGGGCAGGGGAAAGCCAGCTCTGCCGCAGTGAGACTGCAGACACCTCTGGTGGGGTTCTCAGGGAAAGGTGGACCCGAGCAAGGGGTGACCTGAAGGGCCTAATGAAGGCAGGACACATCACTCTAGGGTTTGCCACCGCCACACTCCTTGATCTTCCACTTCATGTGTCTCCTCACCCCAGTTTGTGCCACTAAACCTGCTCTCCCCCTCTGCTTCCCGGGAAACTCCCACAGTTCCAACACCCACCATAGCATGGAGACCTGCATCACGCCCCAGCCGCCCCTACACCTCGTGGGGGCAGGCACCCATGGGACCAGCTGACTGCAGCACACAAGCTCACCATGGGCTGGGCTACACCCCATTCCGTATGCTGCCTTTGCTGCTCTCTCAGACCATCCTGTCAGGCCCCCTGTCTACAATATGCCAAATCCATCTGCCTCCTGACAAACCCAACTGTTTCCTCATCTCTTCCCACTCCCACATCTCATGGCTTCCCCCAAACCTCCTCCCCCTCATCCATCTCTCCCCTCCCCACCATGTCCTTGCTGCTCTCTTGCCTTGAGCCTCAGCTCCTCTCCAGATTCCCAGCCCCACCAGACTTGAGTATGACAAGCCCGTCCTAACTGAGCTCCTTGCCCCATCTCACCCACACCAGGGGAGGTTCGGCATTGAGGATGAAGAGCCTCAGGTGCAGGGTACCTGGGGAGGGGGCAGGCACATGTGTCGCGAGCACATACCGTTCTCAGGGTGCTCCATCTCCCCGATGCTGCCATCGGGCGTGGTGCGTTCGTAGTGATCCTCAGGCAGGGCTAGTGGCCCGATGCGGGGCCCCGATGACGATTTGCTGCTTGGGGTCTCTGATTCCTCCAGCCCGCTGTCGTAGTAGCTGTGCTGGGAGGGATCCTGCAGGTCCTGAGCCTGGCTGGCTGCAGAGAACGTCACTCGGCGATGAGGTAACTGGGAGAGAAGAGAAAAGCTATTGCATCAGCCGCCCAGCAGATGAAGGCAAAGGGGGGATCGTCAAACCTGACCCCTAAACAGAGGCAGACCGCTCCTGCCACTACTCCCAACACCAGCAGGGTCCATCATCAGCCCCCTGCAGACAGCCTGACAGGCACAGAATCAGGCTCTATCCCAGCCAAGAGCAGCCCATCAGACACCACCCCATGCAGGGAGCACACCTTGCATAGTCCCTGTGCACCCCTGACCCACCAGCTCCCTCCACAGCTTATGCCCCAGCCTCCGCTTCCACCCAAAGACAACCCTGGGCAGATGCCTTCTCCATGACAAGTAGGCTCCAGAAAGATCTCCCATTAGCACGGCATCCTGAATCATTGGCCCCCACCCTTCACCTGGGGTCTTCACTTTGCACTCAAACCCTGCACGCACCTTTGGTGTTCTCAGAGACCCACCTGGCCAAGTCCACGGCTACCGAGAGCCTCTGTAATAGGATCACTGCCTAGCACAGACCTACAGTGACATCGTCTCTCACCTTCCAGCCTCTGACCTGACTCCATCTCTCCTTCTAAGAGGTTCTCCATCAAAGGTCACCATCGCTTCTTTTGTCTGCTTGTTAAACATTTCAAAGATCCTACTTCACACTTTCTCTCCCCAGCTTTGTCTCATGCTTGGGAGGAGCTCCCTGCAAACAGCCATTAAGTTACATCATTATCCTCCTTCAAATCCTTCCATAAAATCCTTCTTTGTTGTGATTACCGAGGAGTGGAAAGGGTAGCACAAGTTCACCGGGCAACAGCAGGATGATGAGTGTAGTGAATGAAACACAAACACCGCGAGAGAGAAAGAGACACAAAGTCACCCATAAATATAGCATGGAGCCTAAGAAAGGAGCTATTTGTTGGCGATCCAAAGGTGATCAGGAGGGAGAGGAAGCAACACACCATTTAGGCTGAATATTTTTTTTGCTGATGTCTTTACTACAACTGAGTGGCAATCAGGCATCCCACACAGCTAGCACCAACGAGGAAGGGGAAGGAGTTGAGACTAACAGAGGGAAGGAACACACAGGGAGCATTTAGATGAGCTAGCTGCTTTTAGGTTGGTTGGACCTGATTAAATTCACCCCAGGTGCTTAGAGACCTGATTTAAGTAACTTCAGAGCTGTTAGGGCTTTTTCTTTTTTTTTTCTTCTTCTTTTTTTTTTTTAAACTTTTAAAAAAAAAATTTTTGTAGAGAATCAGGGAGCTTCCAGAAGACTAGAAGTGAGCTAAAATAGAGCCTGTCTATAAAGATGAGAAAAAAGAAGAGCTGGAGAATTATAAAACAGTTAGCTTAATTTCAGTTCCTGGAAAAATACTGAAACAGATAAAAGAACTCTTTGTAAGTACCTACAAGATAACAAGGAAATGAGTAACAGCCACTGTAGGTTTGTCACAAACAAACATGTCAAGCCATTGAACTTCTTCCTTTGAAAAGATATCAGGCCTTGTGGATGGAGGAGGAGCAGTAAATGTTATATCTTGACTTCAGGAAGTTTTTTGACACTATTTTAGACTATATTCTCATAAGTAATGCAGGAAAACACTGTAGGTGCAGCATAGTACTTCTCTGCTTAGGTAATATAGTGCAGTTCACTGCAGGGTGGATGCGAAGCATTTACAAAGTTGTATTTGGAAGGTAATTATTGAAGACAGGCCTTTTAGCTGGGACGACGTATCAAATGAAATTCTACGAGTCGTGTCCCAAGTCCATCGCTAGCCTGTATTTTCATTAACTGCTTAGATGACAGATGTGGAATATATCTGTCACATTTGCACACTTGGGAAAAATAATCACCGCTCAAGCAGCAGGCTGGCTGAAGGATTGGGGGTTACAACAGATCTTGGGTTTACCAACGGTGTCAGTCTCTCACCAAAAAATGCATCTAAATTGGGATGCGTAAACAGGCACTTTGTCTTTAAGTCACCCAGGGATCTGTTTGCTCTGCTGTGCTCAAGTAGGACTTCAGAGGCAGGGCTGTGTCCAGGCAGCAGTTTTCAAGCTCATCAAAGCCTTCTGCAAAGAGAAAGCTGCTGCTTTTGACCATAAACAGACAAGAAATGGCATTCACCTGCAGCAAGGAAGACTGAGGTTGGCCATTTGGGAAAAAACACAATGGTAGGTTCAGCCAAGTGTGGTAGTTTGCCCAAGCAGACAGTGCAATCTTTGCCCTGAAGGGATAGGCAAGCACCTCTCAGGACATCTTGATGCAGGGTTCTGGAAGAGCTGGAGTCAAGGCGGTCCTGCCTGCAGCAGAATTGCATGCAGGCCTCCAGAAGACATCTCCCTGCCCACTTTGTAGGCTGTGCAGCTGTGTAAAGCCTGCAAAAGCCTTCACTGCGCGGACAGCACTGCCCACTGTGCCAGGCAACGCTGTCCTACAGCTTCCTCCTGCACCCGACTGCCTGCCTGCAGCTACTTTCCTCCGTCACTGTGGCTCATCCCCAGCTTGAAGCTTCTGCTTTCACTCTGTGCTTGTAAAACCCCAGACAAGCAACTAGGGCTCCTTGGGGTGCCGGCAATAATACAAACAAACAGCCTCAGAAACCCAGCCTGTGACAGCTACTATCCCTCCCCTGAGTGGTCTCCTTCCAAATAGAGTCATTTTTACCTAAAAAACACCTCCTTTAAATGTCGGAACCTGCTTAGCAGCCCTTGAAAGGGCTCTTCTCCTCGCTGCAGGTCAAAGACAATCCAGACACAAGCTCAGTCACCACCAATCCCGCAGGGCAGCGTGGCACCAATGGGGGTTAGTGCCCCCCTCATACTCTGCGCAGTCCCCACCATGCCGTGACCAATGCACTTCAAAAATAATAGTGGCTTGTGTCTGGCTGAAGCTCTCCACCCAGAGAGCCTTGCTCTGGAGTCAAGGAAAGACACTGAATCCATTTGTCTGGCAGTGACTTGCAGAAATTGGGTTTTGTGTGACCTTTCTCCGCTAGGTTAAAGAGCCTTTCAGCATGCAATGTTTTCTACACAAGAAGTTGCTTGTACAGTGCGATCAAGGCAAGCCTCAGTCTCCTTTTTGAGGAACGAAACAAGCCGGGTTCCTTCAGCCTCAACCTGCAAGCCAGGAAAGCAGTTCTGAGGCCCTCGTCTTTATTTGCCCAGGTTTTCCCCCACTCCTCATCGGAGGCAATCCCCGCAGGACTGCTGGTGCCCTCTCACCAGGGCTTTCTGCAGAGACCTGCTACTCCTCCCACCTCTCAGGTTTTTTCACCTAAGGACTGCGTTAGCCCTTTGGTGGGAGCACTGTTAGTGCTCACACTGAGCTACTCCTGCAGTGTGATCCTTAAATCCATTTTAAAGTCAGTGCTTTCCAGGATATAAACCAGCATTCCCTACTTCTCAGTGTACAGCTTTGCATTTGGCTGTGTTAAAACGCACTTTGTTTAAATAGGCCCAGTTTACCAAGCAATCTGGATTGCTCTGCATGACTGCTCTATCCTCATCATGATCTCCCACTCCACCAATCTCCGTGTCAGCTGCAAATTTTATCAGCGGTGATTTTATATTTACTTCCAGATCGTTGATTACAACGTTGAATGGCAGCAGGCACCGTACTGCTGCCGAAGAGCTCCTCCAGGAGAACCTCATTCCACAAGGACTCCCAACCAATGCCTGCTTTCCTTTGCTAAGCTGTTGATAAACCAGATCCTCATCTATCTAACAATGCTTTACTTATAATGAGTAGTGTTAATTCAAAATAATAATAGTAATAACATAACGCATTATCAGCTCCGCGTCTTCATCAAACTCCAAGTTGATCAGCCGCACGCTGTAATCTCACACCAACAGAAAACCAGCTCTTCTGCTTCAGACCCACAGGTACGCCCAGAGCACGTCCTGTTCTTCCCAGTGGCCAAGAGCAGATGCCTAAGGAAAGGTTTAAAAGCAGGGCCTGTCATGTAATGACACTGCCCGGTATCCTTTCCCTTCCAACTGTGTTGACTGACGTCAATGCTATTTCCATCGTTGAGCTTCCTGCCTCAGCTATTAATCCAGTTGTTCCCTGGGGCTGGTGAGGAGAGTCTGCGGCGCACACAGCATCCCCATCACTGTTCCAACTGGCTCAAGGCACCCCTGCCCTCCGACTCCTCCCGCCCCAGCCTGGCGTCCCCAGCTCCATTAACACCCCCAGGTCAGAAAGCTCCTACTTCAGACCTTTGAAGACTCTTTGGCGTAAATTATTTTATTTGATCCTTTCGAATATCACTGTTTCAAGGAGATGATATTTTGAATGTCTTTGCTGGTTATCAACGCACCGGCAGGTACTGCATCCTACGTTGTTATGTCTCAGTCCAAATTACCAGAACTATTTGTTGAATACTTTTGCATTTTTCCACATAATTAACAATTTTGCAATCTCTGTTTGGAAATTACAATTAGTGGATTCCACCTCTTCCTAGCACATTTTTTAACGTAATCCTTATTGCGTTTAGCTTGTCAAAATTGATTTTCCCCCAATGTTTTCGGCTTTCCTTTTCAATTTTCTACACACCATAACTACTCATTTCTACTAATTGCTATACACTCCCTCCCTTTTCCCTTTCCTCCCCCCCCAGTATTTATTGTTTTTCTATTTCTAACTGCTGTTTCCACTTTGCTGCCGCACTAGAAATGGGATTTGGGGCAAAGCCGTCTATTTTCTTAGCTGAGGAATTGTGGCTCTGAAAAAAACACCTTTCAAGGTTTTCCCCAGTGCCTGCTCTTATATTCCTGATGGGGAGACCTGCCTGTGCCAGCCTGTACATCTGAGGAGTAAACTGAGCCCCTGTCCCCCACTTTCCACAGGGAGCAGTGGCATTGGCAGCTGCCTCCAGCGACGGCGGATGCTCTGATGAAGGCATTCATCCCCCGGTAAATCCTGCAGGTTTCTGTTGTGCCTCAGATCAGTTGTTTTTTTTTTTTCCTGAGCAAGGAATCATTTGCAGCTTGTACATTTAATGACCCCCATCCTCTGTCAAGTGCTCTCACACTTTTTTTTGAGTCCATGCCTGCTTTTGGCCTCTGTGGCATCCTGCAGCAATGAACTCTCTGCTCACGTGCTATGCGGAGCAGCGCTTCCCTTTGGTTTTACATCTGCTGCCTGGTAAATTTTCCTTGAACTTCTCCTACCTGCGGGGTTATGAGAAAACACAAGTAATTGCTCCTCACTCTACCTCTTTCCAATTTCACAGAGCCGCGCTGCATCCAGGTCCGCTGGGCTCTCTGCGAGCTGCGGCAGGCGGGTATTCGCAGCCTGTCCTCCTGCAGACACGGGGCAGGTCGGGCCAGCTCTGCTGCCCTTCTCGGTGCCTCTTCCACCTCTGCCACAGCCTTTCAGCCACGGGGAAGCCAGGGTCACACCCACGGTTCCAGTTTTGGGGTTTATCTGACAGTAGCAGGGACTTGTTTTGATGAGACATTTTCTTGAGCTCTACCTGACAGCCTTCCCCAGCCTGCCTGCACACCCCAAAAAATCCCAGCGCCAGTCCCTGCCAAGGGGCTCCCTGATGCCCTCTACCAGGAGGGTTCCCACCCAGGGATGCTGGAGGGGACACCCTCCCTTCTCAGCCCCAATCCCTCCTGACTCTTCCCTTCGTCACAAACACCTCCAGCTCTCATCGGGACCGGCACCAAGCTGATTTTCCTTGCTAAAACCAGGGGAAAACAAATTCAGCTGAAATGAGAGCAGTGCTATGAGGGAAGAGGCATGCAGGGTGTCACAGCAGCTCCCCAAAATGCACAGCATCACCCCCTGCGCAGGCAGCATGGACCGAGCAGCAGGAGATGAAGCCCTGGCTAAGGGATCAGAAATTGTGTTGTTCACAAAGGAAACCTTAAAATCTGCCCCGGGCACGCTTTTCCTGCCAACAGGAATGGTGTGGTGCAACAGCCCCCACCGAGTCGAGCCGCCCTGGTCCCTCCTGCAAGCGCCGATTAACACCAGAGTGGTGGAAATATCAAAATTGTTAACTACCTTGCTGCCGATCCGAAAGCAGGATCCACGGCTAATGGGCTCATCTGGCAGCCTCCAATTGCTCCTGCACCTCCCCACATGCCAGAAGCCTCAACGGCCTTTCAGCCAGCTGCCAAAGGAGCTTGCTTCCCCAACAGCCGCCACAATGCAGCAACTCACAGGGCTGAAAGCGAAAGGCAATGTCAGACCCAATGCCCAGAATATAAAAATAAGTGACAAGGGAGCCATTGTAGCACATGAGTTAGTCAACTTCAGATTAATTCATGAACCCCTCTCTCTTACAAACCAACCTGGAGCTACGCAACATCCCCGGTTACTGAAAAAAAGAAAAAAAATAAGCCCAGGGTCCATGACTCAAGGTACACAGATCCAAATTATCATGTATGGAGGCTTTGCTGCATTGTGAGAGTTATTTGATTTGCTAGTGTCATGTCTGGAGAGGAGCAGGGCTCCAGCACACTGCAACACAGGCTTCAGAGCAGGAGGCTGAGGGGAATATTACGCCTGTGGAAACCAGGGCAAGCCTCGGGGAAAGCTGGACCTGAAGTGCCAAGAACCATCCAGGGTAACACTCTAGCTCTAGGGAAAAAGACACAAGCTCAGCTCGGGCCACAAGCAGTCAACCATTTTACAGCTCGTCTGAGCAACAGCATGTGCTTCTGCTGGTGTTTTGGGGTAAGGACGGAGTCAGAGCAGATAGCTCTTCCCGTCCTTTCCCGTGCTACCCCAGCAGCACACTGTCCAGCCACTCCAAAGATCAGTGGACTTTTGGAGAAGAAACATCCCAAGAGCATCCCTCACTCCTCCTGCAGTCACCCTCATGCCTGGGGCTGCCGTACCTGCACGTGATGTGGAGAGCTTGAAATGCTACGTGGCACCAGGCAGAGCAGCACGGTGAGGGAAAGCGTTTGTATGCGAGCAGCAAAGCCAAACGCTGCTCTGGCTTGGTGTCAGCCTCCTGGCACCTACGGTAACCCTCTGCTCCTCAAGGACTGTGCTCCTCCCTCCCCTCTGGTCGCCTTCGTTCATGGTCTGGGGATCCTGAACCCAGAGGTTCCTCCCTGCCCTACCACAGCATCTCCAGGTCCAGATTTTCAGAAGCACGAGGGCTAGCTATCACACTGGAAAGTGGACCAAACCACGCCAGAGCTGCAGTTCCCAGCAGTACTGGATTGGCCCCTCTTAGCATAACATGAAGGCACTGAGGAAAGAGCTGGTGCAGAGCAAGGGAACAGGTCCTGGGGGTTCTGCCTGCTTTGGACAAGGGAGGGATGGAGCAAACAGGCAGGACAACTGCCTTCCTGGAGCTGGAGCTCCAGCCAGCACAAACAGGGGAGGGAGATAGATGAACCCAGCTCTAAGCAAAGGTGTGGTCTATGCACACCTGTAAGACCCCTCCTGCATTCAAAAAAAACCCAAACCTTCAGGCTTTCCCAAAATTTTGTCATTGAAGGTGGTGGCTCCAAAGGAACACTGGCAATTCTGGACAGGACTACCAGCAGACTTAAAAGCCCAGTTTTCTGATCTATCAGTCTGACGACTTGCTGGGGTCACCTCCAGTACCGTCACTGTGGTTGCACAAGGCATATTAGCATCAGGGCTGACAGTTCTGGTCCATCTGATGTTTATGAGGTCTTGTTTGCTGGCTGCGCTCTGCCCTCAAATTCTTGTGTCCATCCCCATCCCAGTGTCCAAAGCAAGGGTTGTCACCCACAACATTTCAGTTCTTTGACTGTTGACAAATGAAGCTACAGAAGGAATCCACAACTGGAGGAAAGACGTACAGGAATCCATGCAAATCACACCTCCCAAGTCCAGGCTTTATCTGAAAAGCAACTCTCCTAAGTGGCTGTTCTCATGGCTTCCATTACTGACAATTAGCAAGTGCTGACCTTGCAGTCAGAAGAGAGGTGCTACAAGTCCTGCAGAAATAATGATAGCAGAAAAGCCATCCTAAAATGGACATCAGATCCCAAGGCACTATTTAATGAATAAATCTGGGTAAAATGTGGGCTGACTCCACATAGGTGCCCTGAAGCTTCCTGAAATTTGCATGATGCTCAAAGAAGCCGCCAAAGCCCGGTGCCAACCTGCCTGGTCAGATCGAATTTATCTAACTCGTAGCAGGATCTAACGCAATTAGAAACCCATTTAGACAGCCTCGGGACAGAGATTGCCTAACCTCTCAGCCTATCAGAGCTCTGAGCCCTGCCAGTATGTGCAATTTGGCTTTTCTTTGGTTGAAATGAAGACTGGAAAGGAAAATATGGAAATAAATCATCCGAAGGGTGAATCATAAAATCTAAAGGGGTCATAATCTTTATGGAATAATGTCTAAATTGGACTGACCGTGGTGTCCTGAAATGTCTATCACCTTCAAGCTGATAATAGAGCCATTTTGTAGATAGTTGGTACAGAGCAGAAATTGCTCGGGACACAGAAGGAGGTCTCATAATCACGTTAAAACCATCTGAAGATCCCGGGGAGAAAAAGGTTCTAGGACTGGCGGTAACACTTGAATAAAGCCCTCGGGGAATCCAACAGCTGTAGAGTGGGAAAATAATGCTGGGAAAATAATGAGCTAATCTGGCTCCCAGTTGCACCCAGTGGAGCTGACAGATAGTATTGGAAGCTCTGGGGAGAGCAGGGGGCTCCAAGCCATAGACTCAGGACTCAAAAAGACACCAAAAAAGCAATAAGCGAGAATGCTGCAATGGAAGACTTTGCATGGAAAAAATGTCAATTAGTTGAAATCAGATCATTTTTCAAGTGAGTTTCTTGTTTCAAAGTTGGAGCAGGGGGGATATCTTTGCTGACACGCAGAAATGAAAAAATGATGCTCTTGCAAAGGTAACTTTCACTCCAGAATTCAAGCCAAGTATTAATTATGAAGCTAAATTCAAAAAGGTCAGTTAGAATCACGCCCTTAGAAATTATTAGGAAAAGTATCTATATTTATCCATCTCTATCTGCTGACTGACTTGAGCCAAAATACGGGAAAAAAAAAAAAAGACAATTCTTGCTGATTTCTTTTCAATTTGAAAATTTTCCTCTGATGGCAACCCTGTTTTCTAACCACCTCTACGTCCATAGGCAAAGGGCAGAAGCTTTTCATGATCGGTCAAGGAATTCTGTCTGTTCCGTAAATCTGGGCAACAACACGCTCTACACAACGTCAGAGCCCTCACTTTAGTGGTCTGCAACCAACCTGCGCCTGATGATGAACGATGATACTGGGTAAGACAAGACTTCATTTGGAGAGATCAAACAGGTAAGACAAGTAATACTGTAAGGCTTGTTAAGGCCACTTATCTTGCCCGCACTGATCTGGCATCACAACTCCTACTGGCACGGGACGCCCGGCATGGATGAGCTGAGGACAGTTTTCTGTTACCCTGTCCTCAAATCCTGGGGGAGCTTGTCAAGTCCCTGGGACAGACCTTGAAGATCATGACTCAAGAAAAAAATTCCTGAGCTTTAAAGAAGGTTTCTGAGCTCTCTTCTCTGGGCTAAGAGACATGCTGATAGCCCTTAATAAACTGCAATCTACTTGAAATCCTTGGAAAAAAAAAAACAGCCCAAGCTCCTCCAGGCACTTCCAGGGCCTTGAATCACAATACCCCAAAAGGTCTTGCCCAGCCTGAATAATAACGAAGGGCTCTTCAAACATCTGAAATACTGATTTTGCTTTCTGCTGGGCTTGAGTGCTTTTGATGAAGAAGCAGAGAGATTAACAGATTAGTGTAAGAGGAACATCAGACATCACATTAGCAAGACATTTAGAGCGCAGTCTCAGTCCGGAGCTCAGAGAAGGAGTTACCCCCCCAGCAGGGACAGGATATCTGTCAGAGTCTCCCCGGCAGCAGCTTTGCAGCTGCTCAAGAGCATCGGGGAGTTTGGAGCATGTGAAAACCAGGCCACGTGGGAGCTAAATAGCTCCAGGCTTTCAGGTTGCTCAGGCCTTTGGAGATGTCTCGGAGGAGCTGAATCAGGGCACTCTGCTTCGCTAAGGAGCAGGATCGGTTCCAAGGGAGAGGTGGTGATTTGCTGCCCTCCCAAATTGATGGGTCTAAAGACAGCTTTGATGAAACCTGCCAAGATTGATGGCTGCCCAGCCGTGCCCTGTTTAGATAGTAGATCAGGAGGGGTTTATTTTGCAAGCAAAGAGGTGCTCAGGAGGATGTTTACCTCCCAGGGCAGGGGCACCTTTAGGGATCTTTGGGGAGGATCCACAAGGCATGGCTGTGAATGCCAAAATGGCTGTAAATGATGAGATAACACATAATCTTTCTCCTGCCCTCCTAGCAGGTCACAAACCTACTCTCCCACCCACTCTTTCCTGTGAGCATCTGAAGGATTGAGGCAGTAAACAGCTTACACCATGGGAAGACATTGATGCAAACCAACTAGGAGATATTTTTAAGGAAGATTAGGGAGTTCTTTTCTTTGTCTGATCTCCTTTTCCTCTTGTGCTGTCAACCACAGGTTTGAGTTCAGAACTCCATTAGGAAAAGAAACCTATATGACTGGTGGGATACGGAAAGCAGGTCCTCAAGGATGCGGATTGAGACCTGTAGAAAAGTCCAGAAAGTCAGAGAGAAAACAAGGTCAATGGGGGACCTACTGGAGGGAGTGGGTCTGAGTCACGGGTGACCCTGGGTGCCAGAGGTGAAACCAAGACTGAGATTCATTCGGGTTGGACTGATGGATGCTGTAGCTAATATCAGAGGTGACAAGAAGAGGGGGACCATGATGCCAGAGGTGGCCTATAGCCCTGCAGCCGTGCTCCTCCTCACCCATGTTCCATCCTCCTCTGCCTTAACTGAACAGACTGTGCGCTTCCTGGGGCACTGAAGGAGCAGGGGACTGTGGGAAGAGTCCCTTTTGGAGTAATCTCCATTGACCATCTTGGT
The DNA here is from genome assembly GCA_013400135.1 of Rhinoptilus africanus. NCBI lineage: Eukaryota > Metazoa > Chordata > Aves > Charadriiformes > Glareolidae > Rhinoptilus > Rhinoptilus africanus. The sequence continues at coordinate 448,205 of VXBO01009212.1, forward strand.
TTCTCCCAAGAGCAGAGCTTGGGTTGTGTAACTGCAGCTTGCAGGGCAGTACGTAGGAGCACAGCTCTCCCATGGACCTGGGCTGTGCCTGGGGTTTCACGGGCAGGTGCTCTCACATGACAGGTATGCATGGGGATGGAGGGCGGAGGGAGAGAAAGATGCTTTGGGCTTGGCACAGGGCTCAGCTCCAGGGGTAGGTTTCAAAAGAACATGCTGGCGAGAGAGATCTGGCAGGGTACCGCAGGGGCTGAGTGTCCAAGACCCCATGAAAGGGACCCCCTTGCTCTTTGCAACCCACCCCGGCACAGCCCCACACGAGTCAGCCCATGCCAAGCTGGCCGGCTCTTGCACACGACTGACACCGGCCGTCTGGGATGGACAGTAGCTCTGGGGACCAAAACACGCAGCATCCACCTCTTCACTGCTGCCCCACGCCCTCCCGGGGCTGCCCTCCCCGCCTTGAGCTGACAGGGTTCCCAGGCGCAGAGCCGCTCTGGGCTCCTTCACTCCACGCATCCTTTAGCCTTCATTCTCTCCCGCAGCACCCCACCCCATCCTGCCCTACATCACACACCCTCTCATTACCCCAGCCTCCTCTCCCCCCCATCCCAGAACATCCCAGCTCTGGAGCACCCCACCCTCCACCCCCTTTGGCTGCATCCCACCCTTTGCCCATCATCCATGGCTGCTCTCTGGGCAGAGGGACCACAAAGTGCCCGGGGGACACTCCCCGTTGCAGCACCAGGTTTTCCCCCAGGATTTGGGTGACTGTTTAAGCAGGCTGCAGGGCTGGGCCCCGCTCCAGGCTGGTCTGAGCGCAGGGAACAGCACTGCAGCTGAGAGCCCGGCTGAGCGGGCAGAGCAGTGCTGGGAATATCAATCAGCGTGGCTTGGACCGGGCGGCTGCCCACACAGCCAGCGCTTTCATCCCACAGAGGATGCACGGCTCGGCTGTTGGAGCCAGCCGAGGACTCAGCCCTGAGCTGCGCAGGGCTCAGCATCCCTCTGTACTGGGGCCAGCAGACAGCCGGTCAGGAGAGACTGATGGGGAGGGGAAAACCACAGGGAAGGGGGAGATCACTGCCCAAACAGAGCAAGGGGGGAGATTAGGAGAGAGAGATAGAGAGGAGGAGGTACAAGTATGACAGAAAAGAAGGTAGGATGGGGGTCGGGGGAAGGAGAAGTCCCCCTGATTCAAGGTAGGGAAGCCTGTGTTCACCAAAGATCAGCACTGGCTCCAAGGGAATCAGGCAGGGGAGACCCTGAGGGTCTGAGAAACAAGATGAAGAGGAGGGTGGGGAGGAATGAACAGCATCTGGCTCAGCAGGGTGGGAAGAGGGGAGCTGGCCAGAGCCAGCCAAGCAGCCCAGCCCTTGGTGAGGAGCCCCAGGCAGGTAGCACAGGCTGGGCGAGCCTTCAAGGGAGGAAAGGATGAGGTCCCAAGGGCTGGGGGGGCCAGTGACTGTCAGGCAGGAGAGACCCGATGCTCTCCTTGCTCTCCTTGAGGAGACAGGGAAGTAAGCGCCACTGCCTCCTTGCAGACAAGGAGGAGTCACCTGCCCAGGGCTGCACGCTATGAACACCCTGCTGCCACCTCCCACCACGCACAGACTGTGTACATCCCACTGCCACCCCTCCACACAGCACGGCTTCGCATGACCTTCTTGCATCAAGCAGAGTGTGGCCAGCGGGTGGGGGGAGGTCATCCTCCCCCTCTGCTCTGCCCTGGGGAGGGCACAGCTGGAGTGCTGGGGCCAGTGCTGGGCTCCCCGGGTCAAGAAGNGCGCCACCTCTCCCTGGGGTACTGGCTGGTTACACCCTGTGCCTCCTCCCGCAGCGCGCACCCCGCTGCTGCCTCCTCCGGGGGCAAGGGTTGTACCCGTCCTTGTGCCACCTCCTCCCAGAGGACACGCACCCCCCTGCCTCTACTGCACAGCCTGTACACATCCCTCCGCCACCCCCTGCCACAGAGACCCCCGTGCCACCCCTCTGTGGGGTGCAGACTGTCAGCACCCCGCTGCCAGCTCCCCCTGCGGCGCAGCCCGCACTCACCCACGCCAGGCTGTGCCACGGGCTTGCTCATCTCCCGTGGCTGAAGCTCTTCGTTTTGAGGTCCCAAATGCCACACGGGGCTCTCCCAGGGCAATCCTCCCCACCATAAAGCCAAGTCCCCCCACACAGACCTGCCAGGAGCCACCACACAATTCCACCTTGCTCGTGGGGCTCACAGCATCCTCACCAGCTCCCCAGAAGCCAGCACGGTGTACGCCTCACTCCTCATCCCTTCTTGTGCTCCCCCAGCTCCCAACAGGCCCCCTCCTTGATACAAGTCGCTGGGCATTCCTCTGTTTTACAGAGCCCCGCCACTCTTCTCAGCACCGCTGGGGCTCAGTCCCCAGGACCTCACTGCCGCGCTCCCACACTCCGTCTCTGCACGCCAGAGCCAACTCGGAACCAAGCACAAGCAATTCCCCGAGCAGGATCTGATTTGCAGTGCCTGGGAACTGCTCCCAGCACAGTGTCTTTCTGAAACTGGGGAAAAAACAGGGCAGGTCCCCCATGAACCCTCAGCTCCATCTGCAGCTCATTTCTGGATCCGTTTATCAGCTCATTCCGCCTGAACGACCTTGAGAAAACCCACTGACCCAGGACAGGAGGAGACTTTCCCAGACATCTGCCAACACCTAAACCTGCAATTTATGGAGACTCTAAGCTAAATTCTAAAACAAGACAATTTCATTCTGTCCATTTACAGTTACAAAATTAGTCTTTGCCCCCCCCCACAGAGAGTAATTAATACTGCGCCGTGCTCCTGAGCCTGCAGGCAGGTACTGGCGCCTCTGCTGAGCTCGCAGTAGCTCGCTGAAGTTAACACCACTCCAGCCAGCTTCTCGGAGGGTAGGGGGCTGTAAAGACCTGGGGAAGACTTGGGTTTGTGCTGCTGGGAAAGGATGTAGCATAGCCCCCTCCCTGCCCCCGCCTCCAGTATAAAAAAGCCCAAAGGATGGAGCCTGGGAGAAAGAAAAAAGAGAGA